>CM061531.1:276792828-277228330 GCA_030545055.2 Neoaliturus tenellus
AAATTAAAATGGCCATAACTCGATAATGGTTTGATCGATTACGACAAGCGATACATCATTGAAAACGTCTATGTAAGACGAACATTTTAGTCCCCCCCCGAAAATTAAAATGGTCATAACTCGATAATGGTTTGATCGATTACGACAAGCGATACATCATTGAAAACGTCTATGTAAGACGAACATTTTAGTAAAAGAAGAATTTGGTTATCTTATTTGAGTTAAAAGTTATGCGAATTATTTAAAATAAATACCCCCTCTTCTTCCTTTCCCCCCACCTCCAGGATCAATAATTGGTCACGGCCAGCTGTTACCCCTCTCATTAGCATACCGTTATAAAAGTGGAGCAAGCGTTGTTCACTCCTCATTCCGCTTCTACACGCCACTCTTGTTGTTTCGTCTCTGCTCTTTACAATATTACTTGTTTTAAAAATGCCTCCTCGTCTTAGTGAAAATTTCAGTTCTTCCGAAATTTCTGATGTTTTTGAACAACCTGAAGACACTTTAAATAACGACAGTGACAGTGAAGATGATGATGAAGATGATTATTATAGCGTTAAAATTAGTGAAGAACTGAAAGTTATAGCAATTGATCCACAATTCCCATTCGATACAATAGAAAAATTCATGTCTGAAGCTCATAAATGGTTGGATTCAGGATCTTACGTACGAATCGGCTCTTTTATATTGTATGATGATTGTAATTCTTTTCTTATAACACCAAATGATAGAGACCGCATGCGGCAGTGGGCTCAAAAAATGAAGGAGTGCTACGAACAAGGTGTGGATGTTGGCGGCTATTTTACAGCGCAAGTGGTTTAGTAACCAAATTACCCTTCCCCCACCCACCCCTCATTTGCATACTGTTATAAAAGCGGAGCGAGCGTTGGTCACTCCTTCATTTTGCTTCTACATGCCGCTCTTGTTGTTTCGTCTCTGCTGTTTACAATATTACCTGCTTCAAAATGCCTCCTCATGTAAATGACCATCTTAATTCTTCCGAAATTTCCGATGTTTTTCTACAACCTGAAGACATTTTAAATAATGATAGTGAGAGTGAAGATGATGATGTTGATGATGTTGATGATGTTGATGATGATCATGAATATCCCGTTAATCTTAATGAAGAATGTGAAGTTATAGAAATTAATCCAGATTATCCATTTCATACAATAAAAAAGTTTATGGTTGAAGCTCATAAATGGTTGAAACAGAGGATGTGTGTACAAATTTGCTCCTTTAATTGTATGATAATAGTGATACTTTCCTTGTGACACCAAAATGATAGAGACCGCATGCAGCAGTGGGCGCAAACAATGAAGGAGTGCTACGAACAAGGTGTGGGATGTTGGCGGCTATTTTGAAGCGCAAGTGGTTTAATAACCAAATTACCCTTCCCCCACCCTGCACCTTATCCCTTCCCAATCCTTATTCCTTCCCCCTCCCCATTTTTTAAAACTCATAAAAAGGCGGGCTATGAACCTCCAGGTTTCTAGTCTGTACTTGCACCTTGTGCCGTCAAGATGCTTACCAACTTTGTCTTTTAGTAGTATTTACAGGCACTGAGCATAAATTCTATAGAAAATTTTGTTCTCTACTTGATAAACCGCAAAAAACTACCTCCAAATACTTTCACCTACAAGCTACCTCTGATGGACAAGGATGATGTAAGCAAAATACCATTAGTTCAAGAAAAATTTCTGGAAGAAAAAAATCTTGTTTATGTAAGAGAAGTGTATCATAATGAATATTCAAAAAGATTGGCTTACGAATTCATTTAAGGAACATGCAGGACGTGAAAAAGAACAGTATCCAGGACCATTTTATTTATATCTTTTTGAGAATGGAGCTAGTGTAACGGTAGAAAATAAGTATCAAATTTAATGTAATTCTCCCTACCAAATTTGTGGGGTGAGGGTTTGAAGTAGATTTGCGCATAAATTAAAAGTTAGTTCAAAACTGAAATTCAACAATTGTTGGTCGAACTAAATTTGCGCATAAATTAACCGGGGTTGAATTAAAAGTTCGGCATATCTTCCTATCAAGTTTATGAAGTTAGAATTTTGTTTTGCTGTAAAGTTATTGAAATAGTATTTGTATAAGGAAAATTCATATTGAAATACATGTTGTAATTAGTCGTAGAGATGTGTACTGTACGAAAGCTGGATTTATAGTGAGTCGGCGCGACAAATGAACTTGTATTTATGCAGATTGTTAAAATGGAATAAAGAGATGATAGTAGCAAAACGCTCGAAGTAGAAAGTGTGAATAATGTTATATAAAGAAATAATAGTTAAACAAGGAAAATATTGAAAATTCAAACTAGTATTAAAAAAATTATGAACGTTCAATCAATTTTGTAGAAGGTTATTATTTTGTTGAAAACGTTTGATTTTTCTTGGATAGTGAAGAAGAAGAAGATGAAATAGTGGTAGGGGGGACCGTCCATAAAAGGAGGAATGTGAGAGCCCATTTCATTTCTCTGCGAAACTTCGAAGAGTAAACATCTCAACATGTATCATTGCGATAAATGTTCGAATCGTTTCACGATGAAATTCTATTAGACTGTCATAAAGAACTAATTCACAACAACGCAGAAGAAAAACAAGAAGAACATGAAGAACAAGAAGAAATAACAGCAACATCATCAACTACTTTACCGAATCTACAAGTATTTGCTTTACCCGGTAAGGTAGTAATGCATCATAAGATTCAAAATGAAAACTTGAACTTAGAAGAATTTATTAGAGAAGCAAAACCAATCGTAAGTAAAACTTTAAAAGAAGAATTGAAAAGATTGAACTTTCTTAAATTTAGTTTACTACTAGAAGCTATGTTTATAAATGTACAAGAAGAATTATCACCAAGAGGATTCATAACAAAAAACCTTCATTCATAACAACCTTGATTCATATGTGACCTTGATTCATAACAATGTTTGAACCATCATGGAAAGTTCAAAACATTGATTCAATAGTAGAGAACTGTATAGAAGAAATATTAACCAAAATTCAGGAACATGAAGGAAGAGGATCCGGATGGAGTCTTTCAAGTATTGAAGGATTAGATATAAGAGTTCAAAAACACGGATATGGACTAAGGGGATCTAGTTACATTCCTTTGCCTAAAAGTATTGAAGATACAAAATCTTGTATTAATGTTAGAAATGCAGACAATGAATGTTTTCGTTATGCAATGACAGCTAAATTTGTACCAAATAATGCGTATAGACCTGACCGGGATTATGAAAATCAAAGAAATAAGTACAATTTTCAAGGAATTACTTATCCTGTATCACTAGAAGATATATCAAAATTTGAGAAGAAAAATCCCGGTACTTCTATCAATGTTTTTGCATTAGATAGTTCAAACAAAGTGTATCCTTTACGTATTGCAAAAGAAGAACTACCAGATCATACGGATTTACTACTATTAACACGAGGAGATGTGTCTCACTATGTGTACATAAAGCAATTCGATCGTCTTGTTAACAAGCAACTTTCAAAAAATAGAAACAAAAAGTTGATTTGCAAGAGATGTTTTAATTTTCAACGAGAAGGAAGACAAGGAAGAGAATGGTTACAAGAGCACAAAAGATTATGTAACAATAATTATGAAGCAAAGATTAATTTACCTGCAGAAAACAGAGTATTCGTTTCATTTGAAAAAGTTCATCATCAATACCGTATCCCTTTAGTTGTGTATGCGGATTTTGAATCAACACTTGTTCCAGTTGAAGAAGAAAATTGCGAAGCAAGAAAAAGTGTAAAGTATCAAATGCACAAACCAAACAGTTTTTGTTTAATGGTCAAATCAACATTATCAGAAGAACATTTAAACAGATATGGATTAACTTCAGAACCTCTAGTATATCGTGGTGAAAATGCGGAAAAAATATTTCTTGATCACCTATATTCAATAGCTGGAAATACACAAAGATTATATACAAATATTGTACCAATGAAACCGATGGACGAAGAAGAAGAAATTCAACATGAAAATGCAACTCGATGTTTTTTGTGCAAAAATGATTTTACTATTGAGAATTATAAAATTAAAGATCACGACCACCTCACAGGTTATTACAGGGGTGCTGCTTGTAATAAATGCAACTTGAGCTATCGTTTACCACTATTTATTCCTGTGGTTCTGCATAACCTCAGTGGGTACGACGCTCATTTTATAATACCCGAATTAGGAAGAGACGACGGTAAAATCGATGTGTTAGCTGAAACTTCAGAAAAGTTCATAAGTTTTTCCAAAGAAGTTGGAAACCTCAAATTAAGATTCTTGGACTCCTACCGATTTATGCCGTCAAGTTTGTCCAAACTTTCTGAAAACCTAAGGAAACAAGATTTAATCGAAACGAAGAAGATTGTAAACAACGACAAACTGGATCTGGTACTTCGAAAAGGTGTTTTTCCATATGATTACATAGACAGTTTAGAAAGATTTAATGAAACATCATTACCTCCAAAAGAAGAATTTAAAAGTAAACTTTTCGACATGGATATATCTCAAGATGATTATAATCACGCATGCAAAGTATGGAACGAATTAGGATTTAGAACATTGGGAGAATATTCAGATTTTTATGTTAAACTAGATGTGACTTTATTATGTGATGTGATGGAAGAATTTAGAAATACGTGTTTTGCAGCATATGGATTGGACCCTCTTCATTCGTACACTTCGCCTGGACTAGCGTGGCAAGCCATGTTGAAAGAGACAAATTGTAAAATACAACTTCTTACAGATATAGATATGGTTTTGATGTTAGAGTCAGGAGTTCGCGGAGGATTGACGCAAAGTGTAACACGACATGTCAGGGCAAACAACAAGTATTTGCCCGATTATGATTCATCAAAACCAACAACATTCCTGTGTTATTTCGATGCAAATAACTTATACGGATGGGCAATGTCGAATCCCCTTCCATATGATAATTTCAAATGGATAGATCCTGAATCAATAGGAAACATAATGGATATACCGAAGCATGGTGAAACAGGTTATATTTTTGACGTCGATTTTGAATATCCCGAACATCTTCACGATGAACATAATGATTTACCACTGCTTCCGAAGACCGAAATTTCTCCAACTGGAAGATGGCCGAAATTAATGATGACTTTAACCGACAAGTCTCGGTATGTTGGACACCACTGGATGATACAACAGGCCTTAGACTTGGGATTGAGAATTACAAAGATTAATCGAGTATTACAATTCTCTCAATCTTGTTGGTTAAAACCGTAAATTGACAACAACACAAGAAGAAGAGCTGCTGCTACATCAAGTTTTCAAAAAGATTTTTTCAAACTAATGAACAACGCAATATTTGGCAAGACTTTGGAAAACAAAAGGAAACATAAGGATATAAAATTGGTAACTGATCCAGTAAAATTACAGAAATTAGTGCAACAACCAAACTTTGGTACATCTGTAATTATTAATGAAAATCTAGTTCTTATTTCCATGAACAAGAAGTCAGTTACAATGGATCGTCCTTTGTATCTTGGAATGTCAATCTTGGATATTTCTAAAACACACATGTACGAGTTTCATTATAAGAAGATGGTTAACTATTATGGAAGAGAGAACATTGGTATTGCATATATGGATACGGATGCACTCATTTACTGGATTAAAACAAATGACATGTACGAAGATCTACGCACCTTTATATATAAAGATGATTTCGATTTTTCCGATTATCCTAAGGAGCATCCAAATTACGACTACGACAGAAACAAGAAAGTATTGGGAAAATTTAAAGATGAAACAAATGGTGTGCCAATGATGGAAATTGTAGCATTGATGTCCAAACTGTATTCGTTTCAACTGTACATAAACGAAAGGAACGAACATCAAGTTACGAAGAAAGCCAAAGGAATAAAAACCTCTTTCCTGAAGAAGAACGTACAGTTTGAACATTATAAAAGATGTTTGTTTGAAAATGTTGAAACAACTGCAACATTTAACACCATAAGAAGCTTCAACCATCGTCTTTTCAGTGTGAAGCAAACCAAATCGGCATTGAGCTATAAGGATGACAAAAGATACATCCTTGAAGACAACATAAGAACTCTGCCATTTGGACATTACTCTCTAAACCCTATCGACCAGTAAACCTATTCTTCGTCCTCTACCTTCTTCCTTTTTCCTTTCTGTACAGAAAAGAGGATATGGCGAGCCCAATGCTATATTCTTTCTTTTTACACTAATATGAAATGGTTGACCTATATTCAAAACTATATAAAAGAGAATGAACTATTCTACGGATCAGTATTTTTACAAGCGGTGTGCAAGCAACACCTGAAGATGGAAAGTGTGAAGGACAAGATTGTAAATGAACTACATAAACCAGCAAGAAGAAGATTTCCAAGAAGAAGTACAATTATTAAGGGAATGAATGATCTTTATCAAGCTGATCTCATCGAAATGATACCGCACAGTAAATTAAACAAAGGTTTTAAATATATTTTAACAATTATAGACTGTTTTACTAAAATAGCTGACGCTTTACCATTGAAGGATAAGACTGGTAAAAGTGTTACGAAAGCTATGGAAACAACGATACAAAGAAATAAATTCAAAATCAAACATCTACAGACCGATGATGGAAAAGAATATTTTAATAAAGAATTTGGAGCTCTGATGAAAAAATATCAAATAAATCATTATTCTACAAATTCTGAAGTTAAAGCTTCAATAATTGAAAGATTCAATAAAACATTGAAAGGAGCAATGTACAAACAATTTTCAAAACGAGGATCATACGTGTGGTATGACATATTACCACAACTTATAAAAGAGTATAACAACAAATATCATCGTACCATCGGAATGAAACCTATCCAAGTAAACAGCGCTAATGCTAAGGTTGTATTACAACGCATCAGAAATAATACAACACCTAAATTGGAAAAGTTGCAACCAAAAAAGTTTAAAGTCAACGATAAAGTTCGTATAAGCAAATACAAAGGTGTATTTAGTAAAAGATATCTACCAAATTGGACTAATGAAGTATTTACAGTTTATAAAGTACAACCATCTATACCTCAAACTTACTTATTAAAGGATAACAAGGGTGAATTACTTCAAGGTGGATTCTACGGACATGAATTGTTGAAATCAACAGTCGGTGATGTATATCTTGTTGAAAAGGTATTACAAAGGAAAAAGGATATGGTTAAAGTCCGGTGGTTAGGATTCGATAAAAGTGAAGACTCTTGGATTCCTTCAAAAGACTTGGTATAGTAATTTAATAGCTCATTGTGTGTTTAACCTTGACACAAGATGGAGATTGTACAACAAAAAGATCGATTTAATATCAATAATATTGATGAATTGACGGTTGACAATGATAAGTTAAATCATGGTAAACATGGTGAATTACTACCGAATATGATAAGATGTTTAATAACTGGTCCTTCAAATTGTGGAAAAACAAATGTTGTTTTTAACCTTATAACTAATCCTAAAGGATTGCGCTTTAACAATATATACATTTTTTCAAAATCATTGCAACAACCAAAATATCAATTATTGGATAAAGTACTTGCAAGTGTACCTGAAGTGAATTTCTACAAGTTTAATGCCAGTGAAACAATTATGCAACCAAATGAAGCAAAACCATTTTCTATTTTTATTTTTGACGATGTGTCTTGTGAAAATCACGACACCATAAGGAATTACTTCGCTATGGGAAGACATCATAATATCGATAGCATTTATATTGGTCAAACATACAGTAAGATTCCAAAACAACTCATAAGAGACAATGCAAATATGTTGATCATCTTCAAGCAAGATGAAACAAATTTAAAACATATATATATAATGATCATGTAAATGCGGATATGGCATTTGAGAAATTTAAAGAGATGTGTGGCAAAGCATGGAATGAGAAATATGGCTTTCTCGTTATTATGAAGGAAGAAGATATTAAAAATGGTAGATATCGTATAGGGTTGGATAAATTTGTATTTATGCGTTGAACTACCGATGCTACATCTAGTTACACGTTGAACTTCACAGTGTAAACATGGTGAATCAAGAAAAACTATTGAAAGAAATAAAATCACTCAGTGATTCTATTAGGATGAAGAATCGTGCATTGAGGATGGGTTTAAGTGAAAGAGAAGAATTTCTAGTGACTACATTTAAACCTATTACGGAACCTTTAAAACAGATATCAGAAACTATTGGTAAACCTCGTTATGAAGGAGATGTTTTACTACCAGTTTCTAAACAAGAAGTACAAGCATTAAAAAAAGAAGAAGATGATGATTCATATACAAGTGCTAGTGAGCAAGAAGAAACAAAAGAAGAAGAACCAATTGTTGAAAAGGAAGAAGAACAGCCAATACCTGAAGCAGAACAATCTATTCCAAATTTAACTCAATTGAGTAGCGATATATTACAACATGGACCTCTTGGAAGAAAATATATAATGAAGATGCTACATGACATGAAATCAAACCCGAATTTGAGTAGATCACACGTATACGGAGCAAGAATCGATGGGAATGAATTGAAGATTGGCGATTCAAAGCTTGAAATAACACAAGACGATTACATCATTATTGGTGAGCATAAATATAAAGGAACAAAAGGACTTTATGAATTAATTTTTAAAAACATACCACTAAGATATTCATCCAAAGATTTAAGTGTTTTAAGGAGATTCTACAAAATACTAACGCTCATAAAAGAAACTACTTAAAGGATGCAATGATTAATCGTTCACGTGCAACAAAATATAACATTGTTATAAAAAAGTTGTTTCCTCCACGAAAATTGCCATTATTACGTACTGCACCAGCGGTGAGACAACCACTGAAAAGAAAATCTTTATCACTTATGGATTTATCACTTCTTGAACAACATGGTAAAAAGAGTAAAGGAGATACTTCAACATCTGGCAAAGGATTGATGAAAAATCTATACAATACGAATGTGATTTACTACAACGACATCAATAAATTGGTTGATAGAATGAGACTATTGCATGAAGCCATGGAAGCCGGTCATACAGGTTTAAATAATGAATGGGTAGCTCTGATTGACGAACTCAGGAATCGCGGCATAATCGTATAATTGTCCGCGGATATATAAGAGTTGCAGGCGTATAATGTGTCAGTTCTAACATGAGCGTCGACAAGTTCGGACGATACTCCGCGTTAGGAGTGCAAGTTGGAGAAAACAGAAAAAGAAGTGGATTACCGCAAACACCCGAAGGTGACTATAACATAAATAATAAACGTTTAAAGTTTGTTAGAGATCCAGAAGAAGATGGAGATGCAACAAATTTAAAAACAGTAAAGGAGGAAACATCTACAAGTTTAAAACTCGACAACAACCAACTGTATGATGCAAAATCTCACAGAGTTATTAATGTTGCAAAACCAGTCAACAATGGAGATGTTGTTAATAAAGGTTATTTTCTATCTGCGATGGAATACGCTTTACTGTTGGAAAAGACTAAAAGTGGAAAAAAGTACAATGCTTTAAATTATAAAATAACTAATGTGGCAGATCCAACCGAGGATACAGATACAATCAATAAGCGTTATTTGCACTCTGTAATACCAGAAAAGAAAAAAGATGGATTTTCCTTCTATAAATATACTATAAACGATATTGGATATCCTAAAGAAGAAAGTGATGGTGTTAATATTAAATACATGAAAGATAATTGTATTTTATATAATGGTGCTGTTATTGATTGTCATGGAAAAGTGTTGTCCAATCTGAAAGATGGTTCAACTCCATCGGATGCTGCTACCGTGAGACAAATGAATGAAAGCTTGAAGAAAGGAACATCCGCTTTTGTTAAACAAAATCAGGTGGTGTCAAAGAAAGGTGATGAGTTTGTGCAAGGAAGTGAAAAGTTTACCTTACTACAACTACAAAATAACAAGTGGGATGGAAAAAATAAAAGATTGTCAAATATAAGTTTAGGCACGGAAGAACATGATGCTGTTATTTTAACACAAGTGCCACAACTATCAGCTACTGGTGTTAACTTTATATGTGGAGGTAGACGATTAACCCATGTAAAATCTGGTAAAGATGATAATGATTGTGTTGTTGTGAAACAAACTATAGTTTTAGATAAAATAAATAACTTATATGATGGAAAAAATAGAAGAATATCTAACATATCAGCAGGAATAGCTCCGAATGATGTTGCTACTATTAATCAAGTTATAGCAACCTCTACAAACGATCCATCTGTGTATACATGTAATGGTAAACGTATCACAAAACTTGATAATCCTACACGTAACAAAGATGCTACTAATGTAGAGTATGTAATGAATCTTGTAGGTAATGTAGTTATTGATATGCATAATCGTTTGATTAATGCATCGATGAAACACAATAAAATCGAAGATTCTCAGAGAAACCAATGGATTAAAGATGAAATCATTGATAGATACTAGTAAAACTTATGAATATTTAAGTATAGAATACACAAAAAAAGGATTCATTATCATAAAGTATTTCATAGAGTGAAGACGTTGGTTACATAAAACAGCATAATGAAGACCGTATCGCTCAGTCGTCGTCAAGACAGCGGCAAGAGAGGACGTGGTTTAACATCAGCTGCATTATCCCTGCTCAGACGGATTCCAATTGGTGCTGTTGTGAATCGAGCGATAGACGCTTTACCATACGAATTACATCTGCCCGGAGGTTATCAATATTGTGGACCTGGAACTAAGTTGTCAAAACGTTTAGCAAGAGGAGATCCTGGAATTAATAAATTAGATCAAGCTTGCAAAGAACACGATATAGCATATTCAAAGTATAAAGATTCAACAAATAGATCAATAGCGGATAAAATTCTAGCGGAAAAAGCTTGGCAAAGAGTAAAATCAAGTGACGCAAGTATTGCAGAAAAAGCAGCGGCTTGGGCAGTAACTACAGCCATGAAGACGAAAGCAAAGTTAGGTGCTGGAAGACGTCGCAGAGGAAGACCTGCAAAAAGAAGCGCTCCCAAAAGAGGTGGAAACATTAAAAAAGGACGTCGTAGAACTCGTAAGGCAAATGTAAAGAAGACTTCTGTTTGGCAAATGGTAAAAAACGGAGCAGGTTTATACCTAAGACCATACCGTGTGTACTAAATAAAAAGAATCAATTGATAATTCCAAATAAAGCCTTAACAAATCATCAGTTAAATGATTATGTAAAATGTTTGAAAATACCATTTTTTCGAGGAGTTTTTATGAAAGATGCATTACCAACTAAAATATGGGAAAATGAAACTGGAATAGTAAATTTGGATTCCACCTATGGTCCAGGCACTCATTGGGTATGCTATAAAAAGCTCGGACAAACCGTTTACTACTTTGACAGTTTTGGCAATCTACCACCGCCGAAAGAACTGCAACATTATTTTCGAAACTCCAAAAACATTTTTTACAATTACAAAAGAGAACAACCTAACAATACTGAAATATGTGGGCATTTATGTTTGGAGTTTCTAGCGAAGAGTGTCAGTAAGCTTTAAGATGTCATCGTATACAGTGTCACTGAGTGGAAATTCATCCACATTGAAAAGTACGCTGTTCCCAGCATTGCGTCTATCCAAGGAAAGATTATGGGAAGCGGCATTACTTGATTTGACTACCTACAACTCAATACCCAATGTTACGGAAGGAAAGAACAATTTACTACATTATTATGAAACTAAGGATGCTTCAGGAAAATACTCAGAATTGAAAATAATTACATTTCCTACTGGAGCTTATGAAATCGATGATATAAACCAATTATTACAGAAACAACTCGGAGAAGACAATATCACCGTTAAAGGAAACAATAATACTTTAAAAGCAGAAATAACTTCAAAATATTATATTGATGTCAGCTTGGAACAGTCGATTGGCAGTTTACTTGGATTTACAGATACAAAAAAGAAAATCTTAACTCCTGGAACTACTCATTCAGGTGATACTACTGTTACAATATTGAAAGTCAATAGTATCGATGTAACGTGTAATATTATACACGGATCGTATAGAGAAGGAGTGAATCAGCATATTTTACATACATTTTATCCAACAGTGGCTCCTGGTTTTAAAATTGTTGAGAAGCCACAAAACTTGATATACCTACCGTTAAACACCAGTTTCATTTCAGACATCGTACTGAACATATTGGATCAAGACGGTGTTAGTGTTGACTTTAGAGGAGAAACGATAACTATACGGATACACATCAGAGCGGCAACATAAAGGTCAACATGGGATTATCATTTAAACCGCAACGGAAGAGTCGGGAGCTCAGTAGCTCCTCGACATTGGAAGAGTTAACATCGGACAACATTCGTTTTCTACAGAAGATTGGATTGAAACTTAACAACGATGGATATCCTGGATATATCTCAAGGACCGACATTCGACGAAACACTATGGGAGAAGGAATATCACACGCACAACCCTTACACTTCATCAAAATTAAACAATAACGATGAAATAAGGATTCCCATTCAACAACAAGATATTTACACATTACCGTGTGAAAGTTATTTGTACATTGAAGGACGGGTATTAAAATTGGATGGAAAAACTGCTTCAACAGTTCCTTTTATAAATAACCCGATGGCATATCTTTTTGATGAAATAAGATATGAGATATCAGGGGTGACAGTTGATTCGACAAAAAAGGTTGGTATAACAACGACATTGAAAGGATTAACATCATTAACACCGCATGAGAAGAATTCAATAGTCACCGCCGGATGGGTTGCCCCTGATAAAGACACTATAACACCGGATTCCAACGGTCACTTTGATTTTCATGTACCTTTACGATTGCTTTTGGGATTCGCTGAAGATTACAAACGAATAATAATAAATGTCAAACAAGAATTGGTATTACTCAGATCTTCAACTAACAAGGACTTGATACTTGCAGACCCTGCAACTACGGAAGATAAACTGGAATGGCAACTACAATTGGATAAAGTTGTTTGGAGAGTACCTCATGTAAGATTGGCCGACGAACATAGAATCGTATTATTGAGAAAGTTAAAATCTGACCGTGATATTGTGATGCCATTCCGAAGTTGGGAATTCCATGAATATCCTACACTACCTCAGACAGAACGACAAACATGGACCGTCAAGACATCAACTTACTTGGAACGAGCAAGGTACATAATACTCGGTTTTCAAACTAAGCGAAAAGATGTTATCACTGCAAATGCCGGTCAATTTGATCACTGTAAAATAAAGAATTGTAAAGTTTTCCTAAACTCTCAATTTTTTCCCTATGACAATTTGAATGTCATGTTCAGCAAAAAACGTTTTTCCATTTTATACGATATGTATGCAAGATTTCAATCGTCATATTATGGAAAGACTAATACACCGCTATTATCACCTGACCAGTATTATTCCAAGGCTCCGAAATGAATCGGTAAAATCATCAAGTGTGGATATAAAAATTGAAATGGAATTTGAACAACCAGTAGCGGATGGAACTTCGGCATACTGTCTAATTCTACATGATAAAATAGTTACTTACACACCGCTGACCGGAATTGTGAAGAATGTGCTTTAAAAATAATTAGTACAACGACTGCAGATTTTTGAGGTTAGAATTATCTGCCTCAATTTTGAGGTTAGAATTTCGTTTGTGAAAAACAAGTTGAAAACAAACATTTATGTGATTGTATAAATTTCAAGGATTTCACGAAAAACATAAAAGCGAGAAAATCATGAGTGGAAAGTTCATTATATCTTCGACCGTCGTATGGGAAACATCGTTCGCAAGATGAGTTCTACTAACGGAGAAGAAAATACACCTCTAATTGATGAGAATAGTTCAGATATAGAAAAACAAGTTGAACGAGAAATGGACGAGTTCCTCAAATTTAACAAACATAAGAAGAGAGAAGAAGAAAAAGAAGAAGGAGAAGCTGAAAAAGAAGTAAAAAGAAAAAAAGTTGAAGTTAACATTACAACAAATATTTTAACAGAAGTATTTCTTCGAATTTTCTACCCCATTTCTTCATGCATGACGAAAAGTATTTCAGTTGGAATTTTAAAATCATTGGATTATTCACCGATTGTTATTTTAAATCATGGAAATAAAATGGTTACATTCACTGAAACTTCTTGGGAATCATTTATGAAACATTTACATCTTTTGGAATGCTATTTGAGTAACAACACATTTGGAAGAAGAACAAGATTAAGTTTATTGGAATCAAATATTGAAGTTGATATAGTGAAACATCGTGGAGGACAAATGGTTCGCTTCAGAGATTTAACTAGACATGATGTAAAATTACTTTTAACTAAAGAAGAATTTTACACTTTAAGTTGTACTACCGGTCCCGTCACCAGATATTTGAAACAACTAATATTTTCAAGTGCAATAATCAAAGACTATCTAATCGATACATTGGACAGACAACCTTTTGTTCCAATTTTATACGGTCCCGTGGATACTTCAATTTTTAATCTAATACCCCAAGAAGTGGATATGTGGAGACAATTGAACAACTATCACACCAACTTTAATATCGATGAAGAAGCGCAAGAAGTTAAAGAAGAACAATCGTGTTTGTAATACAAGTCAGTTGCTGACGAGACTTCATCATGAACAAACGGGTTTCGTTTTCTAATGCGCCACATATAATGGAAGTTAAAAAAGGTATAATTGAATTTCAAGCTTTTCGAGGAAATGATGGAAATTTTATTATAAAAGAATTAGTAATTTTGGATATGAACACATCTGTAGTTTATCATTACTTATTCAAACCTCCATTACCATTCAATAGACTAACAACTAAAGCGAAAGTTACAAACAAATGGTTGTACAAACATTTTCACAACTTAAGATGGGATGAAGGTTTTATTAATTATAACATGATGCCGCACATTATGAATCATTACTGCAAAGAGCTCAAAACTATCTACACAAGAGGATTGGAAAAAGCTGATTGGATACAATCATTTACAAGCAACGAAGTGATAAATGCAATAATAGATAGAGATTTCCAATGCTACTTCAATGAACTTTGTATTTCATCAAAGAGTTTTAAACATCGAAGGTCACAGTGCGCTTTGAAGAATGCCTACCGCTTAAATAATTTCCTTCAACAGAATGGTGGGGGTAATGTCGGTAATAAAAGTGAGAGCGCTACCATGACGCAGCATGAGTATTACTCGAACCTCCGAAGAGACAACATCTCCGACGGACATTATTATTAACAAGAAGATTAACAATAACATCAAGATGGCATCGCAGAACTTTCTTCAAAATTTGGTTGATCAATTCAACGCTCATTCTAAATCAACAATCTTACCGACGAAGAAATGTTCTGAACTAAAAGAAGAAAAACATTACATCATACATACAATCAAGAAGATGGACACTTCAATTGGTGATGCTATTAATTGCACATTGAGCGAGGCGCCGTATACAGTTGGTGACGAACCGAAGTTTCAAATCTTCCTACCGAAACGGTTTGTACAACTTCTACAAAATGAAGATCTTCGAGTTATTCAACCTGGCGCACTCTATTTAGTTTCACACGGACCGAGTGGAAACAACTCAACTGAACTAACTATTATGTAACACCTACTACTAACTAGTTTGTACATAACATTGTAAATATATGTGTTTGTAATGGTTTCTCAATAAAGATGATATAAAACAAAACAAAAAATAAAAGAAGCAACATATTGTTATGTCTTTGTACAAAGCAATATGTTGCTTTTTTTTAAAAATTCCACGGGATGACCTTGACCCAATTTTGTGTGTTAATAAAAGTGAAAATCAACTTGTGAAATTCATCAGTCTACGACTAGCTTTCGTACCGTACACATCTCGCTCTCTATAACTAAATACAAAACTTCAACATGTCCCTAAAGGTCAAGTGTGCATCTTACGATACCAACACCATTACGAGTTTTGAACAACTTGAAGATTTAACCAACGAAATGCGAGTTTTACTTACCGGTGGTTATCACTTAACTGTTGACGTTAGTGCTACTAATGTAAGGATGTTTACTAAAACAAAATACTGTGATGATGAAGTATTTCTTTCTACACAACCTACAACATCTTCATCGCCGACTGGTCAACATAACATCAAGTTCCACAAGTATTACCAATGTTAAATAACTTTTAACAAATAAAACTAAGGAATCACGTGATCAATGTCAAGTTGATAAAAAGGGAATGATACTTGTATAACTAATCATTCGCTTCCCGACTCTCGCTGCGTCAACACCTAATTTTAAAGATGTTATACAGAATGATGATCGAACTTGATGGAAAAATATATGGAAAAGATTACAACACCGTTGAACAAATGACAGAAGATTTAGAAATATTAACCCGAGAAGGATATCAGGCTAAATTAATTTTAAAATTTCCTGAAGTACATCCACTATCGACTGAAGAACTTATCGCTATGGCTAAAGCGGAGAGAGAGAAAAAGTCTGAAGAAAACAAACAGGAGAGAGAGAAAAAGTCTGAAGAAAACAAACAGAAACAAACTTCTTAAGTATCAATTTTCCTTACATTAGTAAGGTATAATTTTTTAAAACTTCGTTTGGATGACCTTGAAATTACCCCCACCACTTTTCGTAGTACATAAAACTGACTATTCAACACTATACACTCTTATTCTTTCACTGGACTCAGCAGCGTCAACATGGAAAAACAAAATTACAAGTACGAACCTCGTTACTGTTGTGAACAACAGTGTACAGATTTAGGACCAATGATGGTGGACGGGTTAGCTTGCACTAAGTGTGAATTTTTCGGATCTTGTTACTGCAAATGCAAAACAAAACAACTACCGCCGCCGGAATTGCGAACTTTCAAATTTTACAAATCAAGATATTTTCATACATGCTGTCCTCAAAGATGTTTCAAATTTTATCCTCTCGATCTAGCTTATTGTCAACGCACCAAGTCTCATCAAGATGATTTTTGTACACATATGATAAAAAGATGTAAATACAGGTCGGATTGGTATTCAGATCCTGTTGAACCATCGAATGTGTAATTTCAGTTTTACACTCTTTTTTAAAACTTCAATTGGATGACTTTGAGATTTCCCCCACCATTGGTTTTTTTAGATTTCCCCCACCATAAGTCTTCAAATTTCCCCCACCATTAGTTTAAGTTTTGTATCTTATTGAATCCACCTTTGAATTATTTCACTTCCAACATTCTAACTAACAACATGGGAACACCTTTCGTCAGGTTTCATCATATAATAACTGAGAGGGAAGAAATGGAAGAATTGTTTCAAAACTTGCTTGCTATAATGGATAGATATTATATGAGATGGATCAGAATTGATGTTCAATATTTACGTCCTGGTGAATTATCTTCATTATCACAGAGTGAGGAGGACGAGGCAAATACTCCAGCTAAGATATTTAAATTAAAAGACGAAGAAGAAGAACTTAGCTTTTTATTTAATCATAAGCTCGCCGTTAAATAAGCCCCCTCCCTTGGCGGCGTTCCTCATTTACTCGCCGACTCTTCAACGATGAACAACTCTCCATTGGCACGGATGAATTCTAGTTTTGAAATAAACTCTAAAGAAGAGTTACAAGCTATTTTTAATATTTTACAAGAACTTGTAGATAATTTTACAACTATCAAAATGAATTTGGAAATAACATACGATTGTCCTATTTGTGATAAAGTTGAAAGTTCGGACGAAGACAGTTTACTAAATCTAACTCCTGCACCATCTGACACTACTGACGGTAATAATGAAGAGCAAAATCTTTCCCCCACCACTTCTTTGTAATTCATCTTTCCCCCCACCACTTTTTTATTTAACTAACATTTCTCGCTTTCACTCCTCATTCCGTCTTCGACTTTTGTACTATCAACATAACTTCTTTTAAAATTTCAAACACTAACACAATCATGATGGATATGATGGATGAAGTTCCCTTTGTAACTAGAATGGAAGAGGATAAATTGAAATTGGAAATTAAACGATTGGAACGGGAAAACCAACTCGAGATATTACGTTTCTTCAAACTTGCCAAATACGTCATCTGGGGACTCTGCCTTTACCTTATCCTCGTCGTCGGCGTTTACTTTTACAACTCCGTATTTCATCACAAAAATTCAACCTGTATTGCACATTGATTGTATTTGTTTTTGCACATTGATTGTATTTGTTTTTACGAATAAAGTTCAAAAGAGTCTTCTACCTATCCCGCTATCACCGGGTAGTTCAACTCTCAGAACTATTTCCTGTGGTAGCGGGATAGGCTTTTTTAAAACTTACTCGGGATGACCTTGACATACTTTCCGTACCCCACATTATCAAGTTGAATTTCAGTTTTGAAGCAACTTTTAATTTATGCGCAATTTTAGTTCAACCGAGCGCCATCTCCACTCCCCCCATTGATTAATTCACCATCTGACAGACCGGAAGCTCTAGACCCCCCCCCCCCCCATTAACTGACATCTACAGTCACGCATATATTTCGACGCGTCATGTTTCATTCTTCATTCTCGTTCTATCCGCGGAACTTAACACTTCTATTTACCTTCTCTCTCTCTCTTGTTATGACTGCGCTATGTTTGAACTGACTTTTATTTTCGTTCAACTGTTAGAGTTTTTATTAACACCGTCGAATTACAATTTTGAACTAATTTTTAATTTATGCGAAGTTTTACTTCAACCCCGGTTAATTTATGCGCAAATTTAGTTCAACTCCCGATCGTTGAATTTCAGTTTTGAACCAACTTTTAATTTATGCGCAAATTTAGTTCAACACCCCGATTGTTGAATTTCAGTTTTACACTAACTTCTAGTTTCGTTCAACTATTAGAGTTTTTATTAACACCGTCGAATTTCAATTTTGAACTAACTTCTATTTTATGTGCACTCTTCGCTCAACCGACCGCCGACGCTCTCACCATCTCCACCCCAACATCTATTGTCCCCACTTCTGGCCCACCGGAAGCTGCGTGCCGTGGCATGTGGCTTCCGGTGACGTCACTTCCGGGCCAGAAGTAACCAAAACACACTACTGATATGGGTTATGAATTTTCGCCAGATTCTTACCAGAGGCTCAAACATTTCTTTTAAGAACTGTGGAATTTGCGTGATTTATGTGATGATGCCATTTTGACTTCTGTTAGCCAATTTTAAGTGCAACCCTCGTGTATCTTAATCATTGCCAATGTTTACAAGTCTACAAGCAAATACAATAAGGAAAAGTTGTCGGATTGAATAGACTTACGTGTAAGCCTTCAATCAGCGAAGGAAGGCTTCATGCATTATGCATGGCCCCATTGCGCGTTAGAGACTTAACATGCAATAAGTCTACACTGGTTTGCTTGAATCTATTGTTTCAAAGCTCTCGTCACTAATTGACATCCATCACTTATGCATCAATAGTTGTCACGACAATGGAGGTTGCGGAAGAAATAGCATGTCAGATGCTAAAAACAATCATTAAATTAACACCTCTTATGGGTTGAAGTGAAGTGACGAGTGTCTTCATAACTGGCTGCTCTAGATGTAGTAGGAAAGATAATTGTATTGTTGTACGTAATGTTGTCAATGCCAGTAAAACGTGTTTTATAAATTGCAATTAATTTAAATTATGCTTTATATAGTTTATTTAAAAACTTATGTCTTGAAATGGAGGTTTCTCTGTCTCGTAAAAGATGTATTGGAAGTTTTCATTTGGTGCTTTCGATCTATTTTTACGTCTTTATGCCAATAAAATATTTTTATTTTGTTATAGACCATTTCTGAGTTGTTTAGGCCTATGCAGTTGGTCCTTGTAATTCATAATTTTTACAGCTGTCATTGGGATTTTAATTGGCTTCCTAGGTTATGTTTATGATAATAGCCACACTATCGAACATGCTCGCCGACACCTGACATGAAGTCAGACCCGACATCGGACCTGACAAAGTGGGCTTTGAAACACTGCCATTATCGACACACCACCCGACCGAGCATCCTGGGTTGGAGCCCACAGACTTTCGAACATGTTGGACGAGCCGTCGGGTGGTGCTCGACGGATATGTTCGATAGTGTGTGTGGACCCCTTTACTGTCATCAATATAACATGAGCAACCCCAGTTTATACAGAATCGCCATCGGAATCATCACTGACGGTTACCATCCAACTTTTCTTTCTTTTTTCAGTACTGCATATTTCTAAACTGAAACTTTGAAAAGTGTAAAACTACATTGTCATTTTCACAAAGTGTGATAAAACATAAAACGAAATAATTACACTTGTTTTTCTGTGTCCTGCTTATACATAATTATAGCTATAAGAATTATAAAATAACCAGAGATCGCCTTGAAAGATCTTTTCCTTCTCATGACAACGAAACCATTACTAACTAATAATTACATGCGGGCAACTAGTGTGCGACTAATAACAGCTAATGTGCTTGGAGCGCTCGAAATAATCAAATAAACATGCAAATCAACCTACATGTTACTCCTGCAGCATTTAACACACCAGCAATCAGTGGACTACGGGCGGGCTGTAATCAGAAGGCGAGTGATTGTGCCAGTCACTCATTTGTTGATACCTGGAAATTAGTAGGCCTAAGAGACTCCTCTTCAAGACTAAAGCTTTTGTTTATTTTATAATGAAGGTTTGGAAAACGTTTAACTTTTGAGTTATGAAAATCCAGGTTCTATATTGTTGCTCTCGGGTGACGATAAGATGATTTTACATTTTTATGAGTTTAAGGAATTAAAGTACTGTGCTGCATTGTCACGTTAATACATTATTTCACTTAATGTTCAGAACCTCTACTTATAATGCGTATGGACTCCAACAGAAAATTTAAGAAAAATCTACAAATTTACTATGAACACAAACCCATTCGACACAATGGTATTATTTTAATTTAGCGAGGGGCGTTTTTTAGACAATTTATCTTAAGCCGGTGATTCATGAATGGTCGTGCGTGTAGTAGAAATAAATTTGTTGCGAGATCGACAAAATCAAGTAGCGAAGCCTGAGCTGTTGATCATGCTCGCACGGCTCCAACTTGGCCACGAATGCCATTGTATTTCCGCGCGGACACGCAGAAAACAAGTTTTTCGCATGCATGCACCCGTTGTAAACTTACTGTTCGTTGGCTTACAATAATCCTATCTAATAAACTGATGAATACTTTAAAGCCCGGAAGCTAAATCCAAACGCAACTAAGACTGAGGCCTATTCCTTCCACTTTCCACTTAAACAAGAAACTGGCCAAATCTTAATCGTATTCGTGTTGAGCCAAGGCACAATGACACCCACTGTATCTATAAGCCACTTTAGATTGGTCTCTCACATTCAAAAGCCACTTACGAAAGACAGCAGCTAGGGTGAGAAATGGGACTAATATTGTCCACCATCTTGGTGGATCCTCATGGCAGCTTGCTAATGCACAAGTTCTGCGAACTACTGCTTTGTCCCTGGTTACTTGACTGCTCAGTACTCTACTCTCATGTGGTTAGACAGTGTGCATGTCAGAGAGGTCAACGTACAGCTAAACAGGGCCCTCTACCCTTGCTCCCGGTGTTCTGTAATATTGCTCTACTGTACCTGGAATAAGACGAAGTGATGCATTAGGAATGATGATTAGGAAATCTACTAAGATCTTATCTGGTCCACAGCGACCCGTTCACGATCCCCTTTCCAGAACACGAGGTCCCGAAAACCACCACTGTGGACAGTCTACCAGTTGATGGACACAAAATTTTCCAACTGGACTTCCTCTTGGGACTTTTTCCAAAGGTGGAAAAACTTTTTCATATCTCGCCCGTCTGTAACAGTAGTAGATGTTATGGATTTTGCTGCGGAGCGGAGTATCAAACTATGGATTACTTAGTCACAGAGGACCCACGTGCTTTCCCCGAAGAGTTGTTCGGTCTGCACAGTCCAAGTAAAGCTCCAATAAGTCCAACACCATCCAATGGCCCTGGATTTAGCTCTATAAAAAGAGATCAGCAATTTTATTTTAGAGAGTACTACTTTTACGTACATAGGTGCACTGCATCACAGAATTTTTGTAATATTAATCTTAAGGTGGCTAAATGAGCCATACGATGTAATAAGCTTTGCAATTGTATATCTGAAGGTAGATCACAAAACGCGGGTATTTGACAGTCCCCAATCCCGACGACGGCGTTTCAAGCATTACAGTATGATTTTTCTAATTTTTTTATCACCAGAGGCATTTTAGATGGTGTTAAGTTGTACTATAGGGATTGATTAACGATTTTTGAGAAAACTGTCAAAACCATATGATTTAATGGCCATATCAAAAATCGAACCAGTTACATCTTGAACCAAATTACATGACGCTAATCGTCAGGCTAATCAGATGTCTTTAGGACACTACGAAAATCATTGGCTCCTGGTGTCGGTCAGCTGTTCATTACACACAACAAATTCAAACAAATTCTTATTAAAATTAATTACGAAGTTCAACTCCTCAAGTTGTAGATTGGCGAGCTCATATTAGTAATCTTAAAGTGTCCCTCGGACGTACCACAAATCAAGATTATAATTTGTTTCAAATTTTCACTCTTAATTGAAACTTTATCGTAACAACTGAGCAAGCACGTAATTTGTAGTAAGTGTAGCAAGGTGTAATTGCATTTCGTTTTCTAGTTTTTTCTAAAACGGATTACAAGTAAACTTTCTACTAATAACATTACAGCAAGTTCTATATATAATATCCGGAAGGCTAGAGGTTAGACGATTGTGTAAGGGAAGCCTGTAGACTTGCGGCGGTTACATAGATGCACCTTGTTGAGTAACTCCTTTGTCGTACCTTGACATTACGTTACACATTTGCGCTTGAAACTAGTTGGAATGAAGACAGAAAATCTTGTCTCTCATAGAACTAATTCACCTACATACCATAATTTATGTCTCAATAAATTATTTGTTGAAACTATTTACTGTATTAAACTTTTACCCTGCAATATGAGATCGATACAAAATTACTTAAATAAAGTATCTGAGTACCTATCTTATATTCAAAAATATTCAAATAAATATTTCTTAACATTTTATGAAAAAAATTTATATTGCGTTAATATTTTGCATTTAATAGATAAACGCCGTTTGTGTGTGTAATTGTTTTGTCATTTGTCTTGTATTACTCTAGTTCAGTTGTAAACTGGATTTGCTTACTGTTATACACTGAACAATGTACATATTTATTTTATCGTAAGCGTAATTTTGTCGTTGGCTTTAGATAAGAATATAAATCCAAGTTATTTATGTATCCAGTTATCTTGTATCTTGTTCTAAATTATGCTGTTTAAATGACCATTTCCATTACAAAATCTAATTCGACCAGCAAAGTTACTTGCATTTGAATGAATTGTTAAAACTACAATGAATGCAGTATAATGTTGTAAGTGCCATTTTTTCTACTAAAAATGAAATTAGGACCTCCATTGTACATGCACATTGTACTGCTAAATTTACTGTTAGAGTAAATCGTTAAATAATTTATAAACATTTTGTTGAAAAATTGTGGTTTTACATTTTAAGCTGGCCACCAAAATGCAATTCGTCCATTTAGTTGCAGTATTAGGATCTTAACTGTCCGGTTTGAGAGAGTAAAGAGATTTTATAACTAAGCGTGGTCCTAACCATCTGCCGGTGACATATGATGTCCGTGAGCGCCATGTAGAATGGGGGAGGGCCATCAAAACTATAAATAGGCTATGCAGGAAACCCCAACGTGTAGGAAACTGTCTTTTGAATCCCAATAGACCGATCAAAGTGCGCGCCGGCGCCGGCGCATCGTGCGGGGACTCACCGGGTCTGATACATTGTAAACCGTGTTTTATTTCAAACAAAACATTGTTCTTTATAATGCGTAAAAATAAATTGTTTTATGTGTACACAGTGAATACTGACATAACTGGATAAATAATTGGATGACACCTTGTTTTAAGAGGCCTACTCGTAGTTTGAGAGGACCCACAAAATAAAAATGATAGCAATGATTTTTAGATTGGAAATGTTTTAATATAACTAAGTTCCAAATTTTATTATTAAAATAATAATAATAAGGAAAAAAGACGTTTATATTTCATTTTAAAATAAAACTCATCAATTAATAGCATAATTCGTTCGAGCATTGAATATAATGTAATATTCTGTAATTGCCTGCCGGCATGAAAAAAACTAAGCCGGATCCGATCGCTCGTTTTTTTTACTTCGCTACGTACTAATTACGTCTTAAGGATTATCAGGAGGAAAACTGTCAGGATTTAGTGAAGATTATTTTACATATCGTACGTTATCTCGCGAGAAAAAACGACAATCCTATCATCCTCATCATATTACAAAGTTAGGCATACTAGGCCTACGCACAATTTAAAATTACAAATCTTTAAAATTCATTAATGCTATGCGTTTTATATTTGTTTATGGGTTATAATAATCTTATATGAATACTCATTTAATACGACAAGGGTTGTATTTTTGTAATTATGGAACTCCTCCTATGGTTTAAAACCGATTTAAAGTTTTTGGTGTCGTTGGATAGAGCTTGGTCTATAGTTGTTTTCGCCAAAATTTTATGACAGTTGGACTTTAAATAAGGGCGCTATCCATTATTTCCTTATTAGAGTAACATTGTGATTGAATTGAGCATTTTAAACATCTGATAATGTACAAGCAGCTGCAAATACCTATAAAGGCCGGTTTCTCCAATGTATACCTTGTGTATACATTGGTTTCTCGGAGCAAGTTTAAAGCAAAATTGTCCATATGTTTAATATTATTGAATTAAACTATACCCCGTTCAAAAAAAATGTGCGGTCGAAAGACAGAAATTTATTTCCCACCACAAGGAATATTCCCTAAATAGCTTCCTGAATTCCCCAACTTTCTTCACAATCAAATGTTATTTTAATTTCACCCTTAAAATTCAGAGTAGAAAATAGCGCTGATGATCGTGTTACTTCCCTTACTTGCCACTGGAAGCGCATCTTGTTAAATCTCAAACGTCAAAATTATAATATTTGTTTACTAAAAAGCAAAACATTGGCTTAAATTGACATGAGATATTAAACAGCTGTAGTAATTCTCAGTGATTCTGATTGGTTGGATTCTTGGCAGAGGGAGGAACGGGAAAAATGGGGGAATTGAAATCTGCGTTTCGACCGCACATTTATTTTGAACGGGGTATAAGTTTAAGATAAACATGGTTGGAGAAACCGGCCGTAGTTTTTTTGTGTTTACTGATAATCGCAGTATTGGATTGGTCAGATGTAATTGATTTCGAACCAAACGTAACATTTTTGGCAATGACATGTCAAAATCAAATTAAATCGTTCGTTTTCGAGCAACAAGTACACTACAGTCCGTTTTTTAAAACCTGATCCTTCTTTAGAAAATTGGGGTGGGGGAGGGGTTTAAACTGTAAACAAAAAATTTAAACTGTAAACAACACATTTAAACTCGTGACAAACGTGTGTCGAGTATCAGATTTCCTCAAATAACGTTTGAAATAAGTTATAATATCTTTCAGTAACTCCAAGTCAGCTGTTATATTTTTAAGCCAAACCTATTCCTTGTTAAAAAGTAACAGTTCTAAAGTAAATTGATTAAAAAACAACTGCTACCAATAATATTGTAAAACTGATACATATTATGTTGTGATGTAAAATTACCAGCTGGTATGCATCAGTGAAATAAAACAAAAACAACAAAAAAAAACCAACAAAAAAACCAAAAGGCTTCACCCAATGGGATAGTAGCAAGTATAAACAAACCCCCTCCACCATCTCTCCCTCGAAGGATCAGGCTTAAAAAAACGGACTTTTAGGATCAATAGGCAAGCATTATTCTTTTCCTATTTCGTTCTCTGCTTGTGTGCATCGTAGATAAAATCTACGCATACCGTTAGAAAAGTTTTCCTTAAGAGCAGAATCTAAATTATATACTCCCGAATGTGTAACTGACTGACTCACTCATCGGGGTATCAGAAATTCGTCAAAAGTCGGTAAAGTAGATATCCTATATATTACTTACTACAGAGTGATTCCCAAGCGAGAACTAAACTTACCGATCTGTATTATTGAGAAAATTGCCAACATACTGGGAGTCGCGGATTACCGAAACACTCTTTTTAAGAAATTTTATAACATTAACCAATTGTGCCTTTATAGGTAAAGCGGTCTATCCACCGAGAGTAATTTCAATGTACAGGGTGTATCTGAAATTACCTCTCCAGACTGGAAGTCACTGATGTCAAATACAAACTCTCACTTTAAATATTTTTTTTAGTTTTACACGGTTTTTAAGAAAACTTTACAATTTGATCTTGTACGCGTAATTTTAGCAGTTTATTGAATATTTTAGGTTGAAATTTAGATTTTCCTCATTCTTCTCTGAGCATTTTAGGTTAAGCAAAAATGTCTCGGCACAAAAATGTTTAGTAAAACTAATCACTTTATAGGTAAAACGGTCTATCCACCGAGAGTAATTTCAATGTACAGGGTGTATCTGAAATTACCTCTCCAGACCAGAAGTCACTGATGTCAAATACAAACTCTCACTTTAAATAATTTTTTTTTTTAGTTTTACACGGTTTTTAAGAAAACTTTACAATTTGATCTTGTACGCGTAATTTTAGCAGTTTATTGAATATTTGAGGTTGAAATTTAGATTTTCCTCATTTTCTCTGAGCATTTTAGGTTAAGCAAAAATGTCTCAGCACAAAAATGTCTTAGACTCTTTTAAATACGTTTCCAACAAAAATTGTCAGTTTGGTCCAAAAAGTTTTTTTTATTAAATTTACAACATGACGGAGATTAATGAACATGTATTTAAATGTTTAGTAAAACTAATCACGTGATAATTGATGTTTTATGATAGTATATTATTTTAAATGAATTTACATGTTTGGTACGTTCTGTTATATGTAAAATGTTCAGACATAATGTATGTTAAATTTTCCCAGTTAAAAAAAAATAATGTCATGCTATTTATTATTCTAAATCAGTATGATTAGGGTTAAAATATTAAATTTTAAAGTTGCTTCAAAATTACGTCTGGTCCCCTCTGTATTGAAATCAGTGTCAATCAACAGAGCAAAATGTGTTTACCTACAACGGCACAATTTGCTTTTATTTGTACAATTTTAAAAGAGGTGCAAGGTTGGTATGGGACACCCGGTAAGACAGTATCATATTTGCACGATAGTCCTCCCAAAAATTGGTTCTTTATTTGGGATGGCACTTAATTTCTAACGAACTCATTAAGCCGCGTCAACACTGGCCAAACATTCGTGGCGAACTTGTTCGGCGAACACAAAAATCAACAAACATTATTAACGAACAATTAACCGGCCATATGATTTACATACTAAACGGTTAGCAACAAACAAACAAAAGTTCGGGAGAACTTTGTTCGGCGAACATGTTCGGCCAATGCGGACGCGGCTTTAGGAAGTACATCATTGACTTTACCTGAAGCTAATTTAAATTTTACAATTCAACAAAAATTTTAACTAAAATGGTAGATTACACAATTTATTTATCTTTTAGTGCGTGATAAATTAATGTTTAATTTAAAAAGGTGGCAGTACAGTATTTTCATTTAAAATAAAAAAGCTTTTTTATTTCCTGCCCCAGAAAACTATCTGATTTCAAAATTTAGCGACCAAACATTTTTACCCAAAATAAATATGACATTATTTTTTTCTACTCTAGCGGCCAAATTATAACATCTGAGGCAATCCTCGTTAACATCTTTCAAGTTACTACAAGTTTGGTTCTATGAATTTTTGCCCCCCAGTCTACACAATTAAACATAATTAAATGTTTATTTATTTTTGCGGGGAATTTTATCCCATGTAGACGTAATTTTACAACTACTATAATATTTTACTCAGAACCTCAACTTTGCACATAGACATATCTTGCACAGTACCAATATCAATTAAATTATCAAACTTAAAAATTATCATGATGATTTTCAATATCACGTATTCTTCTATTGAAAGTGAGTCGGAACGAATTGCTATATCAAGCAACTGATTGTTTTACTTTGATTGTTATTTAATGACCTGGTCCTACGGCTAAAACATATATGTCCTTTGATGTGTATGGTAACTTTAATATTTTAACCATTATTTAACATACTTTTGTTAGTAACTACTGTATTATTGTATTTAGAAACTTGAAGTTTTTTTATTTGCCTTGACAGTAATTTTTTAGGAAATTAGGTAAATTTAAAGTTTTACATCATTAAAAACTGAAATGAAGGAATTGTAATGAATGCCAATATTACATTATGTATTTATCATTGTATGTTCAATATTACTGGATCGTTATGTTATTCCCTGGAATTTCAACACAACTAATTGAAGGATAGTAACTGAATAGTATTTTTGTAAATAAAAGGGGTTTTTGGCAAGTTTTATCCACTTTGTTAAGATTTTCAATTATTTTGTTTTAATGGAATTTTTCATTGTTTTCGATGATCTAATGCACATTTTTATGCAGTTTATCCATTTAATTTTTTCATATATTTATTTATATGAATTTTATAATTTTAAGTAAATACTTATACAATACCTACATACAAAATTTATTCACAACTCCATTAACCTTTATAGAATTCGGGGGAATTAGGGAAGGAGGTTTGGGGAAAGAGTCTCTGAAAACGAGCCGTAGGCGAATATATTTTCATTCCTTAGATTGAGTTTGTTGCACAAGTTCAAATTTAGGTTATTTCTGCAGTCGTGGGAGTTAATTTATGTTATAAATAAACTTACAAACTCATTTATTTTGCTATTTTGCTCATTTACAAACCCTTATATTCATATGTAATCTGTTCATTATATGCGACTTAAACAACAATTAACGAATTTCTGGGCAAAACCCTGAGGGGGCATGGGGGCGGAGCCCCCATCGAGCCGCAGGCGAGTCTAAATTATATACTCCCGTATGTGTAACTGACTGACTCACTCATCGGGGTATCAGAAATTCGTCAAAAGTCGGTAAAGTAGATCTCCTATATATTACTTACTACAGAGTGATTCCCAAGCGAGAACTAAACTTACCGATCTGTATTATTGAGAAAATTGCCAACATACTGGGAGTCGCGGATTACCGAAACACTCTTTTTAAGAAATTTTATAACATTAACCAATTGTGCCTTTATAGGTAAAGCGGTCTATCCACCGAGAGTAATTTCAATGTACAGGGTGTATCTGAAATTACCTCTCCAGACTGGAAGTCACTGATGTCAAATACAAACTCTCACTTTAAATATTTTTTTTTAGTTTTACACGGTTTTTAAGAAAACTTTACAATTTGATCTTGTACGCGTAATTTTAGCAGTTTATTGAATATTTTAGGTTGAAATTTAGATTTTCCTCATTCTTCTCTGAGCATTTTAGGTTAAGCAAAAATGTCTCGGCACAAAAATGTTTAGTAAAACTAATCACTTTATATGTAAAACGGTCTATCCACCGAGAGTAATTTCAATGTACAGGGTGTATCTGAAATTACCTCTCCAGACCGGAAGTCACTGATGTCAAATACAAACTCTCACTTTAAATAATTTTTTTTTAGTTTTACACGGTTTTTAAGAAAACTTTACAATTTGATCTTGTACGCGTAATTTTAGCAGTTTATTGAATATTTGAGGTTGAAATTTAGATTTTCCTCATTTTCTCTGAGCATTTTAGGTTAAGCAAAAATGGCTCAGCACAAAAATGTCTTAGACTCTTTTAAATGCGTTTCCAACAAAAATTGTCAGTTTGGTCCAAAAAGTTTTTTTATTAAATTTACAACATGACGGAGATTAATGAACATGTATTTAAATGTTTAGTAAAACTAATCACGTGATAATTGATGTTTTATGATGGTATATTATTTTAAATGAATTTACATGTTTGGTACGTTCTGTTATATGTAAAATGTTCAGACATAATGTATGTTAAATTTTCCCCAGTTAAAAAAAAAATAATGTCATGCTATTTATTATTCTAAATCAGTATGATTAGGGTTAAAATATTAAATTTTAAAGTTGCTTCAAAATTACGTCTGGTCCCCTCTGTATTGAAATCAGTGTCAATCAACAGAGCAAAATGTGTTTACCTACAACGGCAAAATTTGCTTTTATTTGTACAATTTTAAAAGAGGTGCAAGGTTGGTATGGGACACCCGGTAAGACAGTATCATATTTGCACGATAGTCCTCCCAAAAATTGGTTCTTTATTTGGGATGGCACTTAATTTCTAACGAACTCATTAAGCCGCGTCCGCACTGGCCAAACATTCGTGGCGAACTTGTTCGGCGAACACAAAAATCAACAAACATTATTAACGAACAATTAACCGGCCATATGATTTACATACTAAACGGTTAGCAACAAACAAACAAAAGTTCGGGAGAACTTTGTTCGGCGAACATGTTCGGCCAATGCGGACGCGGCTTTAGGAAGTACATCATTGACTTTACCTGATGCTAATTTAAATTTTACAATTCAACAAAAATTTTAACTAAAATGGCAGATTACACAATTTATTTATCTTTTAGTGCGTGATAAATTAATGTTTAATTTAAAAAGGTGGCAGTACAGTATTTTCATTTAAAATAAAAAAGCTTTTTTATTTCCTGCCCCAGAAAACTATTTGATTTCAAAATTTAGCGACCAAACATTTTTACCCAAAATAAATATGACATTATTTTTTTCTACTCTAGCGGCCAAATTATAACATCTGAGGCAATCCTCGTTAACATCTTTCAAGTTACTACAAGTTTGGTTCTATGAATTTTTGCCCCCCAGTCTACACAATTAAACATAATTAAATGTTTATTTATTTTTGCGGGGAATTTTATCCCATGTAGACGTAATTTTACAACTACTATAATATTTTACTCAGAACCTCAACTTTGCAAGTAGTGTCTTTTGGCCACTCCTGGCTCAGGTCAAGGTCAGCGGTTGGAAGTGGCAGGTGTGGGGTTGGAAGTGTGGGGTGGGGGTGACAGTGATGGATGGGTTTGGGAAGTGGGTCAAGGTCATTTGGAGGGGGTTTTAAAAAAGTGGGAGCCGCAGGGGCTCGGTGGGAATGGGGAGGTTTTCGTTTATTTTTAAAATTAAATCAAAGTCGTGTTGTTGTGCAGAGAGGTGTTGAAATATCGTCCTACGGTGAGGGAGTGGTAGACGCCGAAGGTGGTGGCGAAGAGAAGGTAGACGCACAACATGCAGAGTACGAATTTGAACAGTTGCAGCAGGCGGACCATCCCTTGTTGATTTTCCGTTTCCAATTGCAGCCTGTTGATCTCTAGTTTGAGTCTGTCCTCTTCCAATCGTGTTTTAAGTGAAACATCATCCATCATGTTTGTGTGCTTGTTTTAATTTCTGTTGGTGAAATGGGAGCGGTGTTGACGGTCGGAAAGTTGGCGATGAAATGAGAAACGAAGATGAGGACAGGACATATTTACTGGAAAGTGGTGGGGGGTTAAGAAAAACAGTTGTGTGTCCGATCAAACGTCATTGTCAGCTGTTGGTGTAGGTTTGGAGGATGCAGGAGTGAGTCCTAGCAAACCATCTTCATCTCCACTCTCAACTCTATCGCATGTTGGACAACCGTAAACAAGTTCCAAATTCATAGTGATGCAGTGGAATTTGTCTATAATATCTTCTAAAGTTTCCATTAAATCTTTTAAATCATGTCTTGTTCTAATTATAAAAGTAGATTTCATATGTGGTAGCGGATAGTTGTTCATTGTACGGGAGTCGGGAAACAAATGGCGAGCGTCAGTCAGCGGCTCGCTTATATGCTGGCAAGGGCGGTGGAGGGGGAAGTGGAGGGGTGGTGGCGTGGTGGGGGAAGTGGAGGGGTAGTGGTGTGGTGGGGGAAAGGCGATATACCCCCATGCGAACCGTTGGCCAGCGCATTTCGCTGCGGATCGTTGTTCATCGTACGGAAGTCGGGAAACAAATGGCGAGCGTCAGTCAGCGGCTCGCTTATATGCTGGCAAGGGCGGTGGAGGGGGAAGTGGAGGGGTGGTGGCGTGGTGGGGGAAGTGGAGGGGTAGTGGTGTGGTGGGGGAAAGGCGATATACCCCCATGCGAACCGTTCGCCAGCGCATTTCGCTGCGAAACGCCGTTCGGGTAGGTAGTAGGAGGTGTACTATAAATATTAAATTTATATTTAACTAGAGCTTGCATTTCTTGTTCCTCGTTGTTTAATTCAATAATTTTAACACCATTAGTTGTCTGTTCCTCTTCACTTTGCGACGATGAAGACATGGAGGTGCCTGAAGAAGATGATGACGATGAAAATATTTTGGTAGGATTGACATATTGCACTGTGATGTTGATCCATCTTAAAGGATGGTTATCCATAAGTGTGAGTAAGTTTTGGAATAGGGTTTCCATCTCTTCTCTGTCGGTAATTAAATGTTGAAAGGAAATGAATTTATCATCCATGTTGTTGTCAGTGCAAGTAATGAAATAAGAATGAGAAGCGTATCGAATGATCCGTAGAATATATGTTGTAAAAAATAAGTGGTGGGGGTAATCTCAAGGTCAATCAAATGGAGTTTTAAAAAAGGGCCGCAGTCAGTGACTACAGCTATACATTTGAAGCTTCAACAGGTTCAGAAGACCAATCTGATCTATACTTGCACGCACTTATGATGCATGTACAAAAGTCGTCTTTATAATATGCATTGCACTCTCGACAAATGACAAGTTTTTCCGGATGAAACTTGATACACCTCTGGGGACAGCAAGTGTGGAAGTATCGTGATTTATAAATCTTGAAGGTTCGCAATTTTGGTGGTGGTAGTTGCTTTGTTTCGCATCTGCAGTAACAGGATCCAAAGAATTCGCACTTTGTACAGGCTAATCCGTCTACCATCCATCTTCCTAAATTGGTGCATTTCTGTTCACAACAGTAGCGCGGTGAGTCCTCGTTTTTCTTCTCTTCCATGTTGGCGCTTCTAAGTTTAGGCAAGAAATGAAGTTGTATAGTGTAGGATAGAGTGTTTTATAGATTAAGAAAAGTGGTGGGGGTAATCTCAAGGTCATCCAAATGGAGTTTTAAAAAAGATCATCTTACAAGTGTAAGATGTATTTATTTAAGATAATGAGTTTTCATCTTCTTTTTCTTTCTTTACATCTTGTTTGTATTTTTCTTTTTCTTCTTTAGCCATAGCGATGAGATCTTCAGTGGATAGTGGATGTACTTCAGGAAATTTTAGAATTAATTTTGGTTGGAATCCCTCTTTAGTTAATACTTGAAGATCGGACGTCATTTGTTCTGCACTTTGATAGTCCTTTCCGTAGATTTTTCCATTAAATTCAATCATCATTCTGTACAACATGGTATTAATAGTTGTTTTCGCTGCGTCAGTTGGAGAGCAAATGATGATTCTGTTAGGTTACACGTTCCTTTTATAGATGCTACAGCGACCACTTGATATTATTTAATATTAGTAATATTTCTGGAACTTAACATTACTTTGAGTAGATGGTGTTGTAGTTGAAGGTTGTGTGGAAACGAATACTTCTTCGTTGCAGAACTTCTGTTTAGGAAACATCCTCATGTTGTTAGCGTAAACATCAATATTTAAACGATAACCACCGGCAAGTAACACTCGCAGTTCATTAATAAAATCGTCGAGTTCTTCAAAAGTTGTAATGGTGGTGGTATCATATGATGCACACTTAACCTTAAGAGACATGTTGTTATTCGTAATAACTGGAGAGCCAACAGAGATGTGTACAGCACGAAAAGTAGTCGTAGACTGATGAGATCCTCAAGAAAATTACGGCCTTTATATACCCTCGAAACTAGGTCAAGGTCATCCAAACGTGTTTTTAAAAAAAGCAACATATCGATAGTGCAGAAACACTATCGATATGTTGCCTTTTCTTATTATTTTTTTTCATTTTTATTTTTTATTTATTTAAAATCAGTTACACACATGTACAACAGTATATATAAACTACAGACTAGTTGCTAGTAGGCATAACATGAAGTGTAAGTTCAGTAGAGTTGGTTCCACTAGGACCGTGGGATGCCAAATAGAGTGCGCCGGGGTGAATCAGTCGTAAATCTTCATTCTGCAGCAGTTGAACGAAGCGTTTGGGAAGAAATACTTGAAATTTCGGTTCATCACCAGGTGTGTAGGGTGCTTCACTTAATGTGCAATTGATGGCGTCTCCAACTGATGTTTCCATCTTCTTAATAGTGTGAATAATGTAATGTTTTTCTTCTTTCAATTCTGAACATTTCTTAGTCGGTAGTATTGTAGATTTAGAATGTTTGTTGAATTGATCAACAAGCGACTGTAGAAAAGTTTGCGATGCCATTATTTTTTCTTACTATTGTTCGTCTTCTTCTTCTTGTGCTTGCGCGTCAGAGGTGTTGACTCCTCGGAGGTTAGAGTAATACTCATGCATTATCATAGTGCCGCTCTCGCTTTTATACCCATCGCTTCCCCCACCACTTTGCTGGAGATAGACATTCAAACGATATGCGTTCTTTAAAGCACATTGAGACTGCCGATGTTTAAAGTTTTTAGATGCAATACAGATGTTAGCAAAGTAGCAATAAAAATCTTTCTCCATTTGCACATTTATCACTTCATGGTTTGTATATGCTTGTATCCAATTTGCTTTTTCCAATCCTCTTGTAAAAATAGTTTTGAACTCTTTGCAGAAATGATTCATAATGTGTGGCATCATATTGTAGGTTATAAAACCTTCATCCCATGTTAGATTATGAAAATGTTTCATCAACCATTTGTTTGTTACTTTAGCTTTGGTTGTTAATCTGTTGAACGGCAAAGGAGGCATGAATAAAAAATGATAAACAACAGATGTTATCATATCTAGTACCACTAACTCTTTAATTATAAAATTTCCATCATTACCACGGAATGCCTGAAACTCTATGATACCTCGCTTTACTTCCATTATTTCCGTCTTCTTAGAGAATGAAACTCGTTTATCCATGATGACGTTCAGTAGACAACTGGTATGTCAATGCGGATTGACAGCCTTTCATACTCCAACATTCTTCTTCTTCTTCTTACTTACAATATTCTTTGTCTGTTTAATTTGTTGTTGATTGTTGATTGTTGAAACGTGATTCGTTTTCCTTGTTTTCTTGCTTTTTTTCTTCATCTAAATTAAAGTTGGTTTGATTGTGGTGTAACTGTCTCCACATCTCTACTTCATGCGGGATCCTATTGAAGATTGAAGTATCTACTGGACCGTATAGGATTGGAACATATGGTTGTCTATCCAATGCATCAGTTAAATAATCTTTGATAATTGTACTTGAGAATATTAGCTGTTTTAAATATCTTTTTATAGGACCAGTAGCACAAGTTAAAGCGTAAAACTCTTCTTTTGTCAAATGTATTTTTATATTATATTTAGTTAAATCTCTAAATCGAACTAGTTGTTGACCACGTTGTTTAACAATATCGATTTCAATATTTGATTCGAACAAACCTAGTTTTGTTTTTCTTCCAAACGTATTGTTACTCAAATAGCATTCCAAAAGATGTATATGTTTCATAAAAGATTCCCAAGAAGATTCAGTGAAGGTTACCATTTTAGATCCGTGATTCAAAATAACAGTTGGAGAGTAATCCAATGATTTCATTACTCCAGCAGACACAGTCTTTGTCATACAAGAAGAAATAGGATAAAATATTCTAAGAAATACCTCCATTAAGATGTTGGTAGAAATGTTATCTTCAATTTTCCTTTTCTTCGTTTCTTTTTCAACTTCCTCTTCGTCTGTCGTCTTATGTTTAAACTTGAGGAACTCTTCCATTTCCTGTTCAACTTGTCTTTCTATATCCAAACTATTGTCAGCCATAAGAGGTGTAGTTTCTTCATTAGCACTTGATGTAGCAGAACTCATCTTGCGGACGATGTTACCCATACGACAATCAAAGATGAAATGAATTTCCAGCTCTTCTTTCTCGCTTTTATACTCGCAGATGACCTAGATATTGTTGATCTTTTGTAAAAACCTTACAAATCGTGCAGATGTTGTATTAATCTTTTTTAAAGTACATTCTTCACAATTCCTGTCAGCGGTGTGTAAGTAACTATTTTGTCATGTAGAATTAAACAGTATGCTGAAGTTCCATCTGGTATTTTATCTTCAAATTCCATTTCAATTTTTATATCTACACTTGAAGATTTCACAGATTCATTTTGTTTTGAACAATCGATTACAACAATTGGAGCTTTTGAATAAAATTGTTCTGGTGATAGTAGTGGTGTATTTGTCTTACCATAATATGACGATTGAAATCTTGCATACATGTCATATAGAATGGAATAACGTTTCTTGTCAAATGAAACATTTAAACTGTCATATGGAAAGAACTGAGAGTTTAGAAAAACTTTGCAATTCTTTATCTTGCAATGGTCAAATTGACCAGCGTGCGCAGTTATAACATCTTTTCGTTTAGTCTGAAAACCGACTATTATGTACCTTGCTCGTTCTAAATAAGTAGAGGTTTTAACAGTCCATGTTTGTCTTTCTGTTTGAGGCAATATGGGGTATTCATGAAATTCCCAACTTCTAAATGGTATTACAATATCACGGTCAGATTTTAATTTTTTCAATAATAATACTCGATGTTCATCTGCCAATCTGACATGTGGTACTCTCCATACAACTTTATCCAATTGAAGTTGCCATTCCAAATCGGCATCTTTTGTTCCACTTGGCGCTTGTATTACATCCTTATTCGTTGAAGATCTGAGCAGTACCAGTTCTTGCTTTACATTTATTATTATTCTCTTGTAATCTTCTGCGAATCCCAAAAGCAATCGTAAAGGCACATTAAAATCAAAGTAACCTTTTGAATTAGGAGTAATAGTGTCTTTATCAGGAGTCACCCATCCAGCCGAGATTAAAGAATTCTTTTCATGGGGTGTTATTGAAGTCAATCCTTTCAAAGTTGTTGATATACCAACTTTTTTTGTTGAATCAACTGTTACTCCAGATATCTCATATCTAATTTCATCAAACAGATATGCCATAGGGTTATTTATAAAAGGAACAGTTGAACCAGATTTTCCATCCAATGTTGTTACTCTTCCTTCGATATATAAATAACTTTCACATGGTAATGTGTAGATATCTTGTTGTTGAATGGGAATCCTTATTTCATCATTATTATTTAATTTTGATGAAGTGTAAGGGTTGTGAGTGTGATATTCCTTCTCCCATAGGGTTTCGTCGAATGTCGGTCCTTGCGCTATATCCAGTATATCCATGGTTGGCAAGTTTTAGCCCGATCTTCTGTAGGAAGCGTATGTTGTCCGGTGTTAACTCGTCGAATGTTGAGGAGCTACTGAGCTCCCGACTCTTCCGTTGTGGTTTAAATGATAATCCCATGTTGAATTTATGTTGCTGCTCTGATATGTAACCGTATAGTTATTGTTTCTCCTCTAAAGTCAACACTAATGCCGTCTTGATCCAATATGTTCAGTACGATGTCTGAAATGAAACTGGTGTTTAACGGTAGGTATATCAGGTTTTGTGGCTTCTCAACTATTTTAAAACCAGGAGCTACTGTGGGGTAAAATGTATGTAATATGTGTTGATTTACTCCATCTCTATATGATCCGTGTATAATATTACACGTTACATCAATACTGTTCACCTTTAATATTGTTACTGTTGTATCGCCAGTATAATCATTTCCAGGAGCTAAAATTCCTTTCTTCTTTGAAAATCCGAGCAAATTGCCGATTGAGTGGTCTAAGCTAAAATCTATATAATACTTTGAAGTTATTTCTGCTTTTAATGTATTATTATTACCTTTTATACAAATGTTTTCTTCTCCAAGTTTCTTTTGTAATACTTGGTTTATATCGTCTATTTCATATGCTCCTGTAGATAATGGAATTATTTTTAATTGTGAATAATTTCCTTTTTCATCTTTACTTTCATAATAATGTAGTAAATTATTTTTTCCTTCTGTAACATTGGGAATTGAATTGTATGTAGTCAAATCCAATAATGCTGCTTCCCATAGTTTGTCCGTAGATAAACGTAATGCTGGGAAAAGTGTACTTTTCAATGTTGACGAATTTCCGCTCAGCGACACTGTATACGATGACATCTTAAAGCTGACTGACGCTCTTCGCTAGGAACTCTAAACATAAATGTCCGCATATTTCTGTATTGCTAGGTTGCTCTCTTTTGTAGTTGTAGAATATATTCTTGGAGTCCCGAAAATAATGTTGAAGTTCTTTTGGTGGCGGTAAATTTCCAAAACTATCAAAGTAGTAAACATTTTCTCCAAGTTTTTTATAACATACCCAATGAGTACCTGGTCCATAATTAGAGTCTAAGTTTACTATTCCAGTTTCATTTTTCCACACTCTATTTGGTAATGTATCTTTCATAAAAACTCCTCTGAAGAATGGTATTCTTAAACATTTCACATATTTTGACAATTGATAGTTTGTTAATGCTTCATTTGGAATTATCAATTTATTCTTCTCATTTAATACACACGGTACGGTCTTAAGTAAAGACCCGATCCGTTTTTTACCATTGACCATATGGATGTTTTCTTGACTTTCCTTTTAGGGTTAGTGCGACGTCTTCTTTTGATGTTCCCGCCCCTTTTTGCAGCTTCTTTTTTACTAGGTTTTCTCCCGCGTCGTCTTCCACCACCAAACTTAGCTTTCGTCTTCATGGCTGTTGTCACTGCCCAAGCTGCTGCTTTTTCCGCAATACTGGCGTCACTTGATTTAACCCTTTGCCAAGCTTTTTCCGCTAGCGCTCTATCCGCTATTGATCTATTTGTTGAATCTGCAAACTTGGAATACGCTATATCGTGTTCTTTGCAAGCTTGATCTAATTTATTAATTCCAGGATCTCCTCTTGCCAAACGTTTTGCCAACTTAGTTCCGGGTCCACAATATTGATAGCCTCCGGGCAGATGAAATTCGTATGGTAAAGCGTCTATTGCTCGATTTAGAACAGCACCAACAGGAATCCGTCTTAGAAGGGATAACGCAGCTGATGTTATACCACGTCCTTTCTTGTCGCTGTCTTGACGATGACTGAGAGGTGCGGTCTTCATTATGTTGTCTTATATAACCAGCGTGTTTACTCCACGAGCTGCTTTACATAAATGAATAACTCGTGCGCAATGTTTTATATTTAAATATTTAATTATTCAAATTAATTATATACTGATTTATGATTCTATTTTTAATCCAAGCTTCTCGTTCATCGGGTTGAATCATCACATGACTCGTTGTACTAGCTATATGATTGTGGGTATCGATAAGTAAGTTTCCCACTATTCTTATTAAACAATCTAAAGTTACAGCATCTTTCGGATGTTGAGGATCGTGTAACTGCATAATACGTTTATCATTACACGTGTAAGCGGTCGAATCACTTTTTGACGTTGTTATGACCTGTCCAATAGTAGCAGCATCATTTAAATCTTCTCCTGGTAAAATATTAATTATTTTCTTCATCTTTGCATCATATTTGGTCCCAAAGTGTTTATCCCAAGTTATTGTTTGTCTCAATGTAACACAATCATCATCTTCATAACCAGGATAAATATTTTTTATTCTTCTATTACGACCATCGTATGTACCTAATCTACCACCACTCGCAATTAATGTTTGTACCATCAAAGGTACATCCGAATCTTTTATACCAAATCTTCCATTTGTTATTGTTTTATGTCCTGCATCCCATTCATCATTTTTTCCTTGCATTAAATCAAACTTTTCATTTCCATGTATAAATGTATCTCCTCGCTTTAGCACGGCATCTTCATGTTTTACAAAATTCGATGTTCCCCTTTTTAATTCTTTAGATAGTTGTTCCATAGTAACAGCGTCTTTTGGTTGAGAACCGAACTTTACATTTGACAACACTTTCCCATGACAATCGATTTCATCACCATCTTGTAAAATACAGTTGTCCTTGATGTATTTCAGGTTTACAGCATCGCCGTCTTCCTTTGGGTATCCAATGTCATTTATAATAAATTTATAAAAAGAAAATCCGTGTTGAGTCTTTTCCGGTATAATAGAATGTAAATATTCTTTATTAACTGAATCTTTATCATTTTTTGGATTTGCCACGTTGGTTATTCTATGATTCCCAGCATCATATGTCTGTCCATCTTTTAAATTATTACCCCATTGCAATTTTAAAGTATTTAAAAGTTCAGATGATAAATACTCTTTAGTAATTGCATCAGAACTGTCAGTTGGTTTACCAACATTAATTATTCTATGTGATTTAACATCATAAGTATTCTTGTTTAATTTCAATGATGTTGAAGTTGCTTCTTTTACTGTTTTAAAATTTGCTCCATCTGTATCTTCTTCTGGGTCTTTAACAAATTTTAGACGTTTGTTACTCATATCATAGTCACCTTCAGGTGTTTGCGGCAATCCACTTCTTTTTCTGTTTTCTCCTCCTTGTACTCCTACCCCGGAGTACCGTCCGAACTTGTCAACGCTCATGATTGAACTGATCCACTGTATGCTCACTGCTCTCTTATATATCCGTGATGACAATTATTCCACGATTTCGAAGTTCGTCAACTAAAGCCACCCATTCATTATTTAAACCTGTATGACCAGCTTCCATGGCTTCATGTAATAGTCTCATTCTATCAACCAATTTGTTTATATCATTATAGTAAATCACATTTGTATTATATAGGTTTTTCATTAAACCTTTACCAGATGTTGGAGTTTCTCCTTTTTTCTTTTTACCATATTCATCAATAAGTGATAAGTCCATAAGTGATAATGACTTCCTCTTAAGCGGTTTTTTCACAGCAGGTGCAGTTCGTAATGTTGGTAGTTTTTTCAGGGGAAACAATCTTTTTATTACAACTGTATATTTAGTTGCGCGTGTTCTATTTATCATTGAATCTTTGGAGTAATTCTTCTTATGAGCATTAGTATTTTGCAAAATTTCTTTAAAAGTATTTAAATCTTGAAGCGTATATCTTATAGGTATATTTTTGAAAATCAGTTCAAATAATCCTTTTGTTCCTTTATATTTATGCTCACCAATAACAATATCATCATCTTCAGTCAAATGTACTTTTGAATCTCCTATTTTTAATTCATTTCCATCAATTCTCGCACCATATACATGTGACTTGTGTAATTTTGGGTTATTTTTTATTTCATGTAACATTTTCATGATATACTTTCTTCCAAGAGGTCCTTGTTGCAATATATCACTACTTAATTTTGTTAGATTTGGAATTGATTGCTCTGCTTCAGGTATATGTTGTTCTTGTTCTTCTTCTTTTTCAACATTTATTTCTGGTTCTTCTTGTCTTGTTTCTTCTTCTTCTTTTTGAGAAACTTCACTATCACTTGTGTAAGAATCATCATCATCTTCTTCCTTTTTCAAACTCTTTACTTCAAATTTAGAAACAGGTAGCAAAACATCTCCTTCATAATGAGGTTTACCAATAGTTTCTGTTATCTGTTTTAAAGGTTCTGTAATAGGCTTAAATGTAGTCTCCAGGAATTCTTCTCTTTCATTCAAACCCATTCTTAATGCTCGATTTTTAAGTCTAATTGAGTCACTCAGTGATTTTATTTCTTTTAATAGTTTTTCTTGGTTCACCATGTTTACGCTGTGAAGACCAATCTATTACTAAACGTATCATCAATCGTTCAATGGATTAATACAAATTTATCCAACCCTATACGATATCTTCCATTTTTTATAGCTTCTTCTTTCATAATAACAAGAAATCCATATTTTTCAGCCCATGCTTTGCCACACATTTCTTTAAATTTATCAAATGACATGTCTGCATTTACATGATCATTATATATGTGCTTTAAATTTGTTTCATCCTGCTTGAAGATAATAAGTAGATTTGCATTATCTCTTATTAATTGTTTTGGAATTTTACTGTAAGTTTGACCAATATAAATGCTATCAATATTGTAATGTCTTCCCATGGCGAAATAACTTCTAATAGTGTCGTGATTTTCACAAGATACATCATCAAATATAAATATAGAAAATGGTTTAGCCTCATTTGGCTCCATTATAGTTTCACTAGCATTAAACTTGTAAAAATTAACTTCAGGCACACTTGCGAGTACCTTATCCAATAATTGATATTTGGGTTGTTGCAAAGATTTGGAAAAGATGTAAATGTTGTTGAAACGTAATCCTTTAGGATTTGTTATTAAATTAAAAACCACATTCGTCTTTCCACAATTTGACGGTCCAGTTATTAAACATCTTATTGTGTTTGGCAGTAGTTCACCATGTTTTCCATGATTTAACTTGTCGTTGTCAACTGTTAATTCATCAATATTATTAATAAAAAATCGATCCTTTTGTTGCACAATCTCCATCTTGTGTAAAGGTTAAACACGTAATGAGTTCACAAATTACTACACCAAGTCTTTTGTAGGGATCCAAGAGTCTTCACTTTTATCAAATCCCAACCAACGTACTTTAACCTTATCCTTTTTTCTTTGTAAAATTTTTTCAACAAGATATACATCGCCGACTGATGATTTTAACAACTCGTGTCCGTAGAATCCACCTTCGAGTAATTCACCCTTGTTGTCCTTTAAGATGTAAGTTTCAGGTATTGTTGGTTGTACTTTATAGATTGTAAACACTTCATTAGTCCAGTTTGGCAGATATCTTTTACTAAATACTCCTTTGTACTTACTTATACGAACTTTATCATCAACTTTAAATGTTTTAGGCTGCATTTTTTCACGTTTAGGAGTTGTATTATTCCTAATACGTTTTAATACCATCTTAGCATTACCGCTATTTACTTGGTTAGGCTTCATACCAATGGTTCGATGATACTTGTTGTTATATTCTTTTATAAGTTGCGGTAAGATATCATACCAAACATATGATCCTCGTTTGGAAAATGTTTTATACATTGCTCCTTTTAATGTTCTATTGAATCTTTCTATTATTGAAGCTTTAACTTCAGAATTTGTAGAATAATGATTTATTTTATACTTCTTCATTAAAGCTGCAAATTCTTTGTTAAAATACTCTTTCCCATCATCAGTTTGTAGATGTTTGATGTTGAATTTATTTCTTTGTATAGCCGTTTCCATAGCTTTTGTAACACTTTTACCAGTCTTGTCCTTTAGCGGTAAGGCATCAGCCACTTTAGTAAAACAGTCTATAATCGCTAAAATGTATTTGAATCCTTTATTCAACTTACTATGTGGTATCATTTCAATGAGATCGGCTTGGAAAAGATCATTCATTCCTTTTATAACTGTACTTCTTCTAGGGAATTTTCTTCTTGCTGGCTTATGAAGTTCATTTACAATTTTATTTTTTAAGTCTTCCATCTTCAGTTGTGTCTTCTACATCACTTGTAAAGATACTGATCTCTAGAATGGTTTATCCTCTTTTATATACGGTTAGGATATAGGTCAAGGCCATTTTACGTTGGTCTAAAAAAGAGGGAACATGACATTGGGCTTGTCATGTCCCCTCTTCTTTACGAAAGGAAAAAGGAAGAAGGTAAAGGACGAAGAAAAGGTTTACTGATCAATAGGGATTAGGGAATAGTGGCCGAATGGCAATGTGTTGATGTTATTTTCAAGAATGTGGCGTTTATCATCCTTATAACTTAATGCCCACTTTGTTTGTTTTACACTATACAGTATATGGTTGTAGCTTCTGATAGTGTTGAATGTTGCGGTTGTTTCCACATTTTCAAATAAACATCTCTTATAATGGTCAAACTGTACTTTCTTCTTTAGATATGAAGTCTTGATGCCTTTGGCTTTCTTCACCACTTGATGTTCATCCTTTTCACTGATGTACAGTTGGAATGAGTACAGTTTGGACATTAAAGCGACAACTTCTTCTATTGGTACACCATTTGTTTCGTCTTTAAACTTGCCCAACACCTTTTTATTTCTATTGTAGTCATAGTTGGGATGATCTTTAGGATAATCTGAAAAGTCAAAGTCAGTAGTATATACAAAAGTACGTAGATCTTCATACATGTCTTCTGTTCTTATCCAATAAATGAAAGCATCTGTATCCATATATGCTATCCCGATGTTTTCTCTTCCATAAAACTTCACCATCTTGTTGTAGTGAAAGTCATACATGTGAGTTTTAGAAATATCCAAAATAGACATTCCCACATATAGAGGACGATCCATTGTTATTGAGATTTTGTTCATGGTAACAGCTACAAGATTCTCGTTAATAATTACACTTGTTCCAAAGTTTGGTTTTTGTACTAACTTTTGCAACTTCTCCGGATCGCTTACTAATTTTACATCTTTATGTTTTCTTTTGTTTTCCAACGTTTTGCCAAATATTGAATTATTCATTAATTTGAAAAAGTCCTTTTGAAAAGCGGATGTTGCTGCAGTCCTTCTTCTTGTGTTGTTGTCGATGTATGGTTTTAACCAACAAGATTGATTAAATTGTATTGCTCTATTGATTCTTGTTATTTTCAATCCCAGTTCTATTGCTTGCTGTATTGTCCAATAATGAGCTACATATCTTGACTTGTTGGTTAACGTCATCATTAATTTGGGCCATCTACCAGTTGGTGATATTTCCGTCTTTGGCAATAGTGGTAAATCGTAGTGGTGGTCATGCAGTTGTTCAGGATATTCAAAGTCCACATCCAAAATGTAACCAATGTCTCCATCTTTAGGTATGTCCATTATATTGCCTATCGAATCTGGGTTCGCCCACTTAAAATTACCATATGGAAGAGGATTTGACATAGCCCATCCATATAGGTTATTTGCGTCAAAATAACCTAAGAATGTTGTTGGTTGTGACGCATCGAAGTTTGGGAGATATTTGTTGTTGGCTTTTACATGTCTAGTTACACTTTGTGTCAATCCTCCACGAACACCTGACTCTATCATCAAAACCATATCAATATCTGTAATAAGTTCAAGCCTACACTTTGTTTCTTTCAGCATAGCTTGCCATGCTAGTCCAGGTGATGTATAAGAATGAAGTGGGTCCAAGCCATATGCTTCAAAACAGGTATCTCTAAATTCTTCCATTATATCACAAAGTAAAGTCACATCTAATTTAACATAAAAGTCAGAATATTCTCCCAATGTTGTCATTCCTAGTTCATTCCATACTTTACAAGCGTGTTGATAGTCCTCTTCACTGATGTCCTCTTCATACAACTTACTCTTGAAGGCTTCTCTTGGCGGAAGTGATGTTTCTTCAAATTTTTCCAAACAATTGATGTAATCATAGGGGAAAACACCTTTGCGGAGAACCAAATCCAATTTATCTTTACTTACAATCTTCATTGTTTCTATTAAATTTTCTTTCTTTAAGTTTTCAGTAAGTTTACTCAAGCTAGATGGCATAAAACGGTAAGAGTCTAGAAAACGTAACTTCATATTTCCAATTGTTTTACTAAAACTAATAAACTTTTCAGTAGTTTCCGCTATCACATCGATTTTTCCATCATCTCGTCCCAATTCCGGTATGATAAAATGTGCATCATAACCACTAAGGTTATGCAAAATTACAGGTATAAAGTTGCGAATTTGATAGTTAATATTACATCTGTTACATGCGGCACCTCTATAATAACCTGTTAGATGGTCATGATCACGTACCTTGTGATTTTCCAAAGTATATTCATTTTTACATAAATAACAATGGGTCGAATTTTCATACTGAATCTCTTCTTCTTCATCCATCGGTATCATTGGTACAATATCACTATACAATTTTTGTACATTTTCTGCTATTGAATATAAGTGGTCAAGGAAAATTTTAGAAGCATTTTCACCGCGATATATGACAGGTTTTGAAGTTAGATCATATTTATTTAAACTAGAGATCGCCTCCTGATCGAAATTCGATCAAAATTTCAGTTGATCTGGACTCAAGAAGCTTAAAAACAGTTTAGAACATCTGTTCTTCCTAATTTTCTAGCAGTTGTTTTTACAACAGCTGTCTAATGATTCATTCAATTCTCCTTTCTCCATAAGATTAACATTGGAACTTTGAAAGCCTGTGGGGCGTAGCCCTGGAGTCCGATGTGAATGAGAATGTGATTCTGCTCATCTACAGGACTATACCTTTCTAACGGTATGCTCGGATTTCTCCTACGATGTACACGAGCTGAGAAAAAAGGAGGAAATGAAACATGCTTGCGTATTAATATATAGACTAGAGATCGCCTCCTGATCGAAATTCGATCAAAATTTCAGTTGATATGGACCCAAGAAGCTTAAAACAGTTTAGAACTAAAACATCTGTCCTTCCTAATTCTCTAGCAGTTGTTTTTACAACAGCTGTCAAATGATTCATTCAATTCTCCTTTCTACATAAGATTAACATTGGAACTTTGAAAGCCTGTGGGGCTTAGCCCTGGAGTCTGATGTGAATTAGAATGTGATTCTGCTCATCTACAGGACTATACCTTTCTAACGGTATGCGCGGATTTCTCCTACGATGCACACAAGCTGAGAAAAAAGGAGGAAATGAAACATGCTTGCGTATTAATATATAGATGATCTTCTGACAGTGTAGATTTAATTAATAAACAAAAACTGTTTGGATCATGCATTTGGTACTTAACACTTTTCTTGGCTTCATCATCATTATTTTCAATAGGAACAAGTGTAGATTCAAAATCCGCATAAACAACAATGGGAATACGGTACTGATGAGATATCTTCTCAAATTTTAGCTCGGCCTTATCTGGTGATGGTAACATTATTTTTGCTTCATAGTTGTTGTTACATAGTTTTTTATGCTCTTGTAACCATTCTTTTCCATTTCTTCTTTCTTGTTGAAAATTGAAACATCGTTTGCAAATTATCTTCTTATGTCTAGTTTTACACAGTTGGTTATTAACAAGAGTTTCAAACTTTTTGATCCATACATAGTGTGAAACATCACCTCTTGTAAGTAATAGCAAGTCCCTATGATCCGGTAGTTCATTCTTTACCACACGCAATGGGTACACTTTATTCGAACTGTCCAAACCGAAAACATTAACAGATGTTCCAGGGTTTTGTTTTTCGAACTTTGGGATGTCCTTTAAAGTCACTGGGTATGTCAATCCTTGAAAATTATATCTATATCTGTAAGTTTCATATTCTTCACTGGGTCTTTCCGAATTTTGAGGAGGTACAAATTTTGTCGTCATTGCATATCTAAAACATTCCATATCTTGGTTCTTAACATTTATACACGATTTAGTATCCGAAATTTTCTTTGGGAGCGGAATATAACTGCTACCCCTTAATCCGTAGCCGTGTTTATGAGTTCTAATATCCATACCCTCAATACTAACCAAACTCCAACCAGATCCTCTGCCTTCATGTTCTTGAATTTTTGTTAATATCTCTTCTAAACAATCTTCAACTATTGAATTAATATCTGAACTTGCCATGATGGTCTGGTTTTTTGTTATGAATCCTCTTGGTGACATTTCTCCTTCTACATTAATAAACATAGCATGTAGTAATATGCTAAATTTAATGAAGTTTAGTCTTCTTAATTCTTCTGTGAGTGTTCTCCTTGCAATTGTACGCACTTCCTTAAAAAACTGCTCCAATTTCAATTTTTCATTTTGAATTTTGTGGTGCATTACTACTTTACCTTCTAAAGCATATACTTTTAAACTTGGTATAGCATTCGAGGGTCCTGCTAATGATTCTTCTTGTTGTTCTTCTTGTTGTTCTTCTTGTTGTTCTTCTCCATATAGTTTTAAATCTTCATATTCGGTTTCTGTTACATCTTCATTATTATTATGGAATAACTCTTTGTGTATTTCTAGTAGAATATTATCATGAAAGATTTCTAAGCAAATTTCACATTGATGCATCTTGTTGATGTTTACTCTTTGAAATTTAGCAGCGAAATGAAATGATTCTCTACTGCTCCCTTTTTATAACCTCCCAGTTGTAGTGGGGAGGGGGGACGGTAAGATTTTTAGTGAGATGTTAAAAATAGTAGGTTAAGACTAAAGCTGAAAAGTAATGATTAAAGCCTATATTTTTTCTTCCAATTGCAAATACTCCACATATACCTCCGCCCATAGCCATAACAGATCACTGTTACACCAATATACACCAAAGGTGGGTCTATCATCAACTAAAATTGGAGATGCTATGTTTACTAATCTTTCAATTTCTATCCATGCCATAACTTCAATTACAAACCTTCCTATAAATTTTTATTAAAACAAAATAATTTAATTCTGTCTTTATCACAATATTACTCTTAACTAGAGCTTTCCAATGATGTATCGCTTGCCCTATTCCGGCAAACCGTTCTCAAGTTATAAGAAAATTTGTTAGCACTTGGCTGGCGGGGGGGGGGGGGCTTCCGGTTTCCGGTCCGGTCGGGGGGGGGGGGTCATGCATGAGTAACCATCCGCATGTATATAAACGACGGGAAGCTCGCGCGCCTCCCATATAGGGAGCTGACACCCCAACGGTAAACAACCAATCCGTGAGTTCATACCACATAGTACTTTAACACACTATTTATTTTAACATTTTTATTATTTTTACACTATTTCTTAACACTATACCAGTTATTTTATATATCTTAATTTTATTTTCGTGTCGAGTTTCCATTTTTTTTTTTTTTTTTTACTAAAATATGCTAATTAACATCGTGTGCAGGAAACTCACACTGATTAATTGCAGGTTCCATTCTTACACACCTGTTTCCTCCTTAATATGCAAATTACTCTCTTACTTTAACAACACTTAAACTCTAACCGCTACTTCTCGGTCATATTAATATAATTAGTGCTACACTACAGGATTTACCTGTGCAATAGTGCACGCTATGTTTCCTGCACGTCTGCAGGTAATACACCTTACACCCGTCTACTATTATACTTATTGCTACATTACACGAGACATTTCTTTCACGCCTGCAGATAATACACTTGCTAACCATCTACTATTATAATTATTGGTACACTACGAGAGACATTTCTTGCTCACCTGCAGGTTAGACACTTTACAACTGGGTACTATTATAGTTATCACTACAGCATAAGATTAAGCCGTACAGATGGCTATTGTAATCCTACTTCATCGTGCACGGACCATTTCTTGCACACCTGCACCTTATACACTTTACAACCGTCTAATATTACAATTATTGCTATGATACGGTAGTTACCTGTTCAATCACAGTTGCAGACCCACTTGCTTATCCACAGGCCAATACTTGCAATCCTACAACTGAATAATTAATTAATTAACTTCCGCTATTACCGATACTTTTCTTAAACTATCCGTCTCTTCCTCCGACTCTTGTGACCGTAGCCGCAGCCGACTGACAAATAACCGAGCTCTCCCAAACCTCGCTCTTTTATGCGGTTTTCTCGGGGAGGGGGTTGGAGGGGCGTCGCACGTGACTCATCGATCGCATAAAAAGGGGGGTTGCCGCCGCGCGCGCGCCATTTCGGTGGCGGAATCGGTCGGGTGAGGTACTATCCGTTAGTCTCTTGCGCTTTTATAACTAACGCTTGTTACTCTAAAATGTGTTTGCACTTAATATGCTAATTAGTCTTTATATTTGTGCACAGAGCATTTCCTGCACACCTGCAGGTGATACACCTTACAACGGTCTACTATTATACTTGTTGCTACAATACAAGATTTACCTGTCCAATTGGCAATTGTAATCCTACTTAGTTGTAAACGGGATATTTCTTGCACACCAGCAGGTCAAACACTTTACAACCGTCTAATATTATAGTTATTGCTACAGTACAAGATTTACCTGTACAATTCACAATTGTATTCCTACTTATTCATGCACGGAACATTACTTGCAATCCTGCACCTGAATGATTAAGTAACTTCTGCGGCTACCAATATTTTTTTTTTTTTCGCCTATATGTTTCCCCCTGCTACAACCTTTCGCGGCGCCGCCCGACAAATAACTGAGCTCTCCGAAGTTCTGTTCTTTTATGTCATCCTCTCAGGGGGAGGGGTTGGGGGGAGGGGAAGGGGGGGGGGGGCGCACAACCCCCATATAACGGGCATCGGTACCGCGCGCGCGTCATTATAGTGGCGATAGGGCAACAGTGAACAACTATCCGCAAGTCTCTAACACCTAGTCTAACACTTTTTTACTTACACTTTTTTACTCTAACATATGTTTGCACTTATTATGCTAATTAGTCTCTATATATTCAGGCACACTCGCGGGCGCCGGTCATATACTCGCCGATTGTCGGAGAGTACACATCTCCCCTTCATATATTATTATGGCTTCGCACTCTTTACAACTAAAGCTTTTACGCACAAAACATATTTTACAGAAACAATCTAACTCCACAGTTTCCAAACCGCGTACTACATTGGCTAAGCTTAAGAAATACTACAGTTTTCACCCGTTGTACTTTGCAAAACCAAGCCTGTGCAACACTGCATACTGTACTGATACTGTTTTGCACGCTGTCTTAACTGACATGCTGCAGTATCAACATTTCAATCTTGTTACACCTATTGACGACGCTATCCAATTATTCTTATTCACTATATTACCGGGTTTATATGATCATTCTTCCTTGGACACATGTCTCATTCTACTGTATCGACTCGCACTGTAAACACCTAGGAGCTCTCCTATCATGCAACTATTATTTTAATTTAATTTTAAAAATAAACGATAACCTCCCGCGGCCCGGCGCCGCCCCTCCCAAAACCCCCACCGAGCCCCTGCGGCTCCCACTTTTTTAAAACCCCCTCCAAATGACCTTGACCCACTTCCCAAACCCATCCATCACTGTCACCCCCACCCCACACTTCCAACCCCACACCTGCCACTTCCAACCGCTGACCTTGACCTGAGCCAGGAGTGGCCAAAAGACACTACTTTTGCACATAGACATATCTTGCACAGTACCAATATCAATTAAATTATCAAACTTAAAAATTATCATGATGATTTTCAATATCACGTATTCTTCTATTGAAAGTGAGTCGGAACGAATTGCTATATCAAGCAACTGATTGTTTTACTTTGATTGTTATTTAATGACCTGGTCCTACGGCTAAAACATATGTCCTTTGATGTGTATGGTAACTTTAATATTTTAACCATTATTTAACATACTTTTGTTAGTAACTATACTGTATTATTGTATTAAGAAACTTGAAGTTTTTTTATTTGCCTTGACAGTAATTTTTTAGGAAATTAGGTAAATTTAAAGTTTTACATCATTAAAAACTGAAATGAAGGAATTGTAATGAATGCCAATATTACATTATGTATTTATCATTGTATGTTCAATATTACTGGATCGTTATGTTATTCCCTGGAATTTCAACACAACTAATTGAAGGATAGTAACTGAATAGTATTTTTGTAAATAAAAGGGGTTTTTGGCAAGTTTTATCCACTTTGTTAAGATTTTCAATTATTTTGTTTTAATGGAATTTTTCATTGTTTTAGATGATCTAATGCACTTTTTTATGCAGTTTATCCATTTAATTTTTTCATATATTTATTTATATGAATTTTATAATTTTAAGTAAATACTTATACAATACCTACATACAAAATTTATTCACAACTCCATTAACCTTTATAGAATTCGGGGGAATTAGGGAAGGAGGTTTGGGGAAAGAGTCTCTGAAAACGAGCCGTAGGCGAATATATTTTCATTCCTTAGATTGAGTTTGTTGCACAAGTTCAAATTTAGGTTATTTCTGCAGTCGTGGGAGTTAATTTATGTTATAAATAAACTTACAAACTCATTTATTTTGCTATTTTGCTCATTTACAAACTCTTATATTCATATGTAATCTGTTCATTATATGCGACTTAAACAACAATTAACGAATTTCTGGGCAAAACCCTGAGGGGGCATGGGGGCGGAGCCCCCATCGAGCCGCAGGCGAGTCTCATTATAATTCACATCGCACCCTAACAACTAACTTGTAACTTGTAGGTTTTACAAGTTTCAATGTTAATCTTATGGAAGAAGGATATTGAATGAATCATTAGACAGCTGTTATAACAACAAATAATAGCAAATAACCAAGTACAGATGTTTCAGTTGAAAATTTTTTAAAACTAGGCCTAATTGGGTCCAGATTGAGTGACATTTTGATAGAATTTCGACCAGTGAGCGTTCTCTGTTAATTTTTTCATTGACAATGTTTTACAACATTTTATGGGGAAATCACATAATATGTGTTTCACACATATCACATAAAATTTGCTAAAATCCTAGCAAATTTTGCATTTGACACGTTCACACTTTTAGAGTTTTTCACTCACAAATTCAGATAGCTTTTTCATTCTTTTTTCATCTTTAATAGTTTATCTCTTTCTTCATTCTTCTTACACTTTTATTCATAACTATAATTTTTTACCTTAAATTTGATTAGGGCCCACCGCTTCATTTTCTGTAGGTTTACTCTTCCTAAGTTTGCTCCTTTGTCCCGCTCGCCATAATTATCTTTAAACAGGCCCGGACTGGCCCACCGGGACACCGGGACGTGTCCCGGTGCGCCCTCCTCCTCGGGCGCCCTCAGCGCCCTCGCGGTAGTCCACCGAAGGCACCTGACCTAGTAACAAAAATATTCACACCAAATTTTGTCATTGTCTTAGGGTTAACAATATTAAAATGCATATACAAATGATAAATATAGTAAATTATTCATACCACCTCCTACGTACCTACCTAATTATTTGGTAAATATTCAAAATAATTAGATGAGTATCAGTGGCGTAACTGATTTTTTTCTGACCAACCTGCAAACTTATTTTTGGGCCCCCTCCGATAGGTCCAGTCATTGGTTACGGTAGGCCTATCCAGGGGAGTATTTACATATGGGCTAAATGGGCTATAGCCCAGGGCGGCAGAATTCAGGGGGGCGGCAAATTTTGAAAAATGGCAATTTTTTAGGCCTCAAATTAAAAACCCCAAATTTTTGGAGGCAGGACATTTTTGGAAGAATTATAGCCGCCTACAGAAAATGTTAGAACCGAAAGTGACTATTTTCTAAGCGATGTCGTAATACCTTAGAGCAAGGCGTCATTCAAGAGTTTTATAGGGGAGCTGGGAGCACTCAGCACTACGTTGATTTGTCACGGTAGCGACCCGTGCGTCCGTCGGCACAAAAAAACCATCCGCCACCATGCCGCCTCGCGGCCGCGGCCGCGCGTAGCGCTAGGCGATTTTTATGGATACAGAGGTTTACGGGAATCGTGTTTTAAAATTAACTCATTATGATACAGATTGACTCTAAACTTTTTCTAAAAGTAGAAAGAAGGATCTCGTCTTCTCTGGTTTTAGAATTAATCATCTGTTTTTCTCTACTGGCAAGCTTTATAGATGCAGAAGTTTACGGGAATCGTGGTTTAAAACTAACCAATTAAGATAGAGATTGGCTTTTAACTTTTTCTAAAAGTAAAAAAAAAAGATCTCATCGGCTCTGGGTTTAGAATTTTAAAATAAGATTTCTAATTTCAGCTAAAACTGTCCAAAATAGTTTGTTTTTCTCAATGCAAATGCAAGGTTTTGTTTTAGAATCCTGTTATCTTCAGCTAAATGTAGCATAGAGCTATAACTAACGTGTCATATTAAAGAGGAATAACGGTGATAAATTTCCTTTGTTACACTTTGGCAATCTCGCTTTGGTAGTTTCTAGAAAACTTCAGTTAAAAATCGAGAAAAACAGATGATTTTTGACAGTTGTTATAGCTGAAATTAGAAATTTTATTTAAAAATTCTAAAAACAGAGCCGACGAGATCCGTTTTTTTACTTTTTGAAAAAGTTAAGAGCCCATCTCTATCTTAATTGGTTAGTTTTAAAACACGATTTCCGTAAACCTCTGCATCTATAAAACTTGCCACTAAAAAAAAAACAAAAAAAAAACAGATGATTTTAGACAGTTATAACCGAAATTAAAAATTTTATTTAGAAACTCTAAAATCAGAGAAGACGAGATCCGTCTTTCTACTTTTAGAAAAAGTTAACAGTCAATCTCTATCATAATTAGTTAATTTTAAAACAAGATTCCCGTAAACCTCTGCAGTCATCAAACTCGCCTTGCGCTACGGCCGCGAGGCGAATGTCGGACGGTAACGTCCGTCCGTCGTCGGGCTCAGATCACTAGTTTGGCTTTTTGTGTCCCGAATCGTCGAAATAGCATGGATATTGGGACAATAAGAGTGGATATAAATTAGGACATTGCGTGGGGGGAGGGGGGCGGCACTTTTTGATTAGCCCGGGGGCGGCAAATTTCTAAATCCGCCTCTGGGCCTATCACTGTTTCCCGCTAGTAATCCTAAGCAATGGTCGGGTTCACGTTCATCCACCGCAAAAGAGGTTTGTTTACGTTCTGCCAATCACGTGACTAATTCCAGACATTTTATTTGTGGAATTTGTCACGTGATAGGCAAAAACGTAAACAAACTGCTTTGCGGTGGATGCTTGTGAACGTCCTCAATGTTTATAGGTGGTGGTAGAGCTCGTTTTATTAAACTTACTATTACAACAACAACAAAATCTAGACAAAGTAACTTAGTTTTAATTGTAAAATTATATGCTAAGTAAACTAATACATTTTAAAATCTATATAGCCTAATTTTATGAGACTGAAACTAGGCCTACAGTCTAGCCTTAAAAAATAAGCCTGTTTATGGTTGTTTTGTTTTATAATTTTACCCTCTCTTGGACATGTTAACATAAATAAAGGTTACAACACTTAAGAGGGCGTTGGAGTGCCGCCATGTTGGATTTATTTCCCATAAGAGCAATGCTAAACTTGTCCCCGGCATTTGTCATATAATTTCTTTATTTTTTGTCCGATTGGTTCTTAATAAATAGCGTTTGAATCACAATTAAATTCCCCGTTCCTTTTGCGAGATCGATTCTTTGTAAATAATTTATAAAATTCTGTAGAAAATGTTTTAAAAGTAGTAAAAAACTTGCTTTGTTATTTCATGTTAGTAAAAAACACTAATTTTTATAAAAAATTCCTCTCGCAAACCAAATCCACCTTAATGAACCCTTTATTTAGAGCTATAAACCATTAATTTCTGATTATAAATAAAAGAGTTATTTGACATCCCTTTTAACATTGCTCTTATGGGGGAAAGGCGGAATTTGGGTTGACCCCAACGCCCTCTTAATGTATCTGATTTGTATTTTATTTATGGTATCAACATTATTTCGCCGTTGGTGTTGCATTTTTTCATGCTTTGTATTGGTTAAAACGAGGGTGGCCTACCCTTGAGGTGCAGGCGTTTTACAAATATCTGTCGTTCAATTCTCCAGGGATAGTTTGTAATTTTTTGCAGATATTATTTGCATTTCAGAATAAATTCTATACAAATCTAAGGAGATAAAAAATAGTTCTCCAGTGAATTAATTTTATTTTACTTTTGTTTGTAGTTAAATTTATGTTTGATTAAAAAAAAATGAATTAATTTCATACACTACCGAAATTTTTACTTTATAGACAAAATAGGTTTCTTTTGAAAATTGTACCAAAATATGTAGATTTCAGTACTGCTGACCTCAATAGCCCTTAAAGTAGTTGTCCAAACTAAAAAATAAAAATTGTACGTCATAGTTACCACCTAAAGACAGTTTAAGGCCAAAAATTGGAAAAAACATTGGATGCACAACCTTAATTAGAAGCATAACAAAAACAAGTGTTTTATGAAGGAAAAAACAAACGCAACTTTTAAAGTATGTAATTCCATCATGGTATTTGGCAGTTAAAGCGTTTTTCTTATAAATAACACAGCCTACAATATCAAATGTTTCAATCCCAAGCTTAAAATAATAAACAAATTAATTTATAAAGTTTTGTTAATTTTAATTAAAATTTTTATCATTATTATTCCTTAAAAGAATTTGTCATGTCGTCATTAGAACTTCTTACCATGGAGTTTTGGGAAACAAATGATTTGAATATCTCTGTAACATCTATCAATGTAATATATCCTATAGTTGTCCCGTAAGCTACTTAAGCCACTAAGCTTTTCTTGGCACATTGTGCTTCAAAGCTAGTTTTTCTCTCTACCTCTGAACCCGAATGCCGCATCGCGGCCGCAACCGCGGCCGTAGCGCTAGGGGGCGTAGGTTTACGGGAATCGTGTTTTAAAATTACCCAATTAAGATAGAGATTAACTATTAAATTTTTATAAACGTAGAAAGACGGGTCTAATCCTCTCCGGTTTTAGAATTTTTAAATAAAATTTCTAATTTCAGTTATAACTGTCTAAAATTATCCGTTTTTCTCGATTTTTAACTGAAGTTTTCTATTGGTTATTATAAAATAATTACCAAAGTGTAACAAAGGAAATTTTGTATTGTTATTCTTCTTTAATATGACACCTTATTTATTAGAAAGCTCTAGGCTGCATTTAGCAGCAGATAGCACGATTCTAAAAAACGTTTGCATTTGGGTGGGGCACCAGGGTAGACCGGATCCTTAACTTTAATTTGACAAGGATCCCACCAACATTAAACTGCCGCGAAACTCACGACAAATTGAGCGGCAAAAAAAAGATTTATATATAGGCCTATATGGGTGCCCTCGGCGACGGTTGTCCACCGCCCTTTTCAATGAGCCAGTCCGGGCCTGTCTTTAAAGCTGGTAATTGGAGACGGAGAACGAAACAGACGAAAGAATGTGGAACTTTGATGTTATTAATATTAAAGATTTAATATGAAGCAATTTACTACTTACGAATAAGTTTATGTTTTTACGTAGTGCATTATCGTAAGAAATTCCCTAATTATTACTATCATATCTATACATTTCATTTAAATTTTTGTCCTAACAACCTATGGGAAACCATCAGCATCGCTATAACCCAAATGCTTGGATGCTTCAGATTTAGCAATAAAATGTTGAAAAGATTTGGTTACTTATGGACTTTTGGTTGGTATTTATGATTTTATGACATACTACTTATGGGTGACGATATCTTCAAAGCATTTACAATATTTCAATCTGGATTTTTTTTACATATAGAAATCAAACTTTCAACATAATTGTTGTTTCAATTTCAATCATCCATGAAGCTCAGGTTGCCTCAGCAAAGCCGAATATCATATTGCGAATTCTCAGTCCGTGAAGGAAAGGGGTGCCTGCTCAAACGAATCGCTTATGAAGATTATGTTACCGATGGATTTTGTCTCAGATCAAGTCTCAGAGTTTTAACTCTAGTGTAACACTTCGTATGGATCTAATAAAGGTAACACAGTAACAAACTCTCATAATTTTCGAGTAACTTACACAAATATGCTTTTATGTGTTTTAGTGCAACAATCGACAATCTTTATTATTATTATTATTTACGGAGAAACATTAATGAGACTTTTGTAGCGATGTATGTGAGACCGATTACTGTCTTTCAAGACTTTATTGAATTAGGTCTACTCATTGCATTCTAGGGACTACAGACAAAAATGACAAACATGCAATAAAACCATTACTTGCGTGAATCCCATTTTATCTGAAAAGTCCCGTTCAAGAGGTCAGTGCCACCTGCCAATAAGCATTAAAGGTTGTAATGTTAACGAAATGCCTTACTGTCATCGTCACACTAAATTAAAAGCTAAATACATCATCACATATAATTTAACATTAGTTTCCTTCAATAATATTCACTACATAAATGTTACTAAAACAGTTGTTATAGTAGGTCTATAACGAAAATTATACCAGATAGTCTAAGTGAGAAGATAATCATTAAAAAGCATAACGCTTCAGCAATTATTTACTTTTTGTTTTAACAATTCTGTGTTATTAATTACAATATTTCAATCCTACAGGCCTGTACTTTCATTTCTGTAGGCTAAATATTGCTGAAATTTCGCACCACTTAATTACAACGAATTAAACAGGTCACATTTAACAATCGTAAACTACATTCTTTTCTGGTGGTCAACTATTTAGTTTAGGGACTACATCAAACAGTTTTGTGAGGCCGCAGTCGTTAGCTCTGACGTTTGCGTGATAGGCCTAACCAAAGCCACCTACCGGGCGCCGCAGACACGCGATCCGGGTCAGCTAGGGATAGGGAATTGTAGTTAACAGCTCTGGTAAATTAATACTTTTTTCAAATTTGATTTGGAAGAATCGATCATTAAGTAGGATTTTAACAAATTGTAATATGGTGTAGGCAAGATTTGATTTTTTAAAGAAGACCAGTATGCCACACTCACACTTTATCGATTTCCTGTTATACATCCAAAAACGCGGCAAAACGAAACAATTTTTAAATTTTTATTCAAACGTGTTTTTGATCATATCTGCCCATCTGTGAGTCTGTTCAATGGTCGAATGTTGTTTCCGGAAGCCAAACTTATGTTCAGGGATTAAGGTGGGTTCTTTGATGACAAGATTAAGCCTTTTAAGTATCATTTTTCTAGAAATTTTGATATGATTGCAAGTAAACTAATGGGCCGATATAAATTCAGTAACTTACCCAGTTTTGGAACAAAAAACCAATCAAGCATTATTTTTAATTGAATTTGAAAATATTGTAGTCGAATCATGCATTATGGATAAACGTCAACAAAAGCACTTTGTGTGGCAATACTTTTAAGACCTATCCTGTAATCAAAACGTAACCAGGGTTATTTTTAAGATTTATTTCTCTTTCTATGGTAGTGCGGACCTCTGAAGATGTACATGGTGGTAGGTAAGGCCATCTGATTAGATGTATTTAAAAAGGCGATATTTTCTCTTAGTCATTCGGGGGATTGGGTATTAAAGGCTGAAAAACTTTTGAGAAGTAGTCAGAGAAAACGTTTGCGTTATCAGAATTACTTTTAGCCCAAAAGTGACATCAGTTTTCTGAACATGGCATTTTATAAATTTTGTTGATTTCCATAGTGAGTAATCAGTTGTTTCAGTTAGAGTTTGATCTTTGGTAAATTCGTCAAACCATATAGTATTTTTTAAATTTATTAAACACCTTTTTAAATTTTGAGCTGCTCGTTTTAAATTTATTTTGTCTTCTGGATATCTTGTGTTAAAAAATCGTACTATAATAGAATTCCAAAATAGTCCGATGAGAGTCAATACCTTGTTTGCTAAATTTATCCTGAAACAAATTTTTATAGCCTACTATATTACACATGGTAAACATACCATGACAAACCACAAATGACAAGATTGTATGGCGAGAGGGGGTGAGGGTGAACACAGCTGTTAAAATTTCCTTCGGATATTTTCGGGCATCTTATTATAATCAAAGTTTGTTTACATCGGCGGCAATAGAACAGGCGGGTCCCGTTTTTCTTTATTTCGTAGGCCCCGGTCAAGGTCAAGACTTTCAATAAATCAGCTGATTATTTTAATCATTTAGATGCATGAGGAAAACTGCTATCATAACTGAAACATCTGTTCTTCCTGTTTTGTTAGCAATTTGTTATCACAGATGAAGTCAAAATCTTTCTTCCTAGAAGAGAGTGTTTGCACATCCGGTAAATCAATGCGGTAAACGCTAGAAGCGGTATTTAAATAATGGTAGATCTACCTACTTTTACTGCTTGAAGTTACAGAAACTGGTTAAAAAATGTTCTATGACAATAGCAAAGTATTAGACGTTATTTATTATAGTTTAACCCTGCAGCATTAAATATTATTCTAATGATACAGATTTTAAAATAGTGTTTTGCGTTTACGTAAGATTTATTGTGAGTTGAAAAGCTCTCTACTGAAATTTTGAAAGCATGTATAAAGTACTGGGGGTACGTGGGGGGTTCGGCTCTGGGGGACGAAGTAAATTAATTATAATGGGATTTTGCTCACCTGCAGGACACTTTCCAACGGATTTCGCTCACGATGCACGAAAACCATAAAAAATACGGGAAATGTTATGTTTCCTTTTATGAATGCAGAGAGTACAACTGGGAACTCAGAAAGTATTGGAGGGACTCGAATGTGGTCTTCTGTGAAAACGTTGTATTTGGAATTAAAATATTTTCATCACAATCTTGCGATAAACCATTGTTTTCAGAACAGTCAGCTTTGATCAAAACTATAGTCGATTCCCGATGAGTTGGGTAAATATAGTCAGGTAAATAGTAGTTTTCGGGAATAGGACGGACAAAAATTCCAAGATTTGACACCTCGAGCGCTTCTATTCTACATATAGGATTTCTTTAAACTTTACACAAACAGCTGATTGTTTATAGAACACAAATAAAACAATAAAAAACCTCCTATTTTGTCGAAGTCAACTTTTAATAGTACCGTACTATAGTAGGATTCACGAAAATAGTCCGATGGGAGTAAATGCATTGTTGCCAGATTTATTCTAAAATACATTTTTATACTGTATTACACACGGTAAACATAACGAAAAATGACAACATTGCAGGGCGAGAGGGGGTGAGGGGGGACACAGCTGTTTAAATTTCCGTCGGACTATTTTCGTGCATCTTACTATAACAGTTTAAAATAGTTCAACTACTATAGATAAACCAAAAAGAAATAATTTCTTTTTAAATTTTCTTTACCCATGGCTTAAAATTAATAAAAATTGAATCACTCAAGTAAAATTCTAACATCTAAGGCTATCACCTAATCACTTTGTAAAACACCGACACTGCCAGGGAGTATTTTTACGTGAATTTGAATTAAGGATAATTCTGTAGAATGGCTATGATGCCTTGTGACTTTGTTACTGTCTAAGACCAGCTGATTCTGTAGATAGGGTTATTAAGTAGCACAACAACCAAGGACAGTTGATGTCCAGTTCCGAACCTTTTACGGTTATATTTCACCTCTATAATCCGAAGAGATAAAAAAATACCTCGAAGTTTAGTCGTCTGCACTACTTTTCTTAGAATCGAACCGGCAACCTTCAGTTTACAAGCTCCATAACCACTCAGCTACTTAGCCAGTTAAGGAAAAGGTCGTAAAAACCATTAATGTTGAAATCGTATGCAGCTGAACAATATCTGCAGTTATGTAAACTGTTGACCAACGCTCTCGTGCTGATTAACGCGATGGCCGGTCGCGTCACGTTCGGAAAGACGAAGGTCGGAACTGGCAACAATCGATAATTACCAGATTAAAAACAATCGCAGAGCAAGCGAGGATTGATTGCTTCCGTAACCGCCGCAGCACCAGCGTTGCGCAATCAGCTGTTTATGACGGACGGACCGTGAGAACGGCGCGAGGGTCAACGTTTGGAGGCGCTGCGAATTGGATTTGCAGATCACTTGTGGGAGGGAGTTGAGAACGAATTACGTGAAGTAAACCCGGGGGATGTTCTGCGTTCTGACGTAGCAAAACGTAAGGGAGGATAAGAAAAAAAGGTAAACAGTGGACAAGGTTGTAAAACTAAACGTTACGTAAGACTTTCTGGCCTTATTTCGAGCTGGTGAACTTAGTTTAGCGAAATGCCAAGGTTGGCCCGATGAGAAAGAACATTGAACATAATTTGAATATGTTTATGTAACATGTTTCATTGATAACTCACGTTTGTGCCTATTTAAAAGTCCTCTAGCTTCTTAGAAACTTTGCAAAAGGGTTTGCGACTTGATTGTGCTTCTTTGGTCGATAGATTTTATTTAAAAAATTGGTGTCCCATTTTTTAACTTTGAGTTTTCAAATGTCATACATTTCAAAATAAAGTGAAGAATATAGGTATGTGATACGATACTTTGCAGAATGGTGTTCATGCAGTGGGTCCAATGCAATTATAAACACACTTTAGTAGTAAAAAAATTTAATCCCAAACCCCCTTGAAAAAATATGGTCAGATTTGATCAAAAAGTATATCAGAGTATAAAAAAAACCCTGATCAAATTTGATCCGATTTTTATTGATTTGGGGACATTCCCTGATCTAATTTGGTGAGGGACTTGATCGGAATTGAACAGGATTGATCAAATCTGATCAAACATGATCAAATTGGTAGTGTATGAAATTAACTATAAAATATATACACTAAAAAGAAACTTTTGACCTATAAACTTATTAAAAGAAATTTTACAGAGTAAATTCGAGTACATTTTCAAAATAAAGATAGTAGCCGGGAGCAGAGACTGAACCATAGAACTCCCGAGCTGAAGTCGGGACCAAGTGTACTCTGACCAAGCCACAGCGCTCTGCCTGTTACAAGGAACATTTATTAGCCTACATTCGTTCTCACAACATTGTGAATGCTGGTAAATTAATCGACGTCTGTGTAAATTTATTCATGTATTTATATGTTAATGGCAGTTATATTCCCAACTAAACCCCGGCATTTACGTATCTAATTTATTTATTTTATAGAGGGCGCTTTAAAATGTTAACCAACTTCCATTATATAAGACTTTTAAATGTGAATTGTAACTTAACAGCTGATTACTGTCAGATGAATTTTTAAGACAGATTGTAAACAAAAATAGATAGTCTGTCACTACATAATCAACTATTCGTAATTTATGGACGCGGAAACCACTGGACCTGTTGCCATTAAACTCTTTATATTTATAGAAAACTTCATGGAGAAGGTTTGTAAGTCAATAATTTTGCCCCAGGACCGTTATAAACGTACCCATGTCAGTTTTTTGAAGATTTTTTGATCTGAGATGTTTATGAACACAACACATGGCAAAAAATGTTTCTTTATTTAAACAGCTGATATAAAATATTGAGGGGAGTTAACCAATACCACCTGGAAAACCGAGTATGTTGGTACGTTGGAATTAAAAGTACGTTGGTTTTAATTCACTTTTGTTATAGTGTCAGGGTAATAAAGCTATTAAATTTCCACCAACAAATAACTATACCTCTTCACAGTTCACCTGTTTCAAAAAGACTGCTTAACATTAATGTTCTTTTATTTTTGCATACCTGTCGTTGTTATTTTATTACCAAAATAGCAACCCATAAGACCAATGTTAAAAACTGCGATTTTCAAGCTTAAATTTAGACCACATTTGATTTTTCCTGGGATTGAGTTTGTTTCTAAACTTATTTTTGGACCAAAACACTCTTGAATACAAAGTTAAGCAAATTCGACCAGATAGATTTCGAGATCGTGGAACACACATCCCTTCAGATTCCTCGTGTTCAGTGCTCGTATTATAGTGTAGGATATTTAAGGCACATTGGTAATAAGAAACTAGAGAATATGGGCCCTACACTTGCCGCAAGTGAGCGTAGAGAACGAGTTCACCTGAAGGACAAAGAATTCCTCAGGTTGGCATTGCAAAGCATGCCGGGTAGTAGCTAGTAGGCTATTGTTTGAAAATTCATAAATTTCTTTCGTCTGTACTATTGGGGGAGCTTCTCACAAACAGTAAGAAATATATTACAAAATCTTCAATTTGCGCTCAAGCCCACTTTTGTTGTTTAAGTTTACCGAGCAAATGCTCGCCCCTACGTACTTTAAATTAACAATTAAATTCACGTAACTTAAATTTGTTGAGTTTCATTGCATTTGAATTTGAAAAAAATGTCAATCGGTTTGGTGTTTTAGTTACATATTGAAGTTATTCTTTTTTTACACACGTTCGTTTCTTCATTTATTTAAAGAAAATTGGCTACAGTATTTGATATGTGCCAATTTTAATATTTACTTTGTAATATTATCCTTACATAACATCGAAATACACTACCAACAATAAACTTTATTCAAAACAATATATTTTGTATGTTAATTTCTTCGTATTTTATAATGTTTTAAAGATTTCTAGACTTGGTCACATTATTAAATAATTTGTTCATTTTTGTGAGGCCAAAATCTATATCTATACTTATTTAATACGCTAAGGGTTTTTTTTGTCTTGAGAACTCCTAATACAATTTTCAACCGATTTTCAAGTTTTTGGTGTCGTTGGATAGGGCTTGTTCTGTAGTTGTTTCCGCCAAAAATTGATGAGAATCGGACTGAAAATAAAGGCGCTATCCAACATTGAAATCTTAAAATTTCCCATTTAAATAACATTGGGGGACTGAGTAAAGCATTTGAAACATCTGTTAATAATCAGCTGTAAATACGTGTAGTAGTTATTGGCGATTAAAGATATTCACATTATTGGATTGGTCGGACGTCATTGATTTGGAGCTAAAGTAACATTTGTACTGTGTTAAAATTAATTGCTCGATTTCGAGCAACATGTATACTAGTACTTATTTAATACGCTAAGCGTTTTTTTGTCTTGAGAACTCCTCCTACAATTTCCAACCGATTTTCAAGTTTTTGGTGTCGTTGGATAGGGCTTGGTCTGTAGTTGTTTCCGCCAAAAACTGATGAGAATCGGACTGAAAATAAAGGCGCTATCCACAATTGAAATCTAAAAATTTCCCATTTAAATAACATTGGGATTGAATAAAGCATTTTAAACATCTGTTAAAAATCAGCTGTAAATAAGTGTAGTTTTTTTTGTAATTTGAGATATTTACAATATTGGATTGGTCGGGTATCATTGATTTAGAGCTAAAGTAACATTTTTACTGTATTAAAATAAATTGCTCGATTTTGAGCAACACGTATACTAGTATAAGTTAATTATGCCTGAACACATTTGATCAACCCTGATCCAATACATATGACTAAAATCTTATTACATTTTAAATCAGTCTTGATAAAGTTTGGTCAGACCAGGCCTGAATATACATGATCAGGCCTGAAAAAGGTGGTTGATCAGTGTTATTCAGGCCTGATGATATCTGATGAATGAACTCAATCATTTGATAACAAGAAAAAAGAACAAATATACTCGTATAAAAATGGAACATTGAAATACGTTCAACAAAACGTAGGGTATTAAAAGCAAACTAAATATATATTGTAAAAATATAATATGATTCTTACCTTTAAAAACAAATTTAACTTGTATTTTATTTCAAATGTTTGCTGACAATTAACACTTCAGACAATCACTTTAATAATTTATCATTATTTGCTTCATATCGTATGATCCAATGTGGATTCAGAGTTTTCATGGTTGCAAAGTTACATAACCATCCCGGCCCTTGGACGCAAAATACCGCCCATTCCCCAGTGCGGGAAACTGGAGTTATATAAAGCTTCTGGTCTAAGGCTAGATGGTGAAATCGCCAGGTCTAATAAATTCCCGTAACCATTTGATATCTTTTTAGTTTAACCGTCACATTATAACTTTTACACACGCAAATTTCTTTACAGTTCTTAAGAATGAACAACCACGATGAAAATATATCACTATATCACTATCTTAAGACAGGGACCTTACATAGTGGGCATTTTAACATGAAATTAATACATTGATATGAATGAGAGATGAGTGAAGAAGATTGTGGCTCGATCTTGTAGTCTTGTTACTAACTAAGGCCGACATTCACCTTATATACAGGACTGTTATTAATAGCATAACAGCCAATGGTTTCTAGTGACCTACAGTTTACGTGGAATCCGAACCACAATTTCTAAATAATATAGGCTATACGGATAATACAATAGAATAGTAACGTTACAAATAAATAGAATCCAACTAAACAATGCCACAGCATGGTAGGACTGATACAGAAAACCATGACATGACAGTTTAAATTACCAGTAGTCAATTGCGCAGTGTAAGCATGTTGCACCAGGTCCCATGTTCCGCTATGTGTTGTGTATGAATCATACATGGTCACACGAAGGCTGTATGAATCATACGTACAGCAGGTTAAATCATCAGGAATGACGAAAATCTGTTAGATTGCTAAAAACTATTGTAACCTGCTGGTAGGCGACGTCCTGTAATCCAGCTACTTGGAGGTCACGAATTGTGGAGAGTTATGAGCGATGGCTTGTGGATGCTATATTCCCTGGTGGGGATTAATGTCCGCACTAGTGAATACTAGTTCATCCATAAGTACCATCCTCATAATTAGACCAATTCGTATATGGGAGGTTGAAATTGTGGTTCGGATCCCACGTAAACTGTAGGTCCCTAGATACCATTGGCTGTTGGGCTATGAATTAACAGTCCTGTCTAAGGAGAATGTCGGCCTTAGTCAGTATCAAGACTACAAGATCGCGCCACAATCATCCTACACTCATCCCTCATTCATATTTGGCTTTAAACTACCTATTGCGTTAGGTCGCTATTTCAATAAAGGTATTAAAGGTATTAAAGAATGTTTCATTCTACAGAGTGTTTTAAAATTAATCATCAGGTTTTAATGGAATGTGTGTTGTGTGTCACTTATTACTTATCCCACACAAATAATGTAAACATGGCGTGCTTAAAGAGCATGTTTCCAATTATTTCAATCACCTTTTCAATACTCATTCTTGCCATTTACTTGGGTGTGTTTGCAGCATTTTCGTAATAATTACAATTAACTAAAAACATTTTGTGTTTTTCAATATGACTCGCGTTTATCTTTAATAACCGTCCAGCGTGAATTTCGGAGGCATTTTAAGAAGAATCAATCCTCCAACACACCAAAGCATTTTAAGGTGATAACGCCTGTTTAAAAACAATGAAAGTGCATTGCCGTAGAATCAACCTTCGATGCTGGTGTATGTATTACGTTGAAACACAAACCAGTCTAATTCATCTAAGAACAGTTAGACTCTTTCTATTTACAAATAAAAAGAATAATTTACCGTGTAAGTATAGTATTTTTTTGTAATTTGGTTGGGTTTTCATGGTGTTACGAAAGCGTTAGTCTTCCTTCGACTCATCAATAGATAATTTGACACTTCCCTCCATTAGAGTGGAGCTCTGCTTTAGAGGCGGGAGTGTGGTAACACTGGTAACCAACGCTAGCCAATGGTTCTATAAAGATAGAAAAGAGGATCGGGACCGAATGAGACAACGGTACTTGTGACATCGAAAAAAATCTTCATTGTTTGTAAAAAAATGTAGCAAATTCTATAGCCACCAGCTAACTAAAGATAAACGAGGACATAATAACATAAAGCAACCTTTTGTTTGCACAATGGTGCTTGTACGTATGGGAACGGCTAGATGATCAGGAACAAAAAGGGGTATGGAAAAAAGATTAAATCGAGGTTGCCCCCACCAGAGACATTGCTTGGTTCCCTATTGGTTGAATCTTTTATGTTATTTTCATTTCAATGTTAGGTCTATATAACCTCTGGAACTGGAGGGGGAGCCATCTCACAGACATTCTATTGTCTCTTTGGATTTTATCGGGGAATTTTTTTACACTTAATAGTTTTTTAACCTTACCATCAAGAGTTAAAAAATTCTATTATACAGGCTGTCCCGGAACTCTCTGGATATTTGTTCCTTGCTCTTTGTATATTTGTTCCTTGAATCGAGACAAGAAAAAAATATCATACAAATAGGGGTCTAAAACCCATCGTTTAGCCGCTAGCCGCCATTTTTTTTTTTTTACGTAATAATTTTTATTTCCGTAACGGATGGTTGTATTCAGTTCATATTTGGTATGAATCTTTATCATACTAATGTACATTTTCAGGAAAACAATTATTTTTTTCCACTGTGTATTTTCGAAATGGCGGCCATTTTTAATTTTCAAACTAAAATATCTCAAATTCGGTAAATTTCAAAAAAATTTACTTAAGACAAAAAAGTTGCTAAATTAAATTATCTAACCAACGGTACCAAGTTTGTGACGATCTGATAACAAACAACGGAGTTATTGAAATTTTTCTGTGAAAGTAGCCATAATTTGCATTAATTATAATGCAAATTTAATGTTTTTTTTTGGAGAAAAATCGCAATAAGTCCGTTATTTGTAATCAGATACTCACAAATTTATTTTATGATCAGTAAGCTATGTAGACTTCCGATTTCAAGCACTTCCGTCCATATTATTCGTTCTTCCTGGCTATAGGATTACGCATTCACTAAATAAAATTATCTAGTTAAAATGATGATAACAATAAACTTGGTCGAAACTACGTTTAATTGTTGGTATTTTTTTGTAATTTGGTTGGGTTTTAATGGTGTTACGAAATCGTTAGTCTTCGCCTGTTAAGTTAATTTTCAAGTGAATTGTCGTTGATCTTACATAATCACTTGGTCACGACCCTCCAAAGGAATTGCCTTGCACGATATAAGGAGCGAGCGGGCGAGGCTAGGTTACGTTAAGTTACGTAACAATAGCCTCCACACGGGATCACAAAACCAGGGGCGGCCCACAACGAGGCTCTAAACTGGGGAATGCTCAGCTTAGAGTTAGGCTATCCTTCGTGGATGTTGAAGACGGACCAACTCGTTACAAGACTCGTACCGTGAAGGTTATGGGGATGGGGGGACTGGTTTAAGTTGGCTTGTTTTTATGGGATCGAATTTACCACCACTTAAAGGTTGGGATAACCAAGGCTCTGAGTGGCCATAAAGAGAGAGTTCTTAAAAAAGACCATCTTAGCAATGAATAAAAACAATTTTTTGTATTCATTGATATTAGTCAACTGGCCCAGTCAGATAATCATGACTTTCTTTCCTGTTCTTTTTTATTATCATCTTTTTAGTGGACCCGTTAACAAGTTACAACACGAAAATAAATTAGTCAGACCTTACTAACCGGATAGTCGAATCTTGACTGATAACATGGAGCTTTAAATTTCATTAAATGCATTGAATTTTGGAACTAAGCCAGATTTACAAGTAACGCCAAACTTAAAGATGATTCACCAGTCACCTAAATTATTCGGCTCTAAAAGGAAGACTTGTGTATTAGATTTTCATTATCATTATCAATCACTAAACGGTACACACAAAAAACAAGACGCTTAGTCACATTTTTTTATTCCAAAATGTTTTCTTTAGCCTTCTTTAGGGGTAAAAAAGTAACAAATTAACATCATCGTCCATTAAATATTCATGAAGTAATATGACAAATACGATATTTGATCTATTGAACACTCAATACATTTTCAGACAGTACTGTATATGTTAAACGATGCAAGGTGTCTAGAATGTTCCGGAACCCCTCTCGCGGAATTGCCGCCGGTGCATCGCGTGGTGCGGAGGCAATCAACAAGGCGGTTGGTTTTTGGCACGCCGCCGTGTTTTTGACGCCTCGGTCGTGTCCGCGTCGCGTGCCAGCGCCAACGAGAAATTAGCTCCATTCCACAGTCTGGGTCACGCCGGTCTACATTTACAATAATGATCCTTCGTTGGGTTTATAGGGTTATGATAAATTCTCATCAACTCTGGCAGATCTGAGGTAAAATGCGTAAAAGAGATAACGGTAAACTTATTTTCTTATATTATACTCGTACTTTTTTATATATAAGGAATGTAGTTTTCAAAAAGCTTACCTTACAACAAAAAGATTTTAATGAAGTTAATGATCTAGACTTTTTTAAATCGATCAATTAGGATAACTGTATTCTTTGGAATTTTTATTTTTATTTTCAGTGAATCTACGCCAGTGGCATTTTTTTAAAGCATGTTATTTTTAAGGAGTTATTAGTTTTAGAATTTTCAGGAAAATTAGTTAAAGATAGTGGTTTGGGATCTTACATAGCTTGCTTATTATACAAATAAATGTCTCTATGGTCCATTGTTACATTTTTAATCTCTAAATATATCCAGAAGTATTAAATAAAGTCTTCTGTTTCATGTGGTTATCAAACCAATTCGCAAGTAACACTAGAGAGGCACGAGTAAAATTTTAGGAGAGATTGAAAATTAGTAGACCTCTAGGGCCTATCCCATGCCAATGAACTTCAACCAAGTCAGCTCAGACAGGCTTAGGGCCTATTGGCAGTCTGCACAGGGTCTGGATCTGGATGCCTTCAGTTTCTATCGCCCAGCCAGAATGTGTCATCGGATATCCATTTATTGAGTGAATTTCACAGTTTCACTTCTAGTCTGAGGTTTTAAGATAGTTCTTTAGTCATATTTTGTTAGCCATATCTTTTAGCGTTATTCGTATCTCAAAACAGGACCCTATTGACATAATTCATCATAATTGATCATAATTCATCCTTGATAAAGGAACTCAGCATGCCACGCTTTTGTGTTGGCACAGAAAAAGGAAACTATTTCCTTTTTCCGTGGTGTCGGACAAGATTAGTACCATAGATATCATTCTAGGCAACATCATAAAGGAGAGGACATCAGGATGTATCTCCACCCACTTTATAAAGATATTTTGAAGGACTATAATTTTAATCTATTTTTGTGATATAATTAATCACCTCCTTTTAAAATATCGATATAGACAACTATTCTCCACCATTCTCTATACCACTTTTACTAGACTATTGTCTTCAGTGCTTGGGTGTTTTCTCTGCTGCCCTTCACTAATCAAGCCCTTGAGGGGCGCTGCTTGAGCGCGTCAGTCAAGCTCAAGATACTTTACACAAATTAGTATATTAATAGTCCGATCTACATGACCAAAACTCATTAACATGGTTGATATGATATAATGTTATGTTACGCCATAAGAGCTGCATTCTTAAATAAAGTTTTGGGAATATGAGTGCATTAATGTAAACAGCTTGTCTCTCATAAGCTGATTGGTTTCATCATCGTTTGAAACCGATTGCGTTTCAAGATAGTGTATACGCTAGGTGTAGTTGTGCCTGAGTCCTTCATCTTAACTTTGGTTTAAACGTTCAAATTCGAAACCCGAGCCGTCGTCGCAGTTTCGCCACGTAACTGCAATGCAAGTCTTTGTTACGTAACGTCATTGTTGTCTGCAGTTGGCGACTGCGGCCCAGAGATGAACGCCCTTCCACGGCCACACACGCCTGCACGGCTCCGACTACACGGGCTCTGGAGACTCTGGAGACTGGTCTGCGACGACAACGAGTCTGCGACGACGTGGAGTTACAAGAGGAGTGCAAGCTGGTGTACAAAGATTGGCTTATAGGATCACCAACAAAATCTTGAACAAATCAAACTAATAAAACATAAATATTAACCATTAACATTTAAAAAATATTTTTAGTAGGCCTAACTGTAGACTTGAATAGCAAGTGTTGCTGCGTTAAGTGTGCATCCAAATCGATGAGTGCAGTCGTGCTATTCTGAAAACTCGCAAATTACAAATTTGTCAGGATGATTCTATTTTATTTTTTTACTAAGTGAACAAATATAATCTTAGTAACAGAGATGGTTATACATGGAATTTGTCGATAAAAAGGCTGCTATTCTATGGTTTTGATCTTCGTTGAAAAAATATACTACAATATTCTATCGGCATTTTAACTCGATTTCATTAGCTCAGTTACCATTATGAATGCCGATATCATACGTCCTAATTGAGGAAAAGGCGGGAGTAATAGCGTTCATAAACTACAACAGTTGCAGAAATCTTGTTATACCGACCAAGGTATAAGGTCAAGTCCTAATTATTTCAGATTAGCGGGTCTCTGCTGCAAACTTATTACACTACGTTAAAGAAACCAACAACAAATAAACAACAAAAATACTAAAAGGTCAGAAATATGTTTTGTTTGGGATTTTTGTACATATTTTCTACTGTTGAATGGTAAAACAGGTTAATGTACTTTAAGTTTTCAATACATTTGAATTCATCTCTTTGGAGGTGGAAGATACGAGAAGCAAAACCCTGCAATATCTGCAAACCCCAAACTAAAATAGTTCAACCAACATAGAGGTTGTGCCAGATCGTCGAACAAGTTGTCATTTGATGGAACCTTTGATGGTGTCAAACTTAAATACTGAATAGGGCCTATATAGTTTTATTGTATAAATCAGAATTTTTTTAGATATTGTCAGGCTATATTTTGCTTTACTTTGCCCTGCCATAGACTATTTATCTATGCATGTGCGTGGATCATATTAGACGGGGGTGGTTGAGCCACTACAGTACAGGTGAACGGTACTGATAAAAACTTCTTGATTGAACGCGGATTCGAACCTACGACATATCTGCCGCGGTCCCGAAGTCCGGCGCGCTAACCTCTACGCCACCAACTCACCAAAAATCTCTTCTTTCATTGGGAATTCGATAACTGCGCAAGTCTGCTGCGGCGGGGGTAATTTTTAGTAATGCGAGATTTGTGGTTTTTCAAATCATTATTTATACTAGTTATGACCATGTAATATCTGATCATCACTCCCACACATTTAGTGTTACACCGGTTTTTCGGCCGTTTTTTCCTCGTGCCTATGCAGCTCAACGACCTTGATCACGTGACCGTGTCTGCGGATCCTGCGGGCCATGCGTGCTGAGCAAGGCTGCCAACCACGGTTACATAATGCGCGGACACGGGGAACGCCGCAACGCCGGAGTCGGACCGCGGCGCCGCGGGACAGGGATCAAGGACTCGGACCGACGCACACGTGTAATGGTCGGTCGTAATAGAGGTGATGCAAAACTCACTTAACCGGGACACTTAACGCGTGATGACAATTGGTGCTGACACGGGGGAAACACTGCGGGAGAACCGACAGTGAACACTTCGAGGAACAGAGATGGTTATCAGTCTCAGAATCCGCGTGCGAACTGCAAAGGACATACCGGAGTGAGTCATTGAACGGTCAGCACGTCAAGTGAGTCATTGAGTAATCAGCACTCTTGTGACTGAACATAGTCACAGTGTGTATACAGTGTGTTCATTGAAAAAATCCAATAATTCAGGGAGCTATTGCACATCAACGAGCCAAAAAGGTTCTATAAAATGTAGGCCTATGTTCTAAAATGCTTCAAAAGTCGTTAGCCATCATGTTGTTAACACTTGATAAAATATTTCCACCGTTTGAAATTTCCAAGGACAATATCTCTGAACGGCAAATTTCAACGAATCTTCATATACAAGACGAAACATTCGTCTATTTTAATTATATGAACAATGATACCAAGATTATAAAGATTTAACCATAAATAACGGAGTATTTGGTTTATTATAGAAAAGTGTTAGTTTTCAACAGTTATGCATTCACTAATCTACTTTTAATAAACAAATCACATACCAAAGTAACATTGAACCGCCAAAGGTGGACTGAACACAAGGAGTCAGAAGAAGGTTTTTGATGTGAACATAGGGCAAGATATTCATCAAATTAAAGGTCAGAGTGAATAAAGAACAATGCCGCAAACCCGACCTTGAAAGGAAATGGAGTCAAAAATGACATCAGGCGATCAAAGTTTGATTTAAAATCATATTGACGAAACAAAAAAAAAAGGTATAAAAAAATTTCTATAGACTCTACCTTTTGGGGTCGGGTTTGAGGCAAATTTCTCACAATGTACACCAATTTAAAATGATTTATCATATGACGTGTTTAAAAAAATTAGTAGGGACCCTAGGGTGAAACAGGAATGTCCCTAATGGGAGTCGTCAGAAAACTGCGTTGGCCTACGGCATGATTGTAAATGGCTGTGCATTGTGAGAAAATTTTCAAAACCCCGACCTCAAAAGGTCAAGTGCATCGGGAGTTATTGCATTTTTTGTTTTGAACAATATATGATTTTGATGCAAATTTTGATAGCCTGCCATTTCTTACTCGGTCGTCCTATTGAAGTCGAGTTTGCGGCTTTGTTCTCTATTCATAGAGACCTTTAATTTGTTGTACATCTTGATTTAAGCTTACACTTAAGATTTTCTACCGACTTCTTGTGGACCGTCCACCCTTGGAAGTGTAATGTCAATAATTGTTATGGTAAGTAGACTTTGAGACCCTAAATCAATTTGAAAAGTTTTAGTTTTATTACTTGAATATTTTTAAAGATATTACATCGTTCACAGACTTTTTCCCACCCGACCCTGTATTGTCATTATGAATGAAAAATTTTTAATGCATGTACATATTGTTTGTAATATGGGTTTAAATTACCTTTTTCCGTATCCAGTTCAAATTTGGGTTTGTAGGACTACAACTCGATAAAATAGATGACTTAGGGAATAGCCAGCAATGCAATATAAATAATAAAATGCATTTCTTAAACATCTTACAGGTCAATACTCAATGCATCAAAAATAAACTATTAGAATTGGATCATTTCTGTAACTCTGAGAAAATTGATGTCATTTGTGTTTCCGAGCATTGGCTCACTGATAATGTAATTAACATCTTTACCCCTTCTGGATATGTGGCTGCTGATATTATGTGTAGGAACATCAGAAAAAATGGTGGCGCTGGTATTTTCATTAAAAATGAGCTAAAATTCTCCAAGATTGATCTTCATCAATTTAACTCGGAATTGAATGGTGAATTTAGTTGTATTAGGTTAGTTGAACATGATTTAATTGTAGTTAGTTTGTATCGCTCGCCAAATGGTGATATCAATATTTTTTTTTGAAAATTTTGAAAAAGTAGTTGTACATTTGCAGAAGTATAAGTCTAAACTTGTGTTGTGTGGGGATTTTAATATAAATTTTATTGATTTTAAGAAACGTGAATCTGTATTTTTTACAAACTTGTTAAGATCTCTTAATCTGTTCATTACAAATAAAAAGCCAACACGTATGAATTCCTGCTTGGATAATGTTATTGTAAATTTTTCTAGTGACTATTACTTGACAGATGTAATTAAGGGAGGTTTTGCTGATCATGACCCCATATTTTTTAAGTACTTATATGTTCCTAGCATAAATTGTTGTAAGCCGGTAAATAATTGTAAAACGGTATTTATTAGGCAACAGAAGGAGGAATATGTAGAGTCATTTGTCAGAAACCTGAACCAAGTTGATTGGGGCTTTGTTTATGAATTTAAAGATTCGAGTGATATACACAGTTTGTTTATGTCCTTTTTTACAGTCTATGTTAATTTATGGTACTATTGTTCACCTTTAATTAAAAAAAGGGAGAAAAATAATTATAAGGCTAAGAAAATCAATTGGTATTCTGGGGAATTAAGAGATATTAGGGAGAAAATGCTTTCTTTGAACACCATTTATAAGAACTTGAACAGGTGTGGATCCAAGCATGCTAATTCAGCTCAAAAAGCTTATTTTGATTGTAAAAGACTTTATAGAAACAAGCTGGTAATCTTATATAATAAAAGAGTGCATTTAAGGCTCTAGAGAGAGAACTACTGAACGGATCTAGGCCGTTTTGGTGTCAATGGATTTCTTATGATCCCTAGATGATAGGAAAAATATGGTATCCCTCGGAAAATGCCTTATAAAGCCGCAAAATGAAAATTAGACCTTATTTAGACCAATCTAAGACGTGATTGTGTTGATTTGTTTACTGCTCCAGGTGATCCATATCTTACATTGGAATTTGACACCACTGCTGCTTTACAAAGTGTTTTTGTAAACAAAACAGACAACTTTTCAATTCTATGATAATTGACAGATACAAATGAAATCAAGGACACGTAATGTTGCAGTGGATTTTAAAGCAGTAAAATAAATATTTAGCATCTGATGCTTTTATAAAATTTTGGTTGCTATACTATAAAGAGAGTTTATTTAATATAGACGATTGAATTTATGTATTTAAACTTACGAGTTATTTATTAATATTTGTTTACACATATGTTTTTGTTTTTATAACTATCAACTAATAAGCTTCATGTTTTGAAATGTATAAACATAATCTTTCGATTGTAAAATTCTTCCGTCCGTATTTTAATCCATCAATTTTTGTTATAACTAAATCATATAACTTCCTTATATTCTTATTTTTCATCCTTTTAAGGTCGTGTAGGCTTATAATTCTATGTTTAACGATTGGTTCATTGTTCCCACTGATATAAACAATGGAGTATGAAAATGTGGAACTATGAACTGGAAGAAATAAGTCTTGAAATATACAATAAGAAATACCAAGAATAAGAAAAAGAGAGGAAAGTAAAGTGGAAACAAGAATTAACATATTTAATAGTGTTTTAATGCAGGTAAAAACCTACTACTGTATATGTTTGACTTAGAGGATAATACAGTAACACTTAGTACACCCAGAAATGTACTTCTATACCATCGAGTGAAAAATTCAAGTGAGAACTTGAAAGCAAGGTTCAAATAGATACATAAACATTGTGGAAGAGCCCACAGAATGGTGCTCAGTGGTTGTGATACCAAAACCTAACGGGGACGTTAGACTCTGCGTGGATCCAACAAAATTAAACAAGAACCTAAGGAGGCAAAATTGCCATCAGACATTGAAGACACACTTAATCAGATTGGTAAATCTTGAGTGTAATAAGATACAAATTATAAATTCTTTCAAATTAAATAGACTCTGAGTCGGCGAAATTATAACAATAAGTTAATTGGTCATAAACTGGAATGGAATAAATAGAATACGATTAAAAAACCTTTAATCATTATTTTTTGTTAAGTCTCATAAGCCTACTATATTGTAAAACCATATGATATGGCAAGTATTATAAACTATTTTAACTTATATAGTAGTTTTCATCACTATGAGCAAAAGTGAGTGTTTTTGGTGCGCAATCGAGTTTTTAAAAACGATTAAGCATCAAAAAAGTCACTTTTGCTCCGAGTGATGAACAACGGTTTTTATCATAATGCGAAATTATACTTTTGATCGTTAAAAATATCAAAGTTGTGTTTTCAAGGTTATATTTACAAAGTTAGTAATATGCAGTGTTTACATTTCTGTTATTTACAAACAATACTCCTTACAACATTGGTATTTAAAAATTCTGCTCCTCAACATTAATAAACCAATAATAATATACCTAGCAAACAGCTGACTTTTCAGTACTAGGACCTAAAAAATTCTCCACCTGATTTTTCAGTCCTAGGGCAATAAAGAAACGGTTTTGGTACAATTGAGAGAACAAAAAACAGGCTGATTTCGTGCAGAATGATAAAAAACTATTAATGATATAATAGAGATCGCCTCCTGATCGAAATTAGACCAAAAGTTTAGATGATCTGGACCCAAGAAGTGTAAAAATATTTTATAACTGAAACATCTGTTCTCTCTTTTTTAGCCATTGTTTTTACAAAAGCTGTATAATGATTAAATCAATTCTCCTTCCTCCAAAAGATTAACATCGAATCTTTGAAAGCCAGTAGGGCGTAGCACTGGAGTCCAACGTGAATTAGAATAGGATTCTGCTCATCTACAGGACTATATACCATTCTAACGGGATGCTCGGATTTCTCCTACAATGCACATGAGCTGAGAAAAAAATGAGGAAAAGAAACATGCTTGCCTATTATAGAAGACTAGGAAATCGCCCACTGGTCGAAATTCGGCCAAATATTTACTGATCTTGAGCAAAATAGTTTAAAAAAATTATAGATAAAACAAAATGTTTTTCCTGATTTTCTATAATTTGTTATTAAAACAGTTGTTTCCTGATAAATCAAATATGGTTGTTCTCCCATATGGTTAAAATTGAAATTTTCAAAGCCTGTAGGGCGTAGCCTTGGGGGCTGATTGGAATCAAAATATCATTTTTCTCATCTACAAGACACTACCTTTCAAACGGTATGCGCGGGTTTCTTTTACGCTGCTCACAAGCTGAGAAAAAAGGAAGAAAAGAAACATGCTTGCCTATTAATATATAGATAACTGTTCACATTGCTAAAGCAATGGAAAAAAATTTAGTTTAAATACTGTGTAGTCTGTGTATTAATAAATTCTGTTATCATTTTCAAACGTGAACATCAAATTCATGAATAACCATCATGACAATTACCCGTCATTTTTGACGGGCTCTTTGCTAGTTGCAAAGAAAAGTGCATGTGAAAGATACATAAATAATTCTCAGAATAAGTGTAAAGCTGCATGGGATATCATTTCTCAGGAAAACTCCCCTACACACACCAAGAACATTCCACTAGTTGCCAATGATCTAAATGATTTTTTTGTTGAATCGGTTGAAAGTATCATTAACAATATTTTGCCGGTTAGGAATACAGCTGGTGAATTTTTGCAAACGTTGCCTCCAACTCAATCCTCTTTTCATTGGGGCAAAATTACTTCTCATCAGATAACTGAAACAGTTTCTAAATTTTCAAACTCCAAGAGTATGGACTGCTATTGGCTGTCTAATTACATTGTTAAGAGAACCATACATCTAATTTCATCCCCACTTGCATTTATCTTCAATAAATGTATAGAGTTTGGCTGTTTTCCTGATGTTCTTAAAATCTCAAAATTATACCTGTTTTCAAAAAGGGTGAAAAGACTTTGCCGCAAAATTATCGACCCATTTCTATTGTGCCAATTTTTTCTAAGGTATTTGAATCTTTAATGTACAATCAACTGAATCAATATTTTATAAGTCAGAATCTTTTAACTAGCAGCCAGTTTGGTTTTCGTAAGGGTAAAAACACAACTTCAGCGGTTCTTCACACTGTAGATGAAATACTTGATGCTTTCGAGGAGAGAAACTCAGTTTCGCTCTCTCTTTGCGATCTGAGTAAAGCTTTCGATTGCATCCCCTTTGATATCTTATTAAATAAGTTAGAGTTTTATGGAGTTAAAAATGAGTCTTTGAAAATTTTAAAATCTTACTTGAATAATCGTAAACAGTATGTATCAGTCAATAACAACTCTTCTGGTCTAAGGGATGTCGTGCGGGGTGTTCCGCAGGGTTCAGTGCTGGGGCCTTTTTTCTTTATTGTTGCAATAAATGACTTACCTTCTAATGTACGTGCCAATTCTGTAATATGTTATGCAGATGGCACTACCTTGTTTTCCAAACATAAAGATTTTCAAGTTTTGCAAAATATTTCTGGCATTGCCTTAAGTAGTGCTGTTGATTGGTTTTCAGCCAACTTGTTATATTGTAACCAAGAAAAAACTCAGTCCATTTGTTTAAGTTTAAGTAGTAATACTGAAGATTCAGCTGTCAAACTTTTGGGCATTAATATTGATTCTAAATTGAATTGGGGAATTCACATAGATTTTGTCTGCAAGAAAATTTCCAGAGTGAGCTATCTTATTTGGAAGCTGAGAGATATTGTAACTAACCAATACCTTAGAGTAGCATATTTTGGACTTTTTCAGTCTCATATAACTTATGGCTTGCTTGCACTCTCCTTTAGTTAATGACATTTTATTAATTCAGAAAAGGGTCATAAGGATAATGTGCAGGGCTGGCCCTGTGGATCACTGTCGACCGCTGTTCATTAGACTCAAAATTTTAACTGTAGTAAACTTGTATATTTTTTGTGTTCTCCTTCATGTTAAAATTAATTTGCAAGATTTTGTTACAAGATTTAACATACATAACCATAACACAAGAGGAAAATTAAGACTTGATATCCCTAAGCACAGGTTAGCTAAAACAAGCAATTCTCATAAAGTGAACTATGTAAAATTTTTTAACAAGCTCCCACTGACTGCTAGAACTGCACCTGTTTCTATTTTTAAATCTAGATTGTACAGCTGGCTATTAGAAAACCCTTTTTATAATATTAATGAATTTTTATGCTCTAGAGTTAATATTGGTTTTTAACCTGTTTATGTACCTTGACTAAGCCTATTTCATTGTAAAATGATCAATGGTGAATAAAGATTTCTGATTTCTGAACTCGGGTTTCAGCGCTCGTTGCGCCATTTTCAAGTAGATGCTGCAGTCACATTGATCAGTCGAGTAGACGTCGTCATTCAGGAGTTAAAATCACATGACACGGACACGTACACATTTAACACGACACAAAATAAACTAGAATATTGTTTGTAGTCAATATTTTTGCTCCTATATTGATGTCGGCCTTTGACGAATAAATAAATAAATTCATCGAATCAAATGAAATTAACTTATGCAAATCAATACGCATAAAAAACATAACATTGTCCATTTGTCTTTACTTTAAACTTGTAAAAGTATAGCATTTGGTACACCTACTATAAAGGAAGTGCATAGACAGTTGAACACGTGTTTCCCGGTCACCTCACTGACCGGAAGGTCTTCCAAGGTCAAATGTCGTTATATAATCCAACGCGGAATGACCCTATAGCTTTATCAATGTTGTTTTCCCCGCCATGACTTACAAAGGTGATACGCAGTATGCTGAGACCGGGGGAGCCGAACGAACTGGGAAGGCACTATACAAACCTTGAGTTGATCTCCAAGGTCAAAAATATCATGCGTTCTCAAACCTGCTATCATCATAATGTTAGTTTATTAATTTATTCTTGCGTCGTTCACCTACGAATTTGAGACCATAAAAAATAAATAGTTTACTGCGCTGTCATCAGTTCTCTCTACTCTACTCGATCACCGAAGGGACCGGTTTGGGTAATGATCTGCATCAATCATGAACTAAGCGATTTCTTTCACAGTTTTGTGTGAGTTTTGTTATATTTTTTATCTCCCCTCACTATGTAGGAATATCAGTCTTGTGAGCAGTTTTAAGGATACAGACAACTTTAAAAAAAAAAAGAAGTTTTTTGAGTTGTCTATATTTTTCTACAGATGAGTGGTGTAGCGTTGGAGATCATATGGCGTATACAGAGAGTATAGATGAGAAAAATTATTAAGTCCATTATGAAACTAAGGGCAGGGTGTTGAAGTCCATTAGAAAAAGATTAAATGTGACGATAATTCATAATTGAAAATTGGGCAACGATAGCGATATAATGGGTGAAGATAACATTTGAACCTCTTCACGGATGAAGATTATATTGTCATGGGAAAATTATTATACTTTGGTTAAATATGGGTTCGTTGCTGATGCTGAAAGAAATCTAAGACTAGCACCAATCTAATCACAGAAATCTGAGACCTTTTCTTGTGCCAAGTGAATCTTACTTTTTCTCCGTCTTCTTTTTTCTCCCTCTTACTTTTTCCAACTGCTTTATAAAAGCAATGTTGAAGGTATTTTTAATGCCTTTGTTTACACTTCATCTAATGATTATTAGATAAGTTTTTATTCATACACAAAATTTTGAACATATTTCTCGTTCGGGGTGCTATTGTTCGAAACAGGAAAACCCATCATGTCGTTTGCCAAGGCTAACTAGATGCAGAGCGGTGGGCCGCTACACGGATTGTATCACTGGATGAGATATATGGCTTCAGGAGGGGCAACAGGTTTATTTGATCTGATAAATGCTTTACTGAGAAAACCCAGCCGCAAACCTCTCATTCTAAATAATTTGTTAAATCTATCTCATATAGATTTAATTATACGTTATTTATGGTAGACATTTTTTACACTTTACACGTGTTTAAAATGCTATGTTAATGCGACTTATCTGTACATCAGTTAAAATGCTAGTTCTTTTTTTCTGACTAGCACTACTCTTACCGATATATAATGACTTAATATTAAGTATAAATAGGTTTTTGAGGATAAATAGCGTAGGTCGATGAGTTTAAATTATTTACGTGTTTGATTGAAAACGAGCCAACCTGGAGTGTTGGCTCAGTATCAATATAAAAGAATCATATAAAAGACTTTTGAATTGTAAGGGATTGGGTGAACAATTAGCCATCTTAAGTTTCAAATATTTTTATTTAAACACTTTTCTATCACATACAGGATAAACACAGTAATTAACATCAGTATGAACATGTTCTCAATGGCTAAACAGCTCGATATTTTAAATTCCGAGCCATAAGGCCCTGTTCACGATACGACTTTTCGCCGTGGGCCGGGGACGGCTAGAGGTAAAAGAGTAAATTTGACGTCCACGGCGCGGCGCATTGTGATGAATAGTCTATCATCGTGTGAACGAGACCCAAGCCACGGTGTCAAGTAATTGTCTTGTAACTGTAAGTGACCTGTGTAAACGTCTTAACGAGGTCCCTACCGCTTGAAGCGTTACGCGCAGGCGTGCAGAACATAACGGCATGTGAAACTCAGCGCTACATTACTTCCTGTCAAAACACAATTTGGAACGGGAAACGTTCGAACTGGCATGCTAAAATTATCTCGAGGAGTTATAGAAAGTTGATAATACTTACACCCCCATGCCCATTTGAACCAAACGCATTTTAACCGTATAGACGCTATCACTCTACAAATGTTACTTGAAAGTAATTAAAACGTTGCGGACATATTGCAATGTTTAAATTGTCTACAATCTTTATTTTGAGACAACACAACGATTTTTATTCCCCTCATGAACAGGGAACACATTCCCCTTATCGCAGCTATGGATTCGTTGTAAAAGTGCCTGTGAATAGTACCACCTCTTGTTATATAGTTATAAAAGTGTTGACGATGGATATGGGAGCACATAAGTTTGCAGAAAATGATAGTCTCTAAAATGTTCAGACTAGTTAGAGTATAAGGCGTCCCAGAAGATGCTTCTGTATGGCTCTTAAATGCAGTTCTGCAATATTGAAGACGGAACAACCTAAGGAAATGTGATGAATCATCTATATATTAATAGGCAAGCATGTTTCGTTTCCTCCTTTTTTCTCAGGTCGTGTGCATCGTAGGACAAATCTGCGGATACCGTTAGAAAGGTATAGTTCTGTAGATGAGCAGAATCCCATTCTAATTCACATCGGACTCCAGGGCTGCGCCCCACAGGCTTTCAAAGTTCCAATGTTAATCTTATGGAGGAAGGATAATTGATTGAATCATTAGACAGCTGTTGTAAAAACAACTGCTAGAAAAACAGGAAAAGCAGATGTTTCTTTTTAACATGTTTTTAAACGTCTTGAGCCAAGATCAACTGAAATTTTGGTCGAATTTCGACCAGGAGGCGATCTCTAGTCTATATATTAATACGCAAGCATGTTTCATTTCCTCCTTTTTTCTCAGCTCGTGTGCATCGTAGAATAAATCCAAGCATACCATTAGAAAGGTATATTCCTGTAGATGAGCAGAATCACATTCTAATTCACATCGGACTCCAGGGCTACGCCCCACAGGCTTTCAAAGTTCCAATGTTAATCTTATGGAGGAATAAGATAATTGAATGAATCATTAGACAGCTGTCTTAAAAACAACTGCTAGAAAATTATGATGAACAGATGTTTTAGTTCTAAATGTTTTTAAGCTTCTTGGGGCCAGATCGACTGAAATTTTGATCGAATTTCGATCAGGCGGCGATCTCTAGTACTGATTATTTCATTTATTAACAGCTGACTGTGTTATCTCAGATTATTATTGTTTTCTTTGTTTTCTTGTAATGTCGGATTTAACTAGAATAAAGAATTAGTTTTAAAAAGGTTTAATAGTTTTATTCTCACAACAATTTATTCCAGTTAAATAATAAAATGGAAAAGCTGATTAAACCTCACAAACTCGACATAGACCCAGATTCTCCAACTGCTAAAAAAGAATGGAATCATTGGCTTAAAATGTTTGAAAACTTTATTGATGTAACGAAAGTTTCAGATGAAGATGTTCTGAAGGTTTTAATCAATTGCATATCTTATACAGCCTATGAACTTATCGGAGAGTGCTCAACGAAGCAATTAGAATCCTGAATGAAGTTTATTCTAAGCCACAGAACATTATTTTTGCCAGACATAAGCTAGCAACCCAAAAACAGAAAGTAGACGAAACAATTCAACAGTATGTCCAAGCTTTGAAATCATTAAGCAAGGACTGCGAATTTAAAAATGTAACTGCTGAGCAAAATCGAAATGATTAGGCCTATATAAGGATGCTTTCATCAATGGTTTGTTGTCTCCTACCATAAGACAAAGACTTTTAGAAAACAGAAATTTAGGACTCCAAGAAGCTGTCGATCAATCTCATCTAGCGCTTTAAATGGCCCAAAAGAATGCCGAGGAATACAGCACTGGAAGATTCTCTACATTTGGTGGAGTTAATGCAATTCCTGACGTAAAAGAGAAAAATGAAGATTCTCAAGACACGGAAAAACAATCTACGGTTGTAGCAGCCTGTCGAGCAGCCCAGTCAAGGTGTTACTTTTGTGGAAACAGTCGTCACTCTAGATCCATTTGTCCCGCTAGAGATACAACTTGTCGCAGTTGCAACAAAAAAGGACATTTTTCAAAGGTCTGTATGTCTAAATCTAATAAGAGCATGACATCACTAAAAACACCAGTATCTGCTTTTCTTGAGTCTTCAACAGATTCTACATCAACCAGTATAATTGCTGCAGCTCCAGCTAGTCTATCAAAAACTGTTGTTTTAGTCAAAATAAATACCAAAAATGCCAACTCATTGATCGATACTGGTAGTTCTGATAGTTATATTAACTACGATTATGTTTTAAAACATAATATCAAAGTGTTCCCTGGAGGAGGTAGAGTCTGTATGGCAACCACATCTCTCACTTCTAAATCACTAGGCTACGTATTTGTATATTTGAATATACATTGTCACATATACAATGGTTTTAAATTAACAATTAATTCTACCTCAGTTATGCGCAGATGTATTGTTAGGTCATGATCTAATGAAATATCATTCTCACGCGGATGTATCTTTTGGAGGACCCAGGCCACCTCTTTCTATATGTAGTTTAATACCATCCAAAGTTGAATCTCCTAAACTGTTTGGAAATCTAGCCCCAAATATAAAACCTATTGCTACTAAAAGTCGTAGATTTTCAGAACAAGACTCACATTTTATTGCTAATGAAGTACAAACAATGCTTTCTGAAGGTATTATTGAAGAAAGCAACTCTCCCTGGCGAGCACAGCCTTTAGTCACTCAAAATGAAAATCACAAGAAACGCCTAGTCATTGATTATTCACAAACAATCAATAAATTCACTATTCTTGACGCCTACCCTCTGCCTAGAATTGATGATATAGTTAGCAAAGTCGCAAAGTACACTGTTTTTAGCACTATTGATTTAAAATCAGCTTACCATCAAATACTTATTTCTGTAGAGGAAAGACCATATACAGCCTTTGAGGCAAACGGTAAACTATATCAGTTTACAAGGATTCCTTTCGGAGTCACCAACGGCGTCGCTTGTTTTCAACGGGTAATATCTAAAGAAAACCTTGAAGGAGTGTACGCCTATCTTGATGACATAACTGTATGTGGAAACACTCAAACTGAACACTATTTTTACATTTAAAGCGATTCCTTGATGTAGCTCAGAAATACAACCTGATGACTTTAAATAATAACAAGTGCAAGTTTTCCCTGAGTTCAATTCGACTTTTGGGTTATTTGATATGTAATAAAACTATGAGACCAGACCCAGAGAGACTGAAACCTCTGTTAGAGTTGCCTCTTCCCAAAAACGCAACCGCTTTGAAACGCATCGTTGGTATGTTTGCACACTATTCAAAGTGGATACCAAAGTTTTCAGACAAGATACAACATTTGGTAAGCTGTCATACCTTCCCACTACCCCAGCCAGCTAGGGATGCATTTGAAAAGTTGAAGGAGGACATTGCTAACTCCCTGTTAACTACTATTGATCCTGACAGCCCACTATTGGTGGAAACCGATGCATCGGAATTTGCAATTGCTGCTACTCTAAGTCAAGATGGACGTCCTGTTGATTTCTTTTCAAGAAGTCTCTCTGAATGTGAAAGAAGACACTTAGCCATAGAAAAAGAGGCGTGTGCCATTGTCGAAGCACTGCGAACGTGGAAACACTTTCTTATAGGTCAACATTTTAAATTAATAACTGACCAACAAGCACTTTCATTAATTTTTAACATGAAACATTCAAGTAAAATAAAGAACGATAAGATATTGGGCGATGGCGATTAGAAATGTCATGTTACAGTTTTGATATTACTTACCGGCCAGGAAATGAAAATGTAGTAGCTGATACTCTTTCAAGAATAAGTGCTTCTACAACTTAACAACAACTTATTTGAGTTACATCAAGCTCTCAGTCATCCTGGAGTGACACGGATGTTTCATTGGATCCGGAGTAAAAATCTCCCATACTCTCTTCAAGATGTCAAGAGTATGAATTCGTCCTGTCCAATATGTGCAGAGATCAAACCACGTTTTTACAAACCTGCCAATCTGATAAAAGCTACAATGCCATTCGAGCGTTTGAACATTGACTTCAAAGGTCCTATTCCATCCAGTACAGGTAATCATTATTTACTTACGATAATTGACGAATATTCCCGATTCCCATTTGGGTACCCCTGTAAAAACACAAGTTCCTCTTCAGTTATTAAATGTCTCTGTCATTTGTTTTCAATTTTTGGCACACCAAGCTTAATACATTCTCACAGAGGGTCGTCGTTCTTATCTCGAGAGCTTGTTTCCTTCTTGCATGCTCGCGGTATCGCTACCAGTAGAACTAAGCCGTATAATCCAGAAGGTAATGGCCAAGTTGAACGATATAACGGAACCATATGGAAAACTATTTTGCTAGCATTGAAATCGAGAAACCTGAAGACGACACAGTGGGAGAGCGTACTGGATGAAGCCTTACATGCTGTCAGATCCTTACTGTGTACGGCTACCAATGTGACGCCTCACGAGCGTTTCCTAATTCATCCAAGAAGATCGTCCAACGGAACTGCTTTACCCAGCTGGTTATCTTTTCCTGGACCTGCTCTTCTGAAATGCCATAATACATCCAGCAAGTATGGAGAAAAGGTCGAAGAAGTGGAAGTAATTGAGGCCAATCCTCAGTATGCTCTTGTTCGAAATAAATACGGACAAGAATCAACAGTATCTTTGAAACATTTGGCACCACGAGGTGATCTGAGGCTTCTGCAAAATAATGATAAATCCTCGCCTAACACTGGACAACTTTTACATAAGCCGATTCCCGACCATGATGACTTACATCCAGCATCTACTCCTTCTGCTAATGAGACCTTGCAAAACGAAGGCAACACTTTCTCGAATCAAGACACAAGAGATGAGTCCAGCTCAGATATAAATGAAAATGAATCACCCGCTGAATCTAAATCAATGACCCATAACCAACTCAACAGGAATGAACTGGACTCAATAACTCACACTAGGCCCATCAGAAACAGAAGACCTCCTCACTATTTAAGCGACTATGAAACAAATTTCAACCGGGGGAGAATGTGATGAATCATACTGATTATTTCATTTATTAACAGCTGACTGTGTTATCTCAAATATTATTGTTTTCTTTGTTTTCTTGTAATGTTGGATTTAACTAGAACAAAGCCTTAGTTTTAAAAAGGTTAAATAGTTTTATTCTCACAACAGGGAATCCACTGGATTCAAAGACGAACACGATAACCACTCAGCTACCCAGCCCGTTATTGAACCTATTTTCCAGATTTTAGCGCAGACAGTAAATTGTTGACGTAGATCAGGAAGAGGTCAAGACCAAGTATGGATCCCTGCGGTACACCATACTTCTTTGGTAATTAAACTGAAATCTAGACTTTTTGTTTTCTTTTAGCGGATTTCCCGATAGGAAATACTCTACTACGGCAGTTTAGTAGCCATGGTAAAACCTAAACCCGGGACCATGTTATTTTTTCATTTTGAGGTCCCCAGAAGCCAAAAACACCATGCGTTAGTGTTATGAAATGACTAGGTAGAAATTATGGCTTTATGAATAATAACTAACTAAATTAATAGTAAGAACGAAATCGTTGAAATGAGCGACATATTTCAAATCCAAGTGACCCAGTTTTCATCAATAAATAACAATCAGAGTTTCTGGAGGGAAACAATAAGATCAGTTAATTGGCGGGGTCGCCTCGTTTGACCCTGGGCCTTATGTAAAGCGCTGTCTGCATCACATGACCGTTCCCAGCCCCCACATACAGTGCTGCCACCTTTATATAAGGTCAATACGTTATATAAAACAGCTGTTGGTTGCGCGCCTGTTTTTGCTGATTGAAATATTCGACCACGGCGCGCAACGCGTTTCGTAAAAGTGACGCAACCAAAGTGTATACAAGCTGGGGCATGGCTGAATTGTAAAGTATATGCAGCTGGGATTATATACTATGCATAAAGTAATCGATACAGTTTTGTCTGTACAATGCTTATAATTATGATTTTTTTACGTTTTATAACCGAAGAAATCCGAGATTAGTTTCATCTCATTTTTTTCTTTTTATTTCTTTCTATTTCTGTGTTTGTGGGTATTTTTAACAGGATAACGCAGATTTACTGGATGCTATAAATTTTTTAGCATGGACTTTGGTGGTGTAAAGATTCTTACCAACTTGAATTGCCAATTTAAAACAAAATTTAACAATTTTATCAATTACATGGGATAGTCCAGTTGAATTTGCTCGATTTAGGGCAGCTTGTATTTTATTCAATGTGAACTTTTGGTGAAACTTGGTACCGACATTGGTAAACTTTTATCAGCTGGACCTTATTTTTGAGGCATTTATCAATTCAATTGTCAAAGTTAAAAGTATATTTGTTTACGGAAAATCATCAAAACAATAACAAACTCCTGAAAAACTTACTAGCCAAGCAGCTGTTAGACATGAAATATATCTATATTTATATTAAATATAGATATATCAATATTTAATATATACACAAACACACACACACACACACACACACACACATATATATATATATATATATATATATATATATATATATATATATATATTAAATGTATCTATATTTGATACGCTAAGGGTTTTTTTGTGTAGAGAACTCCTCTTACAATTTTCAACCGATTTTCAAGTTTTTTATGTTGTTGGTTAGGGCTTGGTCTGTAGTTGTTTCCGTCAAAATTTATGAAAATCGGACTTAATATAAGGGCGCTATACAAAAATTAAATTTGAAATTTTCTAATTGGAATAACTTTGGAATTTTGTTGAGCATTTTTAACATCTGTTGATGGCTGTAAATACGTATAAGTCTTTTTGTGATTACTGATATTTACAATATTAGATTGGTCGGATGTCGTAGATTTAGAACTAAATGTAACTTTTGGATTTAATCAAAATAAATTGCTCGATTTCGAGCAACAAGTAGACTAGTATAAATAAATAGCTGTTTAATTACTTTTTTCTGTTTCCACATTGTAGGCACTTAATATGGTTTAAATTTAAATTGTATAACTGGAATAACTAAAGGTAAAATATAAAACATTTCTTATTTGATTGTATTTGATTGTAATTTGATTTGAACACTGTATTTGATTCTATTGAAACCCAATTAAACCCCGCCTTAACGATCATAATGGTTAAATTCATTCTTTCTTCATGCTTTTTCTAAAACAAATTTGTATAACATAGGCAACAATAAAATTTTTTAACTATTATTATATGAATCATAGTTTTAGATACAAATTATTTAAAAAATGCAATGGACTACATTTTTATAAAACTAAACAGAAAATAATTTTTATAACGGTCCTATAGTTAATTATATAAAAAGCGCGTCATAAACTTCTGACTTTCCTTCATTTATCACTACAACAGTCCTCCATATTTGATATAATTTTAAGACTTAAACATAAGTAAAATAGAAAATTTTCACTGTAACTTTACTTGGTTCAGAAATTCAGTCATAGTTCCGCCATTCCGTGGATAACAGGAGTCGATACGTTTGAAGTAGTTTAGGTTATATAACCATAGATAAGTAGTTTTATGAAATTACCCCTGTTATTTTGCATGTGCACGTTGTTAGTCGGCGTAACAAGTCGGCAAGTGTCTGAATATTTGCGATAATCGTCGACCTAATGGGCCTAAAAGGTTCCCGGGGGAACGCTGACCGATTTGCAGGTCCGCTTTTTCTGCAACATGAATGCTCGATTACGTAATAATTAGATTACGTAATGCTCGCCGAACAATCCTTTGTCCATGGTAAAAATTGTTATAATAATATGAATGTACAGAATAGGCAAAGAAGAGTAGTCTTTAATCGAACGACAAACGTAAGAACAATACGAAACTTACATTTTAACAATGAACGTGTTTTAAATAAAGTAATTCCTTCACACAACAAAATACATTAATGTTCTGAGCCCAAAGCTTCATTATTTATTTTAAATCGTTTCTGGGGTTAGTTTTGTATTAAATTGTCCATATTCTCATTCCCGTACCTAAAGTTTTTAGTGAAATTAAACGTACCTTAACAGCAAAATAAACAAATCTTAACACCATCAAGGTAATAAAATCGCTGTCGACTAACCTTTTTCTCAAAATTACTAAACTTTATCAGGTTATTCTGAAGGTAAAACTAAAAAAAATACAATACAATATTCTTCCGACCTTGATTCGTTTTCCATCCGGCTGCCTGTATTGAAATATATGTACGTACATGTGTTAACTAAAAACTACATACAGACGGAAAACTTCTAATTTTTCTATTGTTTGGCGTTAGAACTTTTTTATATAGGCCTACTTGTTGGTATTCTTGGTTAGATGCTAATTTTTTTATTATTTGTAGGATGCAAAGTTTTAAAAACTGTTTTGGTTTTATATAGGCCTATTTAGCTTTGAAAATTTAAAATGAACGCCATTTTGCTACCGCAGATATATAAAAATGCCATAATTCATCTGAATTTGTGTCATAACATACGCAAAAGTTGTGATACTTTTCAATTTCAAAACGCAAACGGTTTAAAAGATATAATGGATTAATTAAAAAATATAAACAGACCGACGGAAATTACATCAAGATGCCGGACCTATATTGAGTTGTATTGTTTGTTTTTACATCCTAGAGTTGGGTCAAATGGTTGAGACACACCCTGTATAGACTAATCATCCCGAACTTTCCGTTTACCGCCACGGTCAATCCGATCCTCAAAAATACAACCCTAGATTTAACTGAAGGCCATAACAGCTGTAAACCCCGTGGCTGCCCTGGACGTCCCATATGGAACAATGGGTGACGTCACCGCGTCTCTCGGTGGACTTTAAAGTTCAAAGTTCACCAGGCCGAAGATCCCGACCCCGGTGCAGAATTGTATAACCGTCATTGCAGGTTAGTTACGAAATCAAAACTTGTTCTTGTTTAACAAAGACCCGGTTAAATTACATTTATGTAACTGTCGATTCCCGATGATCGCTTTCGTATTCTAAACTCCGTGTTAAAACACCGCGGTTACGATTGGCTATGGCGCGGTCGGTCTGACGCCGCGTGTGGTTATCAGTCTATTCATTTTACACAAACTTATTTTTAACTAGAAAAATTACATGATTCCGTATCCCCAGCTCCGCGTCTCCAGAGCGTGGCGCGTTCTACCTGGCATAATATACCAGTTTTGACAGCAGGAATTCAAAACACCCCCCCCCCCCAAAGAGAATTTTGTCAATACAATTCAGTTTATTTAAAAATATTAAATATTCGAAGTTAAAAAATATTTTGAATAAAAACATTAGATGACTAACTAATTTCCAAAATTAGAAAATAAAATATATAAAAAAACTTAACACAATAAAATTTACAAACAAATTACATTATTACAAGACCCTGGTGACATCACTACATTTGGTATTTTCCAGTAAAGTCCGTCAATTATAACAGGTCTTTTGGGAAGCGGTAAATTAAAGTTTCCTACTGCTCGAATGATTAGCGTTCGAGCAGAAATTCCTACTCGACGGTCCTGTTCGCCATTTGGAATTCTCAACAGTCTGCTCCTAGATTGGAATTATGAAACAAGAGTTTTACTTATTTGAACACTCTAATAGAAGTCTTTTTGGAAGGCGAATACAAAAATTCATAAGGGTTCTGTTACATTCCGAGTCGATGGCTTTTGTTGTTTGTCGTTGGGAATTAGTGGGCTCCCACATCTGGTTTTGAATCACGGAAAATAGTTTTAACATACGTAAACTAGCTAAAAATTGCACACATATAGTATAACAATTATAATACTAATCAAACTCTCTTGAAAATTAAACGAATTAACACGTTTTACTTTCAAATAATTTGTATTATGCAAGATGAAATAATTATTCCTAGATTGACTTGTCAACTTGTTAGATATTGATACATTATTGAAAAAAATAAATAAATAAAAAATACACGTAATATGAAAACATGAACAATCTACGAATCGAAGGCATATTCCAAACTAACCTCCGATTAGTTTAAAAAGCTGGACATTTAAAAGAGAAGATAGAACCTCGTCACTTCTGCTTCACTGCACAGACCCTTTGGTATTTTATGGTCCAGGCATCCTGAGCTATCCTTAGCTCAGGATACAAATTTACCCGCGGCGCTGGGGAGACGCGGCGCTCGGGATACACCACGAAATTACATGGTCATTTACTAAGCAATCTTTATTTCTCAAAGTTTAATCCGGCCACCAAGTAAGTCTTTTATGTCGTTATATGGACTTACATATAATTATTTATTGACATAATAGAATTATTAAGTTCAAAAAACCAATAACATTGGTCGGCCATGATAAATTTTGGCCTTTATGAACCGGTGGAATGCGGCAGGAGAGGGTAAAAGTGGAAAGGGGAAAAACGGGTGGCAGGTGCGGACTTTCATGGCGTCATCGCAGCGGCTCCCGGCTCTGTTGCGGAGTTTCTTTGTTTTTTATAGCGACTAAGAACTGGTGCGGAGTTCCGTGGTTCCAGTTAAATCCACGCTTTCATAATCACAAAAACCTGAAGTAATCATACGGTCTCTAGCCATTTATCTTAATTTCTTGGAGATGGACAAAATAATTATGTACAAAATAACGCTTTGGCATAACTTGAAGTGGAATTCGTAAACACTAAACAATGAGTCAGTCAGTGAGTCATAATGAGTCAGAATAGGTAACTTCCGTTGCCTTTTTATCTAGAGATATGCAATATTTTTAAGTTAGCTTAATCATCGAATTGTACGAGTAAATTTCAAATATTTTAAATTGTGCTCCCTAGCTAAAAAAATATGGAAATATGCAAAATATGCACGACTCAGTCTATTTAAATTTAGGCCCTATCATGTGCGTCTCTGACCTAGTCATATGACAGTCAATATTTTGAATATTATCAACTCAACGACTCGAAATGCAGGTTATTCTTTTTGACCAGTGTTTTATCTTTAGATTTTAGAGGTATAATATTACTATTTAAGGTACACCTCTACAGTAAATCTTTAAATTACTTACATGTGTCGGGTTCTTTGAAATGCATGTTCTGCTTTGTGTATTACAGTACTAGCTTACCCGGCATGCTTCGCAATGCCAACTTGGAAAATGTTTTGCCCTTCAGATGAACTCGTTCGCTGCGCTAACTCCCGTCGCAGGTTTAGCTCGTTTCTCTACGCTCACTCCCCTTCAGGTTTAGCTCATTCGCTGCGCTCACTCCCCGTCAAGTTTAGCTCGTTCGCTACGCTCACTCTCCGCAAGTCTATAATGTCGTATGATTTTTTTTATTACCAACCTTACCTAATAATTTAAATGAGAATAGCTGTTTATAAAATTAATGATCCTTTAAGTAATCATATGTTAGAATACAAAAATGTTGCTTCCCTAAAAATAACATGGTGACTCTGAGGACGTCTAGGGCGTAGTAGCCCTTTGTGAATATTAACATGAAAATAGTCAGACTTTACTATTTTGAGCCTAAAGAATGAGTATACCAAATTTCAGCATTCTTGCTACTCGGGAAGTTGGAGAATTAGTGATGAATGAGTGAGTTAGTGAGTGAGGGCTTTGATTAGATTTCTTCAACCCCAACAAAATAACTCAACCAGTAACATTAATAGTTTTATTTCTTCATATACTCTGTCTCAGTTCTTTTATGTTCCAAAATGTTGACTATGTCGTATTCAAATGAGACAACAAAACTTTACAAATTCCCGGAGGGATGTTCAACAGAACAAACATGAAACACCAACATTAGCATGACGAGAGAGATTTGCCTCACAAATGACACATCGGCCCGGGGTTTACATAAACAGCGGGGTACCAACGGTGCAGTTCGTGCGTTGGATAACAGGTAGCGCTGGCGTCGCTTGCGTCATGTCACTGTAACCGGATTATGCGACAGGGTGAACATGGTTATATGTAGGCTTAGCATAACACGAGGCCTATAACCGGCTGGGTGATGATACAACGGCAGGTCCATTATAAACAGTCGCACCGAGTCCAGATTGAATGGCATTATTGCTAATGTTGGTTTCGAGTTTATAATTGGAAACTGATCGAAAATGCAGATATTTTTATGTAACTGATCCCTTTTTAATTAGCTCTCTATATAATAAAACTCTAGTAATTTTTTTAAGGAACGTCCTGTAACGCCAACAATTTGATCACGTTGGAAAACTCGGTTAGACCGTTACACCTGACCAAAAACTGAAAGCTGTTATAGATACATCGTCAAACTTTTTATACCAACTATATACAAAATTTTCAAATCAACTGATATACTTTAGTAACACGTTTAATGTGATATGGACGGATAGAAAGATTACAATCTGGACATTTAGAATAATTAGAATAATTTAGAATAATCTGGATGATTTAGTATAATTATTAGAGAAGTTTAGAATTATCCAGGGTCCACTTGTCAACCTCCTTTACTTGACTCTTCTATTGTTTACCGCAGATTCCTTTTACTTAAGATATCAACATCAACTAAGTACACATTGAACGCTTTTGGGAAAAGCGGTCCAAACCCATCAACTTTTTGGAAAAAAAAATCCTAACATTTGAGTACGCTTTATTGAAAAGTTTTTTATGGCTGTAAAATTACATAATAAAAATATTTTGTTTAATTTACTAACGGACCGGACCATTCTACCATTAAAACCTATCTAATTCGTTAGACATTTTAAACTCTCGTTTCTTGTTATGCCTAATTTGTTAGTAAATATCAAGAAATGAAAACCTCCACATTTTAACAAATATTTCTGTTGTACCGATATTAGTATTCGCCTTTTTAACTCCGCATTGTGTCAAAATCGTCACAATTTGCACACCCCGCGTTTACGTAAGCGCCGCGATATTGCATGTGCGTTGCCCAACTGCGGCGGCGACGGGTTGCGGCCCAGTTTCAGCGAGTCAGCCACGATCTTGGCCCTGTTGCTCACCGGCATGCTATCATGTCGCAGAACCACGTGATAACAGCGCTTATCACGCCGGGATACGGCGCGGGAACTGGGCCGCGCTCTGGCGGGAATTGGGTCAGGCTGATTCCATAGAGTACAAAGGAGAGAACTGTTTCACTGCGTTCACTGTATCTTTACTTCTACATGATGTACATCGATGAAGAGATGCAATATTGGTTTCAATATAATGTTTAATTAAAAACAATGACAATTCAATTATTCAAATGTCTGAGGATAATGGCATAGCTATTGCAATGCCTTGCAAATTAAAAAAATAAATAAATATTAGTTTTGTAGAGTTAAAAATTAGGTCCTAATTGTAACGCATGCTGTGTACCCTAGTGTAAACTCGACCTTAATAACCGGGCCGAAAATTGTAATATGCAGTAACATTTTGTGGAAGATATCAGAAAATAATTTAAGGACGACTTAAAAAAACCTTAGGCCTATACCTATTTATTTGCCATCTTGATTCATTTTATAGGTACTTGTTGTCGAGAAAAAATTAATTGAACTTCTCTGTTATCGGAAGTATTCTTGAAACCCCACCTTGTAAAGTTTAAAAAGTAGGTAAACATAGATGCATACTCAGTTGTGGACCATCGAACGATTGTTGGACATGAATAATTGAAATTTAAGTTTTCAGTATTTTATAATTATATAACGGTGTAAAAAATGTTGGGTGGTTTTGGTCCGTGTCCACATTGTCGAATGTGTGAGTTCTATATTGTGCTTTAATCACCTGACGAATCATATTGGAATGAAATCTTGACCCTGATAACCTGATGAAGATCCCTTGCTGATCGAAACTGCAGTAGTGCAAACTACAAAAAGATTATCCGACCGTTGAGGTATATACACTATTTTATATAATTCTAAGTTAAAGTTTGCTTTCCATTTATATTAGATTATTATCGGCCACCAGGTTTGCAGTTTGTTCAGTCACAACATACATTTCTTAGGATTCATTTATCCTAGTACACCGATTAAAAAAATATGTTTACAGCTCACCACGGTGCATATCTTCAGATAAATGACGAATAAGTTAAAGCTTTGTAGGTCTAGTCATACGTATGGTATGTAAATTATGTAGAAACTCATGCATGTTGACTAAAGTGGTTTGTTATCACTATTGTACTGCATTTGCAAATAACTCTGATAAATAGGCTGAATTCAAAATACTGCAGTTAGTCACTACATTACTAAAACGTAATATTCAAGTACACTCGACCACTTTCCTAATCAGCAGTTAATCATCAGTTTTTGCTTACTCATTCCATGTTATAACATACCGTATCAGTGGTAATCATACCAAAGTGTTGGTCACAGGCCGACTTTATTTCAGCCATGATTAGAAGTAAAATATCTCTCAGTAAATTGAAGTAAGCTCCTAGGAATGTAAATTCTGAATTAAATTGTGTTATTCTTCAAAGTTACTTTTTTGCAATAACAATGTTCTTTTGCAGACTTAACTTTACCGCCCGCGTGAAACCACAAATTGTGGTAGATCTTCAAAAGACGCTCTTCCGGTCTGCATCATAGGCCTAATCATATATATAAACTCAGTCAACTTGTACAGTCGGTTATAGCCAGTAGAAAGGTGACACTTTCTAGAGTAGAGCTGTAAAGACAGTCTAAAATCTCCGTCACTTCCCTCCCTACTGCACTACTTATTTCTGCCATATGCCTTGATCCAGCACCTCTAGTTGGGGTTACTCCAGAAATTTCATGGCAACCTTATTTTCAGAATGGAAATTATTAAGTAAAAGATTTTCTTTTAACGGAATTGTACATAAAATCCTCGTTTTTCACAATGTATTTGGCGAAAACATTTTACGCTTAGGAGATTTCTGTACGTCATCTGTGTATTTTCCAATATGAATATCGTATTGGGTCGTATGACCCTGTAGAGCCCCGCTATTCTGATAATCCGCCTGATCCAAACGCATAAAACATTGTCTCTTTGGTATAACATGGAATTGACGGTTATTATGTGCTATTCCGTAGCTTTTTGTCGTTTGATCGTTGCTGACAAACGTTATTACAATTTTCCTTTACTATTTTACGCTGTCCAACGTTCCATCGCTAGCGAGTTGGTTTCCGCATCCGATAGTGATTAAGTTTTGGTATCATTAAATCATGCCCTCGCCCTGTCCGAGCAAAAGCCGGGAGTAAACGAGTTGATATCTTACAGTATTTATATGAATTCCGTCCATCTAGAGAATTCACTGAACTGAATATAGCACTGTAAGGATGATAAGGAAAAGCACGATATCAGCAATTCTCCGCAATTATAACAACTCGTAAGGTATTGGACTAGTCAGCAAAGATAAGGATGTTTTACCTTTGCTTGTCATTGCCACTCTTCGACTCATATCACAATTTAACTTTTTTACCGTTCATTTCTAATACAATAAAATTTTTAGTAACTTTATAAAATGCTTCAGCTTTTAAACTGCATGGATATAATTGTTTTGTCTATCACTCGAAGAAACTTCATTGAGTACGAACCGGAGAGAAGTTTTTCTTTATATTTTATTAATAAACGCACTTAGACCACTTTATTGGGAGTTTAAAATAACATCAGCCAGCGAGGAAATTTTTTTTCATATGCGCCACAACGTGTGCTAACTGCCTTTAAAATAACAATGCGATCAATTGTAAGGTGATTTAATAGCTAAAATGAGCGACATTTCCTTACTCAAGATTCAGTTTTATTAGTTCTTATTGATAAGTCACTTTAATGTAGACTTTACTGAAGAGTCAATTTTAGAATTTCTGATAGTAGAACATTGGGTCTGAAGGAATTGATCACGATCCAATCCCAGTGATTGTGGATCATGTAGGTACTCCAATATACTTCTTATTTCATCCGATATTATTATCGAAAATGTTCATGACAGTTTGAAACAGCCCATTACACAACACAAAGTCTGCTTTTAACTGTTACATTCCCCTATATAACCACTCCGTCGGAATTTATATCCAGCTGTGATTGTATAAATATTTTAATAGGGGGTGTTACATGTCTGTTACGTAAATGAGGTCGGGTAACCCAATTACGCCACCGCCGCGATGGCGGGAGGCAGCGCAAACGCGCCCGATCACATAATCAGCTGACAGTATGTAACCGCTGCCATCTGTATCGGCGCGGCGCGGCGTCGCTGTACCACCACCGCCTTCTCGATTGGCTGATTCCATCCTCCGTTGTAACAAGGAGGATACTATAACTAAGAGAGAAGATCAATTGGCCAATTGGCCCACCAACTTTTTCGGTGGTATAGAAGCGAAGGCAAAGAGGCGAAGGGTTGAAATATAACGAAATAGACATTCCAAAGCCCCCTTATTTTTGTTGTTATATTCCTTACTTGTTAGGATAATAATGCTGACTAGAGATAGCCTCCTGATCGAAATTCGATCAAAATTTCAGTTAATCTGGACCCAAGAAGCTTAAAAACATTTTAGAGTTAAAACATCTGTTCTTCCTGTTTTTCTAGCAGTTGCTTTTACAACAGCTGTTTAATGATTCATTCAATTCTTCTTCCTCCATAAAATTAACATTGGAACTTTGAAAACCTTAGGGGCGTAGCCCTGGAGTCCGATATGAATTAGAATGTGATTCTGCTCATCTACAGGACTATACCTTTCTAACGGTATGTGCGGATTTCTCCTACGTTGCACACAAGCTGAGAAAAAAGGAGGAAACAAAACATGCTTGCGTATTAATATATAGATAATGTTTGCCGGCCATCCCATCTCATATCTCAATAATTCAAACGTTTTCCATAGTATGAAGGAACGTATAAATACACACATTTTTGTATGTTAAATAACTTTAATTCAAACAGTACAATTAATTAAAATAGTAGGTCTAGACTTTACACAAACCAACCAAAACAAATGCATATTTTTTGGGTCAAATAATAAATTAATAATCAAATCAGTAATAGAGAACACTTATCATATAGCCTACTAATGATCAGTAACATCTACCCCTCTGCACAAGACGGCAACTTTCAAAATAGGAGTCTTTAATGAGCCGTTTGATGTGGTGACTATTCGGACCTGTCCATCTTTGAGTGAGTGTCGATATTCTCCCAAGATGTCGGTTCTCAGATTGTTTTCATCAACGATGATGCTATTGTTCAAATCCCCAATTTCCGGTGGCTCAGATTTGTTATGCCATTTATATTACCTGGTCAAGCAAGAAACAATAATTTGTTTTACTCGTCTTTTTAAAAGCTGTCGAGAAGGGATTTCACAAGTTGCAAGTTGTTTCCTCCAGAGCGTGTCTTAGTCAATGGGGGATTTCAAACGACCCTGAGAAAATGATTCGATGTTAATGGTTCAAGGTCATGAGGATCCATACACGTAAGTAGGCCTAAGCAGTCGGGAATCTATCTATATATATAATACGTGATGCCCTTTTTTTGTTAACACTACTCCTCCCTTATTTCTGGACCAATTTTAAAGCTTGAGGTGTCAAAAGAATGGTCTCAGTTCGTAGTTTTGCAATAAGGTTTTAGATTTTTGATATTTTAATTCTAAAGCTCACAGAAAGCCCTCAAAGTTAATTTTTTCCATAAGATTAACATGGGGAACAATAATGTATATTGAATTGCTAAATAAAACAGCTGTTGATAGTTAAACAAACAAACACATATGTTAAAAGCTGAATAGAAGCAAATTGAAATGGTACTGAAATATCAACACAATTTCATACTTTAATACGAGGAGTGTCTAATCTGAGGTTTTAACCTTTTCTCAAAATGTAGCAGGTAGATTTTGCTTGAAAGTTTATTTACGCGTATTTGGGCACAAAATAAGTTTTGTAACTTAACCCTGGAAAAATTCATTTTTGTTTGCGAAAACAATTTTGGAAATTGGAATTTTTGACATGGGTCTTATTGGTTGTCCGACTCGTATTGGAACAATAATGAAAGGTAACAAATATTAAAATAGAACACTAAATTTGTGTGCATGGGTTTTCAAACTGCTGTAAACTATAAGGAAAAGGGATAGTTGGTTGTAAGTGTAATGACATTTTTATTGACTATTATAGCATAAACATGTTTTATGTAGAACGCTACACATATTTTTAAGCTGTGTAAAAGACAACATTTAAAAGTTTTTTACCTCCAGTATAGAAAACAAGCTTATTACAAAAATGGTTTTTATAAAGAGAAATTTTAACCAAAGTAAAAATTTTACTAAAAATGGACCACACCAACAAAGATGTAGATTCTCTTAATTTTTGTGATTTCTTTATTTAAACTTTGTAATGTCATGAAAAGTTAAGTTAAAGAGGATTTAGGCATAAATAGTAATGTTTACTCATTCTCTATGTCATTGACTACCTCATATAGTAGTACTACAAAAACAGCCGCAGTGAGTGCTGCATAACTCAAACAGGACCGGGGAGTAATGAAATGTTGATTTTTATCCTGTTGCCATTTACGTTTTATGTTTGATGAACAATGTGGACCCAACATCTGTGAATTTATTTTAAATTTTTAAGAAGGGTTTAAACAAAGGCCCTAAGACATATCGTCAAAAGAACAACTATGTAATCTTAGCTAATTTAGGCCTAAAAGAACGAGCATCACATCTCAACACTATCACATTCGGATATTGGAGAAGCCCTTAAAGTTCGTTTTTTGTCCATAAGATTAACATAGGGAATAATTTGTATTAAATTTCAAAATGAAACAGCTGTTGATAGTATAACAGACACATGTAAAAAGCTAAATAGAACTTTGAATTCTTTATGCAAAGAAGCAAGGTTTTATTTCCAGGTACACGGGTAAATGCAGCGCATTGCGCTGCACAGGTACCCCTAGTTGATAATAAATTAGGCCTAAGTTCCTACTAGAAGTATCTTCATCACGGTAGTATACATACTGCAATAGCATTAAGGACCTTTAGTATTTTTAGTAAAACCATTAGGCCTAATTCATAGTATTTAAATAAGAATTCAGATTTGTAACATTGAATTTCTTAGTTAAAATGTTACTTAAATTTAGGTTCTCCTACAGTGTTCTGCTGAATTTTCTTTTTTTTGTTGATATTTATTTTAAATGTAAATCATATGGCCAATTATTGTTTGGTAGACATGTTTGGTATAATTAATTTGTTGTGTTCGCCTAACATAGGTTCACCACGAATGTTCGGCCAGTGCGGATGCGGCTTGGTAATTATTATTATTATTATTTTTTTTTTTTTTTGTAATTGGAACTCCTCCTACAATTCTCAACCGATTTTCAAGTTTTTTGTGTCGTTAAATAGGAATTGACATTAGTTTGGGCTGATCATTTTAAACATCTATGGCAATGCACAGCTGTAAAATAAGTTAAGTTTAGGTGATTACTGATAATCACAATATTGGATTGATCGGGTGTTAATGGTTTAGAAATAAATGTAATATTTTTTCAAGACATTAAATAGCTCAATTTAGAGCAAAAAGTACACTAGTTATTTAAAAAAAAAAAAAAAAAAAAAAAAAAAAAAAAAAAAAAAAACTACCATATGCGTTAGCATAGGAAACCACAATTTCGTAGGTAGTAAAAACATGGGTCAAACATTGAAGTAAGAGACGTAAAATGTTTCAAACCATCCTTCTTAGTTTTCATTTAATAATGATTTAATTACACCTTTAACACATGCATTAGATAACTTTTTAGAAGATATCTCACATTTCACGTTGTACTTTGTGCAAAAATGATTGAATTTATGACATTGAGTGAGGTCGTCTTACAAAAACCGCTTATCTCTGTTTTTGCTCCGATGCTTCTTTGGACTTGATCTAGAAAAAGAGGCGTGAAATCATCGATTGAAGTAAAGAACTATTTTTATATAACCAATTCATCGCAATGCAATATGTAAACCTCTTTCGCATAGACATAAACTGTGGTTTTGAAATACAATAATAATTATAATATTGTAAAATTTATATTATATCTGTGTTTTTTTTATTGAAATCACTATAAAAACCACTTGGACAAAAGGCTAAAATCACCAAGTCATGGAGGAATTGAATAGCTTTGTTATACATAGACACAATATACTATATTTGTCAAATATTAGCACTCACACGCTCGTATCAGAGAAAAATGCAAAACTATAGGGCAAACCTGGTTGAAACTTGGCATTGACGTTCCTCTTTGCTCATAGGTGTTCACTAAGAAACGGCTTTGCAAATTTCCTCCAGGGCTTTTCCCCACAGCACTTAAAAAATTTAATATAATGTTATTATGATGGACAATTTTTAAAACGAAGCAAGGGAAGAACGAGTCTCCAAAACTACATTATCTACGTTTTTGAAACTTGGTATATGCTCACTAAGAAACAGTTTTGCAAAGTTCTCTCAGGGCTCCACCCTCAGCAAAAATATTTTAATATAATGTTATTCTTATGAAAAATTTTAAATACGAATCCTCTATTTATATACTATAAATGTACCATAAAAATAAGGATTAGATATGTTTTTATATATTTTCCTACGTGCCCTCGAACTGCCTTGAAAACCATATAGGGCTGTGTCAGAATTTAAGTGTCTTAGCTGTAAGAAAAATGATTTTATCACATACCACATTAAATCACAACCGCTGGCTCCATTCTTTTGGGTAATAGATTAATAACACTTTTATCACTTAAACAGAAGTAGTGGAAAAGTAAGGCTTTTGGGCCAGTTCAAGGTCACCCGAGCGATGACGTCATCGATGACGTCATCGAGGTCAATGACCTCATCGATGACGTCATCGATTGCATCATCGATGACGTCATCACCAATGACGTCACTTTCATGACGTCACACCCATGACGTCACAGAAATGACGTGCTGATGATGTCATCACCCCTTACGTCACCAAGATGACGTCATCGATGTCACAAAGGTCAATGTCACGCTGAAACCTAAAATTTTTTGGCACTTTTGCTGTTTCTCGCACTACGCTCCGAGTTTTAGTCAGGTTACCATGACCTTGACGACTTGGAGCTAAATTAGACGAGAAACAGCAAAAGTGCTGAGGAAACTTGAAGCTTGCAACGTGACTCTGCCTAAACCGTCATGTGACACCGCTCGGGTGACCTTGAACTAGCCCAGCTGCCTTACTTTAACCATTACTGCAACCGCGATGCGCACCCTACGACAGACACCGAGCGACTGACTGTCCGGCCCCGCGCACTCTAGGTATATGGGAAGTGGTGGGGGAACTGCGATGACCTTGGGGAACTTGAAAATGTCAAGCCAGGTAGCACCGTTTTGGTGCTACCTCAAATTTACATAAGTGTGATGACCTTGAGTAAAAACATAGAAATACTACAAGTTGATAACGTCCCAGAGTTAAAGTGTGGTGACTTTGAGTCAAAACACTGAAATACTACAAGTTGAAATCACCCCAGAGTTAAAGTGTGATGACCTTGAGTGAAAACACAGAAATACTACAAGTCGATCCCGTCCCAGAGTTAAAGTGTGGTGACCTTGAGTCAAAACACAGAAATACTACAAGTCGATCCCGCCCCAGAGTTAAAGTGTGATGACCTTGAGGCAAAAACTTGTAAAACACTTACATGAACAGAGTCGAAGAGCAGCGATGCTTACCGCATGCAAGCCTGAGACATACTGGCTGAGCGCCGTCACGTAGCTTAGGGACTCGATTAGGGTGGGGGTATTGCGAACACCTAGAGTAGAAGTGTAGTGGGTGACCTTGAACCAGACTTAGAGTAAAAGTGTAGTCGGTGACCTTGAACCACCCCTGAGGGGCGGCCCCCCCCTCCGCCCCCGTCTCTGTTTTTTGGGGGGCGGACCCCCCCCCTCTGCCCCCTCCGCCCCCGTCTCCGTTTTTTGGGGGGCGGAAACCCCCCCTCCGCCCCCTCCGCCCCCGTCTCCGTTTTTTGGGGGGCGGACCCCCCCCCTCCGCCCCCCCCCTCCGCCCCCCCTCCGCCCCCTCCGCCCCCGTCTCCGTTTTTTGGGGGGCGGACCCCCCCCTCCGCCCCCCCCTCCGCCCCCGTCTCCGTTTTTTGGGGGGCGGACCCCCCCCCCGCCCCCTCCGCCCCCGTCTCCGTTTTTTGGGGGGCGGACCCCCCCCCGGGGTGGACCTCCGCCCCCGGGGTGGGCCCCCGCCCCATGCCGGGGGAGACCGGTGGGGATATAAGGCGGCCCGGCCACAGCCGGCTCGCAGTCCGCTCCCGAGCGTTGAACGTGAACGATCGGGACGGACCGCCATAGGCCTCACTAAACACTGAAAGGCGCCTTCACTGTTTAGCGAAGTCTACTCTAACTTTAAGACTTGTATTATTTCTAAGATATTGCGCTTGCGTTTGGGTATTGGGAAGTGTTTTATATGAGATTGTTTCACTTGTACCCTATGTCTCCTGTCTGTCTTGTTTGTCTTGTTTGTCATATGTGTTTAATGTGTATGTGCTTGTTCCAGCATTAACCATGTTGAGCTCAATTGTGTGTTGTAAGTGTATTATATTTAACTAAAGTGTATACGCTTGTTTTAGCATTTCCCCTTGAGCGTTTTTCACAGCTCAAATTAAATTGTAACGACAGGGAACGGGAGTAGGCCCCCGTGTAAAGCCACTTTTCATAATTGTTAGGCTCCTGCCAGGCATGCAAAAGGTTGCGGATGGCATTTGGGAGCATGTCCGTTTGTACGCTGGCATGCAAAAGGTTGCGGCGGCCTCTGCACTCGGACGAGGACGTAAGCCACTAGGGTGTCCTCAGTTAGTTTCCCTTCTGGAAACTCAAAATTATGTAAATAAATCTTTGTTAGCTATTTGTGTTTTTTAGTCCCCAAGGCCCCGAACATTCGTGGTTCGCCATGGATGTACGGGGGCCGAAATTTTTTAATGTCCGTGTGGCCTTGACCCACAAAGGACTTGTAAAAAAGTTACTGCATTGCTAAATTAAAAATATTAAAGATTACGGGAGTAAAGTTACTTTGAAGTATTGTTAGGCTCCTCTCAGGCATGCAACAGGTTGCGGCTGGGGTTGTGGGAGTATGTCCGTTTGTACGCTGGCATGCAAAAGGTTGTGGCGGCCTCTGCACTCGGACCGAGGACGTAAGCCATTAGGGTGTCCTCAGTTTGTTTCCTCCTGGAAACTCAAAATTATGTAAATGAATTTTTGTTAGCTATTGAAAAGACAATGCAGTAAATGTTTACAAGTCTCGCGTGGCGAAGGGAACACGACATTGGATGTTGCCCTGTTGTCATAGTTGGGTCTCTTCGGAGGCTACAGCGATGACAACCCAAGTGCCCCACACCCCTATGGGGGTGTGGGGCTTAATTTTTTTTAAAAGTTTTCTGTGACCTTGACCTAAATATATGAAAGTTTTCAAAATCTTTAACAGTAAGGTTTTTATTAACACAGTAAATATATTAAAGTACTTTGTCTTTTAAACTTTAATGGGTAGGCATTACTAACACACAAGTCTGTAGTTGTCCATAGTTGGGTCTCTTTAGAGACTATAGCCATGGCAACCTAAATGCCCCAGGTGGGGCTTTATTTTTTTAAGTTTTTACGTGACCTCAACCTAAATATAGTAAAGACTGACACTGCACCTCCGCCCCCGCCCCCGCCCCCGCCCCCGCCCCCGCCCCCCCCCTTCTCCACCTCCACCCCCTACACCTCCACCCCATACACCTCCGCCCCCCCCCTTCCCTACACCTCCACCCCTACACCCCCGCCCCCACCCCTACCCCTACCCTATACCCTTGGGTGGGGCTCACCCGTGCGCGACCATGACCCACATAAATGCATAGTTTGTGGGGGTATAAAAAGGGCAAACCAATTGGATGGATACACCACTTCTATACCATGGCTCCATTGCAGTGCTCTATCCCCCGCTGAAAAATAATAATTTGAAATGACCTTGTTCCACATAAACTTGCTCAAACAGACATCTTTGAAAAAACTTGTACAAAGTAGTGGATTTAGATCAAACATCATTGGTTTATCAAGCCTGTTGAAGAATATATTGAAAATGGGTGTTTAAAAGCCAAATCTACTACATGATTGATAAACCGGATGTATATGACGTCACCTTCCCCCACCCTTCAACCTCGGGTATAAAGGGACCCGGTTGAGCGCGCTGCTCATTATTGCGTGGACATTCACCGAGTGCACACTCAAAGCCAAACTGTAAAAAATGGCTCTTTGCGATATTTGTGGTGAGTTTTTCCAAGACGAAGATATCTTTGTTTTACACCGAGAATTGCATCATGAAGAGGACAGAAAAGAAGAGATTGTTGTAAGTGAAGAAGACTTGGATGCGATTGATCGGTTATTGGAAAACTACCAGAAGCAGATGGACGACTGTGATAACTATCTACAGTTACACCGAGAATTGCATCGTGAAGAGGATAGAAAAGAAGAGATTGTAGTAAGTGAAGAAGACTTGGATGCGATTGATCGGTTTTTTGAAAAACCTCAGAAGCAGAAGGAGGACTGGGCTAGCTATTTACAGTTAATGCAAAGAAGAAGACCAAGTGTTATTCAATTTGCCGGAGCTGGACCATCTACAGCTGGAGGATTTATTGAAGAGGAAATTGAAGAAAAAGTGGAAGATGTAAAACAACTGCGTACCCAAGAAGAGGATATGGAAGAAGAGGATACAGAAGAAGAAGTGGAAGATATAAGACAACTGCGCACCACAGCCTTGCCAGGACCAGTTGTAACTCATTTCAAAGTTAATAATGTGCAATTAGAATTGGAAAACTTTATAACCCAAGCTAAAAATCTAGTTCTAAAAACATTGACGGAAGAATTGGCAAGATTGAACTTTATTAAATTTGGATTGGTGTTGGAGGCTATGTTTACTAATACCGATGGTGAAAACTCACCGAGAGCATTCATTGCTAAAAACCGAACCCTTACAACCACATCTGATATTAACGAAATTCTAGAAGAATGTTTGAATGAACTGCTAATGAAACTCCAAGAACACGAAGGAAGAGGATCTGGCTGGACGCTATCATCGATTGAAGGTATGGATGTGAGGGTTCACAAGCATGGATATGGTATGAGAGGTAGCAGCTTTATCCCTCTACCAAAGGCAATCCGAGATACCAAATCATGTATCAATGTGAAAAATGAGGACAATGAATGTTTCCGGTATGCAATGTTAGCAAAATACGTGGGACATAATGCTATTAGACCTAGCATAGCATACGAAGCTGTTCAACACCGCTATAACTTTCGAGGAATGTCGTATCCTGTGAGTCTTGATCAAATTACTAAATTTGAGAAACAAAATCCAGGTGTTTCTGTTAACGTGTTCGGCTTAGATGATTCAAACAATGTGTATCCACTACGAGTAGTAAAAGTAGAGCAAAGTAACCATACCGATTTATTATTGATAACCAAAGGTGAGATTTCACATTATGTTTACATTAAAAACTTTGAATCTTTGGTTGTACGACAAGTGTCAAAACAAAATCGTAAGATAACAATATGCAAGAGATGCTTTTGTTTTACATGCAAGGAATTAAGACGTGGAGGATTGGAATGGTTGTTGGAACACCAGCGGCTTTGTAATAACAACTATGAAATGAAGATTAGCCTGCCACCACCATCTAGAGCATGTGTCCAGTTTAAGAAGACAGTTCACCAATACAGGATTCCACTAGTTATCTACGCTGATTTCGAATCCACGTTAGTACCACAGGAGCTTCCAGATGGTGAGGTGACTAGAAGAACCAAATATCAATTGCATCAACCTAACAGTTTTTGCTTATTGGTGAAATCCACTTTGCCTGAAGAACAGTTGCAAGAGTATGGCTTAACATCCACTCCAATACTCTACCGTGGGGAAGAAGCCGCTAAGTATTTTGTAGACCAGTTGTATGACATTGCTGAAAAGGTGCAACGCTTATTCGGTAATGTTTTACCTATGGAACCTTTGAACCAAAATCAACAAGAAGAATACAATTTGGCAACAAGATGTTATTTATGCAAGAAGAGCTTCAGTGAAGAAAATAAAAAAGTAAGAGATCACGATCACCTGACAGGGTTATACAGAGGAGCTGCTTGTAATTCATGCAATATAAATTACAAACTGCCAAACTTTATCCCAGTCGTGTTACACAATCTTAGCGGCTATGACTCCCACTTCATTATCCCAGAGTTAGGACGAGATGATGGAAAAATCGAAGTATTAGCTGAAACATTGGAGAAGTACATCAGTTTCTCAAAAACAGTAGGTAAAATTAAACTTCGCTTCGTAGACTCTTATAGATTTATGTCATCTAGTCTGAGCAAATTGTCTGAGAACCTAAGAAGAGAAGATCTAAAAGAAACCAGCAAAATTGCACCTGAAGATAAATTGGACTTAGTAATGCGTAAAGGAGTGTTCCCCTATGATTACATAACTTCTGCAGAAAAATTTGAAGAAACCAGTCTGCCACCGATTGAAGCCTTCAATAGCAAGTTAAATGAAAGTGCAATCACCGTTGAAGACTACAATCATGCTTGTAATGTTTGGAACCAACTTAACATTCAAACCTTAGGGGAATATTCTGACTTTTACATAAAATTGGACGTAACTCTGCTGTGCGATGTGATGGAAGGATTTCGAAACACCTGCTTCTCCGCCTATGGACTGGACCCTCTGCACTCGTACACATCTCCAGGATTAGCATGGCAAGCTATGCTGAAGTCAACCAACTGTCGATTGGAACTTCTAACAGATATTGATATGGTGCTCATGATAGAATCTGGTGTACGAGGCGGTTTGACACAAGCTGTAACACGTCATGTCAAAGCTAACAACAAGTACATCCCCGGCTTCGACGAGCAACAACCATCGGTCTACCTTGGCTACTTTGACGCAAACAACCTTTATGGTTGGGCAATGTCAAATCCGCTTCCCTACGCTGACTTCAAATGGATCGACCCGGCCACCATCGGTGACATCTCACAGATTCCAAAGAATGGTCCAAAAGGCTATATTTTGGACTGTGATTTCGAATATCCGGAGCACTTTCATGGCCATCACTACGACTTGCCTCTCCTAGCCAAGACTGAAGTTTCACCGACAGGAAGATGGCCGAAATTGATGATGACGTTGGAGAATAAAGATCGGTATGTGGCTCACTACTGGGTAGTTCAACAAGCTCTTGAATTGGGTCTACGTGTAGTGAGAATTCATAGAGCAATTGAATTCACCCAGTCTTGTTGGTTGAAACCATATATTGATTCCAACACTACAAGAAGAGCAGCAGCAACATCAGCATTTGAAAAGGACTTTTACAAATTGATGAACAACGCCATCTTCGGGAAGACCTTAGAAAACACAAGATTGTAAAATTAGTAAGTGATCCTAAGAAATTGGAAAAATTAGTGCAAAAACCAAATTTTGGAACATCCATGATTATAAACGAAGATCTAGTTGCCGTCAGTATGAAGAAAACAACAATAGTGATGGATCGTCCGTTATACATTGGAATGTCGATTTTGGATATAAGTAAAACTCTGATGTATGATTTCCATTACAACAAAATGGTTAAACACTACGGAAGAGATAACATTGGAGTTGCATACATGGATACCGACGCGTTTATCTACTGGATAAAGACTTTGGACATGTATGAAGACCTAAGGAGTTTCCCATACAAAGACGATTTTGACTTCTCTGACTATCCGAAGAACCATCCGAATTACAATGAAAAGAATAAAAAAGTAATCGGAAAATTTAAAGATGAAGCAAATGGAATGCCTTTGGAGGAAATAGTTGCGCTAATGTCCAAACTATATTCCTTCAAGATGTATAAGGAAAATGACATACCGACAGTGAAGAAAGCTAAAGGAGTCAAAACATCGTACTTGAAGAAACATGTGACATTTGACCATTACAAGACCTGTTTGTTTGAAGATTCTACAATGTCTGCAACGTTCAACACTATCAGAAGCTTTAAACATGAGGTCTACAGTGTCACTGAAGTTAAAAGAGCACTATCAGCTCGAGATGATAAAAGGCATATTATGCCGGATAAAATTCACACTCTTCCTTTTGGCCACTACTCTCTAAACCCTATCGACTAATAACCTATTCTTCGTCCTTCTACAACTTCGACCTTATTCCTTTCTCCTTCCGTAAAAAAATGGGGAACACGGCAAGTCAAACGCCGTGTTCCCCATTTTTTTACACAAGTTTGGATGACCTTGACCTATATAAATGATGTGAATATTTAAGACAACATTCATTGTGATTATACATGTGATACATGAAACATTCAAACCTGCAATATGAAGGACTTGAAGCAAGAAATTGTCAACGAACTTCATAAACCTGCAAGAAGAAAGTTTCCACGAAGAAATACAGTGATAAAAGGAATAAATGATTTATATCAAGCGGATTTAATCGAAATGATTCCTTATAGTAAACAAAATAGAGGATTTAAATACATATTAACTATTATTAATTGTTTTTCAAAAATGGCAGATGCTTTACCACTAAAAGATAAAAGTGGCAAAAGTGTTACAAAAGCAATGGAAACAGCTATACAAAGAGACAAACATACTATAAAACATTTACAAACCGATGATGGAAAAGAATATTTCAATAAGGAATTTGCAAATTTAGTGAAAAAACACAACATTAACCATTACTCAACCAATTCAGAGGTAAAAGCATCAATAATTGAAAGATTCAACAGAACTTTAAAAGGTGCGATGTATAAGATGTTTTCTAACAGAGGATCGCACATATGGATTGATATGTTACCAAAACTTATAAACGATTACAATAACAAGTTTCATAGAACTATCGGTATGAAACCAAGCCAGGTTACTAATAAAAATGAAAAACTTGTATTAAAACGTATAAAAATGAATACTAAACCAAAAGTTGAAAAACTAAAGCCTAAAAGGTTTAATGTTGGTGATAAAGTCAGAATAAGCAAATACAAAGGTGTATTCAGTAAAAGATATCTTCCGAACTGGACAAATGAGGTATTTACCGTATTTAAAGTGCAACCTACAGTACCAGAAACTTACATTTTAAAAGATAATAAAGGACAATTGCTTGAAGGAGGGTTTTATGGACATGAAATGTTAAAATCAACAGTAGGTGATGTATATCTAGTTGAAAAGGTGTTGCAACGGAAAAAAGATATGGTTAAAGTACGATGGTTAGGATTTAATAAGACGGAAGATTCTTGGATACCTAAAAAGGATCTAATATAATGATAAAGAATCATTTTGGGTTGAACCATTACAAAGGATGGAGATAATACCGCAAAAAGACAATTTTACTATTAATAATATAGATGAACTCACAGTGGATCGTTCTCAATTTAACACTGGGAAACACGGTGTTTTGTTACCAAACACGGTGCGTTGTTTGGTTACCGGTCCTTCCAATTGTGGAAAAACAAATGTAGTATTCAATTTGATTACAAACCCTAAAGGCTTACGTTTTAATAATTTATATGTATTTTCAAAGTCACTACAACAACCAAAATATCAGTTATTGGAACAAATACTCAATAATGTGCCTGAAGTTAAATATTTTAGATTTAACGCAAGCGAAAGTGTCATGCAACCGCAAGAGGCTAAACCATTCTCAGTATTCATATTTGACGATGTATCTTGTGAAAATCAAAATACAATAAGGAATTACTTCACCATGGGTCGACATAACAACATAGATAGCATTTATATTGGTCAAACTTACAGCAAAATACCGAAACAGCTCATTAGAGACAATGCAAACATGTTAATTGTATTTAAACAAGATGAAACCAACCTAAAACACATATATTATGACCATGTAAGTGCGGATATGTCATTTGAACGATTTAAAGAGTTGTGTGGAAAGGCTTGGGCTGAAAAGTATGGGTTTTTAACAATTATAAAGGAACAACCGTTAAACAATGGTCGATACAGGATAGGATTTGATAAATTTATACTAATACACTGATCATGATGTAAAACATTCATTGTTGTACAACACGTCTTGCTACAAACATGGTTAACCAAGAAAAGTTAATAAAGGAAATAAAATCACTTAGTGATTCTATTCGGGATAAAAACAGAGCATTAAAATTAGGTATTAGCGAAAGGGAGAAATTTCTTGAATCTACTTTTAAACCTATTACTGAACCCTTGAAACAATTAAACAAAAAATTTGCTAAACCCGTTTTGGAAGGAGATGCAATTGCACCTATTACAACGTTTGAAAGAGAAAATGTAAAATCAGAAGATTTTAGTGATGAAGACCCGGAATACTCTACATATAGTGGTTTTACCGGCGGAGAACCCGAAAGAGAGCTAGAATCACCAGACTATAGTGGTATAAGAGAATTATATGAAGTAAAAGCTAAAAGAGGACATGAAGATGTATCAACTGCTAGTGAAGAGGAAAAAGAAGAAGAAGCAAGGGAAGGTCCGTCAAACATAAGCTTGTTGGGTGAAAACATTCATAACAAAGGACCTTTAGGAAGGAAATACATGATAAAAATGTTAGCTGGAATAAATCCTAATAAAAACTACCATAGTTATGGAGTAAGATTAACAGAAGAAGGTTTAATGGTTGGTAATAGCCCGGTAAACATTGATGAACATGATAATATTATTGTTGGTAATCAAAGATATAAGGGTACAAGAGGATTATTTGAATTATTATTTGAAAAAAAGCCTTTAGAATTGTTAGTTAAAGAAGAAGACATGGAAGCGTATAAACAGATTTTGGAACACACCAATGCATACAGGAGAAAATATTTAGCTGACCAACCAGTTTTTAGATCTAGGTCTTTAAAATATAGAGTATTTGTATCCAAGTTAATACCAACAACGAGAAGACAGCCAATGCCGATAATGTCAAGAAAACCTGTAAAACGAAGGTTTGTGTCATCCACTTTGGATATAAGTGCTCCAGAACCAAGAAAAAAAAACAAATCTGTTACAGGTACAGGTTTAATGAAGAAACTATATAACACAAATGTGATTTATTACAATAATATCAATAAATTGGTGGATAGAATGAAACTAATACATGAAGCTAAAGAAGCAGGTCATACTGGATTGGAAAACGAATGGGTGGCTTTAGTGGATGAACTCCGAAACCGTGGGGTAATCTTATAAAAAATGCGTTGCTCCCTAAAATACTATTCAGTTGCACCATGAGTGTCGACAAGTTCGGACGTTATTCCTCGGATGGATTATATTACGCAAATAATTTAAAAAGAGGTGCTGGTTTACCACAAACACCTGATGGAGATTATGATATGAGTAATAAAAGGTTAAAAAACATAAAAGATCCTATGGATGAAAATGATGCAATAAATTTAAAAATATTAAAGGAAAAGATATCACCAACATTAAGACTGCACAATAACACATATGACGCAGAAAATCATAGAATTATCAACGTTGGTAAACCAAATCAAAACGGTGATGCAATAAACAAAGGTTATTTGTCATCTGAATTAAAGAATACGTTAAAATTCAATGGGAAAACGTATAGTGCTAACAATAAACGTATATCCAACGTAGATGATCCTAAAGATGCAAAAGACAGCGTAAATAGACGCTATTTACATTCCTTAATACCTGAAAAGACAAAAGATGGATTTTCTTTTTATAAATTTGCTATTAACGATATAGGTTATCCAAAAAATGAAAATGATGCTGTAAATTTGAAATATATCAAAGACCATTGTATTACACGCGATGTTGGAGTTATAGATTGTTTTGGTAATTGTTTAGCAAATGTTAAAGATGGTTCGGCGCCATCAGATGGTGCAACAGTGGGTCAAATGATGGAAACCTTAAAACAAGAAACAACCTCTTTTGTAAAACAAGATCAAGTAGTATCGAAGCAAGGGGATGAATTTGTTCAAGGTAATGAAAAATTTAATTTATTAACATACAAAAATAATGCTTGGGATTGCATGGGTAAAGGGTTATCAAATATGAGATTGGGTTATACTGCTCGAGATGCAGCTGCTTTATCACAAACCGTACATCTAGATCCAGATCATTCTTTTAGATTTTTTACATGTAATGGTAAAGTAATAAAAAACTTGCATAATGGAAGAGATCCAAATGATGCTGCAACTGTAGGACAAACATTACAATATGACAGTGCAAATAAAGAGTTTATTCATAATAAGCAAAGATTTAAATTAATGGATGTAAATGATTATCAAAATATACTAATTGCAGATCCAAATTCATTTAGCGGATTTAGAAAATTGTCTGGTGAAGAATTTATTCATAAAAATCATGTATTTAGAAATGAAGCAGACAGAGCATTAATTAGTGCAGATTTAAAATATTTTAAATGTCCTGGGAATGATGAAAATGTAACTGATGAAGACTAAGAATTTGTATAAAACTAATATGGGTTAGAAATCGGGGACTAATATTATAAAAATGGGTTACACTCTAGAATGTTATTCAGTTGCACCATGAGTGTTGACAAGTTCGGACGGTATTCATCGGATGGATTATATTACTCTAATATTTTAAAAAGAGGTGTTGGATTACCACAAACACCTGATGGAGATTATGATATTAGTAATAAACGGTTAAAAAACATCAATGATCCCACAGATGAAAACGATGCAATAAATTTAAAAGTATTAAAAAAAGAGATATCACCAACGCTGAAACTAGACAAAAACACATATAACGCGGGTAATCATAGAATTTCCAACGTTGGTAAGCCAAATCAAAACGCTGATGCAATAAACAGAGGTTATTTATCATCAGAATTGAAGAATACGTTAAAATTCAATGGAAAAACGTATAATGCTGAAAATCGACGTATATCCAACGTAGCAGACCCTGTAGATGAACAAGACAGCATAAATAGACGCTATTTACATTCTATAATACCTGAAAAGACAAAAGATGGGTTTTCTTTTTATAAATTTGTTATTAACGATATAGGTTATCCAAAAAATGAAAATGATGCTGTAAATTTAAAACACATCAAAGATCATTGTATTACACGTGATGTAGGAGTTATTGACTGTCTTGGTAATTGTTTAGCGAATGTAAAAGATGGTTTTGCACCATCAGACGGTGCAACGGTGGGTCAAATGAAGGAAACTTTAAAACAAGAAACCTCCGGTTTTGTGAAACAAAACCAAGTAGTAACACGTCAAGGAGATGTATTTGTACAAGGAAATAAAAAGTTTACTTTACTTGAAGAAAACAATTATGTTTGGGATGGTAAAGGAAAGTTATTGACAAATTTAGGTATTGGTGAAAAGCCTGGTGATGCTGTTACTTATGAACAGATAATACAATTAGAGCCAACTGGAAAAAAATGGTGGAATTGTGATAACAAACGATTAACAAATGTTGCAGACCCTGATTATGCCGATAACGCTGTAACTGTTAATTTTCTTGTTAAAGTAATAGGTAATTTATTATTTGATATGCATAATTATATTGCCGCAGGACAACATAAACCTATTGACGAAAAAATGAGAAGTACATGGATTAAACAAGAAATTCTTTATAAATATTTTTTTAATCATAACACACAAAAGTTTAGATCATCAGATTGGGGTACTTTTGATATTTAATTAAATAACACCATAAATTACATCATTTATGTGCAACCCGTCATAGAGGTAACACATGCGTTACGCTTTTCCAATATAAAAGACAATCATGGCGTTTCATTACACCAGTCCATATCGAGACACTATACGGAAAGGAGGCGGTATCACGTCCACAGCGGTTTCTCTGTTAAGTAAAGCTTTAAATCGTATTCCAGTAGGATCTATCGTAAACAGAGCAATAGACGCTTTACCATACGAATTTCACATACCGGGAGGTTATCAGTATTGCGGACCAGGAACTAAATTGCAAAAACGACTGGAAAGAGGTGATCCAGGCATAAATAAGTTAGATCAGGCTTGTAAAGAACACGATATCGCATATTCCACATTTACCGATTCAAAAAATAGATCAATCGCTGATAAAAAGCTAGCAAATATAGCTTGGCAACGAGTAAAGTCTAGTGACGCTAGTATTGCGGAAAAAGCAGCAGCTTTAGCGGTAACAGCAGGTATGAAGGCTAAAACAGCGGTAGGAGGTGGAAAAAGGAGGGGCAGGAATAAAAAAGGATCAACCATGAAGAAACATGGTGGTAATATTAGACTAAAAAGACGTTCTACGAAGAAAAATAATAAAAAACCGACAATATGGTCAATGGTAAAAAACGGGGCAGGTCTATACCTAAGACCGTATCGTGCATATTAAATAAAAGAAATCAATTAGTTATACCACATAAAGCGTTGACTAATGTTGAATTATTCAGATATATTTCCTGTTTAAAAATACCATTTTTTCGTGGAGTATTCATGAAGGACAGTTTACCAAAGAAAATATGGAAAAATGAGACTGGAATCGTAAATTTGGATAATACTGAAGGGCCCGGCACCCATTGGGTGTGTTATAAGAAACTGAGTAGCAATGTATATTATTTTGATAGTTTCGGTAACCTGCCACCACCAAAAGAACTTCAAGATTACTTTAAATCTGCTAAAAACATATATTACAACTATAAAAGAGAACAACCTGATAACACATTAATATGCGGCCATTTATGTTTGGAATTCCTAGCTAAAAGTATCAGTCACTATTGAGATGTCTTCCTATACGGTATCATTAACAGGAAAATCGTCCACTTTACGAAGTATCCTTTTTCCAGCGTTACGCTTGCAAAAAGGAAGATTTTGGGAGGCAGCACTGTTAGATTTTACAACTTACAACTCTATTCCCAATGTTACGGAAGGTAAAAATAACTTATTGCATTATTATAAAGGAAAAGATGCCAGTGGTAAGTTTACAGACTTAGAAGAGTGCAGTTTACCCACAGGTTCTTATGAAATTGATCATATTAATGAATTTTTGCAAAATAAAATGAGAAAAGACAATATATCGCTAAAAGGTAATAACAATACAATGAAAGCTGAGCTTACTTCAAAATATTATATAGATTTCACTAAGCCAAACTCAATTGGTGATTTATTAGGATTTCCCAAAGATGGAGCAATTTTAGAACCAAATAAAACACATTCCGGTAAACAAACTGTAACAATATTAAAAGTCAATAGTATAGACATAACTTGTAACATTATACAAGGAGCTTACAGAGATGGAGCAAATACTCATATAATACATACTTTTTACCCCAGTGTACCGCCTGGATTTAAAATTGTTGAAAAGCCACAAAACCTAATATATCTACCGTTGAACACCACTTTCATTTCAGACATCGTGTTGAACGTATTGGATCAAGACGGTAACTTGATAGATTTCCGAGAAGAGCCTATTACGGTTAGACTACATTTAAAATCGACACTTTAATACAAAACCATGGGTTTAACATTTAAAAGCGAACAACCTACGGGAAACCGCATTAGTAGCTCTTCAGCTGTGGAGGAGTTAACACGCGAGAACATTCGTTTCTTAGAGAGAATTGGATTAAAATTAACCGATTATGGATATACTGGATATAGCGCAGGGTCCGACATTCGACGAAACCCTATGGGAAAAAGAATATCACACCCACAACCCTTACACTTCATCAAAATTAAACAATAACGATGAAATTCGTATTCCCATACAAAATCAGGACATTTACACACTACCATGTGAAAGTTACTTGTATATTGAAGGGAAAGTTACTAAAAAGGACGGTACTACTGTTGGTACAACAGTTCCATTTATAAATAATCCTATGGCTTTCCTATTTGATGAAATTAGATATGAAATATCAGGTGTAACAGTTGATTCCACTAAAAAAGTAGGTATTGCAACAACTTTAAAGGGATTAACATCTATATCACCTAATGAAACCAATTTAATACAACCTGCAGGATGGGTTTTACCTGCAAAAGACACAATCACTCCAGATACAAATGGAAATTTTGATTTTCATATTCCATTACGTTTGTTGCTTGGTTTTGCAGAAGATTATAGAAAGATTATATTAAATGTTAAACAAGAATTAGTTTTGTTGAGATCTTCTAACGATAAAGACATTATTAAAGCTCCAGATGGTACAACAGATGCAACTTTAGAATGGAAATTAACATTAGACAAAGTTGTATGGAGAGTTCCGCATGTTAAATTAGCTGATGAGCATAGAATGCTACTATTAAGAAAGGCTGATCGTGATATTGTAATTCCTTTTAGAAGTTGGGAATTTCATGAACATCCCAGCTTGCCAGCTACGGATCGTCACACTTGGACTGTTAAAACATCTAATTATGTGGAACGAGCCAGGTATATTATATTTGGTTTACAAACAGGCAGAAGAGACACCATCACCAAACATGCAGGCCAATTTGATCATTGCAATTTGAAAAATATTAAGGTTTATTTAAATTCACAATTTTTTCCATACGATAATTTAAATGTGTCATTCGCTAGTAAAAAGTACAGCATATTGTACGATATGTATGCAAGATTCCAAAGTTCATATTACGGTAAAACAAATGCACCTTTACTATCACCAGAAAAGTACTTAGATGGTTACCCGATAGTTGTAATCGATTGTTCTAAACAGAATGAATCGGTAAAATCATCAAGTGTGGATATAAAAATAGAAATGGAATTCAACGCAGCTATACCAGCTAATACAACTGCATACTGTTTAATTCTACATGATAAAATCGTAACATACACACCTTTAACTGGAATTGTTAAAAATGTATTGTAAAAAACCGGTTTTGTTACATTCCAATGCATTCCGCGAGTATAAAAGCAGAGCGTTCAGGTCGCTCCTCATCAGTTTGTTGCCTGTTATTGTATGGGTAGCATCTTATTCAATATGGCTTCTCCTAGTGGTACACAAGAAAATGTAGTCGATATTGAGAAGGAGATATCCGACTTTTTAGATCTTCAAGGTCAACCGGAGGGAGATGAACACAACGCTTGCGGACAACTCCACGCCAGTAATGATGTTGAGGAAAAAGGTAAAAGAAGAAAGAATGCACAGAAGAAGAAAAGGGATATTGAAGATAATATTTCTCCTAACATATTGAGTGAGGTATTCTTGCGAATATTTTATCCAATCTCATCCAGTTTGGACAAAAGTGTTTTAATCGGTGTTATGAAATCGACGGATTATTCACCTACTGTAATTTTAACTCATGGACCCAAAATGATTTTGTTCACCGATAGTGCTTGGGAATCTTTTATGAAGCACTTGCATCTGCTAGAATGCTATTTAACTAGTAACATGTATGGAAGAAAGACAAGAGTAGGACTTTTGGATTCAAATGTGGAAATTGATTTTATAAAGAATCGTGGTGACCATCAGTTGCGGTTTAGAGACACAACAAGACATGATAACAAGATTCAACTTAATCGAGAAGAGTTTTTTATTCTAACCTGTGCAACTGAACCAATAACAAGATACTTGAGACAACTAGTGTTTTCAAGTTCTATTATTAAAGATTATTTGGAAGACACTTTGGACAAACAACCGGACGCACCTATACTGTACGGACCTGTGGATACTTCTATATTTAATAGAGTTCCTCATGAAGTACAAATGTGGAGACAATTGGAAAAATACGCTCAACTACATAAGAAATCAGTAAAACAGGAAGAAGAGGAAGAAGGAGGAGAAGAATCAAGTGTTAGTGATGAAAATGAAAACAAGGAGAATGTAAAGATGGAAACTTAGATGACAATGGTTGGTTTTTAAAACAATATCAAACGCTTTGTGGGGTTAGGCCTACCGGGGACGGTGCCCACGTTAAATATACACCAACGCGCCAACAACTGTACGGCCTGGTATAAAAGTCGTACCTACCGTGGTGTGGAAATCAGTTGATCTTTGGACTTCGACATGAGCAGACGAGTGGCCTTCGCAATGGACAAGGAAGAAGAACAAGTAAAGTCCAAACCTGGTATAATTGAGTTCCAAGCGTTTCGGGGTAATGACGATAGATTTATCATAAAAGAACTTGTGTTTTTAGACATCAATACAGGTGTTCCATATACATTTTTGTTCAAACCACCATGTTCTTATTCATCATTAACTAGCAAAGCCGCTACTACCAACAGGTGGATTTCAAAATATTTCCATCATATCGATTGGTATGATGGTTTTGCAAGTTACACAGACTTGTATCACATCATGCATCAGTTTTCAAACAGGTTTACCAATATTTATACAAAAGGACTGGAAAAGAAGAGATGGATCGAAGAATTTACTCATGTTCCGGTTAATGATGTGGACTTGGATAAAAACTACAAGTATACGATGGAAAATGTTTGTATTTGTACTAAAAGTCCAGAACATGAAAAAGATAGACATTGCGCTTTAAAAAAACGCCTATAAACTCGCATCTTACCTTCAAAGTGGGGAAGTGGGGAGTGGTGGGGGTGACGGGGGTTATATAAGTGAGGAGCAGACCGGGACCTGGCATGAGTATTACTCGAGATTCCGAGACGACAACATCTCCCAGCAAGAAGACGAAGAAGAAGACAATCTTTAACTCAACCATGGCATCTCACCAGTTCCTGCAAACTTTGGTTGAGCAGTTCAATGCTCACTCCAAATCTACCATATTACCTGTCAAGAAGTGTTCCGAACTTAAAGATGAGAAGCACTACATTATCCACGCCATGAAGAAGATGGAGACTACAGTTGGAGAGGCCATCTGCTGCAGTCTTAGCGAGGCACCATTCACTCCGGGGGATGAGCCCAAGTTCCAAGTCTACCTGCCGAAACGATTCGTCCATCTCCTCCAGAACGAGGATCTGCGCTCCATCCAACCTGGCTGTCTCTACCTGGTTTCCCACGGTTGCACGGGTAGCAATTCCACCGAGTTGACCATCCACATCGTCGACAAGCAGCAGTGTTAGATTTAAGTTTTACTGTTGTACATATGTTATTGTAATGTTTTATAAATAAACCATAAAAGACAAAAAAAATACAAAAGACAAAAAATGCAACATATCAATATGTGAGGTTTGTCACATATTGATATGTTGCATTTTTTTTTAAACTTCGCGGGTGACCTTGACCTTTGACCTTTGCATTTCACAGTTACCCCTACCACCAAGCTAAAGGTCAAACATGCTTCGATGCAAACACCCCCACCACTTTTTCATAGTACCCCCAAGCGCTGTGCCTCAGCTTCATTTCAACTCCGACGGTCAACAGTACAACATCAAGATGTCTCTCAATGTAAGTTGTGCTAGTTACGAGGAGGTAACCATTAAGACTCAGCAGGAGCTGAACGACTTGTACAAGGAGTTGCAGCTGATGGTGGCGCGAGGCTACCGTATAAATGTGCAAGTCTACGCTTGCAATATACGCAATCTCCGACACCCAAAAGAAGAGTCTGAACATTACTCTTCTCCAGCGACTTCATCACCGGCGTCCATGAAGACTGAAGCGAGCCAGACTTTGGATTATTTCAGCTGACTAGCAGTTGTCTTTCTTCTTCTTACCATTGTAGAATATGTTTATTTCTTTATTATATTAAAGATGTAAAAGAGAAAAAACACCTATCTTGTTACTGACATATGTGCTCAGTAACAAGATAGGATTTTTTAAAACACAATTTGGATGACCTTAAAACTTCCCCCACCACTTTTTCCCACTTTTTTATAGTACCCCCAAGCGCTGTGCCTCAGCTTCATTTCAACTCCAACGGTCAACCGTACAACATTAAGATGTCTCTCAATGTAAGTTGTGCTAGTTACGAGGAGGTAACCATTAAGACTCAGCAGGAGCTGAACGATTTGTACAAGGAGTCCAAAAATGAGGTTGTCAACAAAACCGATGATCAACAATTGTGGGACTCCTCTATTACAGAAAAGGAATTACATGCAGCCGTCGAAGCTGTCGAGGAAAAGGAAAAGAACCTTAGGCAGCTCTGGTTGGCTCAGATGGATATTTGCGGATCTGTGCCGCGTGATGATTTTGAACTTCAATGTCAGATGGCGATTACCCAGCAACTAGAAGAAGCCGAAAAGGAGCTAAAGAGTGGAGGTACTATTCGGGCGGAGGTGAAAACTGAGAAACATGAAGAATATACCGAATATGATGATTAAACGTACTGTTGATCCCAATCCTTTTAGTTTAAGTGGTTATGTTATAAGTAAATAGACAAAGTTTCCTTTTTTAAAACTCCATTTGGGTGACCTTGAAATTTCCCCCACCACTCTGTTATACCAGCATTGCTCGCTGCAACAAGCATCATTCCTCCTCCAACAACCATGGCGGACACACCTGCTTGCGATGACATGTCTTCCACCGAAGATGTACCCACTACAAGTTGGAAATTGACAATCGACGACGTGCATTATTTAGAAACCATCTGCGATTGGATGAAGTCTATTCTCCTCGACAACCCGGGAATAAAGCTCAAGGTCACTTTAGATTATGATTGGTCTGAAGTTATAATGCAGCAAGACGATCAAGAATCAGATCACAGTGGAGGTCAACAATCACCGGAGTATTTGTCACATTTACCGTTGTCAACCATATATCCTACAAATGAGGTGGAAAGGGAAGAAGAGGAGCATGAAGTTTAGAGTTTCTTATTTTTTAAAACCCAATTTGGATTACCTTGAGATTTCCCCCCACCACTTTCCATATACCTAGAGTGCGCAGAGCCAGACAGTCAGTCGCTTGGTGTCCGTCGAAGGGTGCACATCGCTGTTGCTACTCCAATTCCTGACAATTTGGGGTAGTTCAAGGTCGCCACACTTCTACTCTGGAACGACATCAACTTGTAGTATTTCTGTGTTTTGAATCTAGGTCAGTACACTTTAACTCTGGGACGATATCGACTTGTACTATTTCTGTGTTTTGACTCAAGGTCATCACACTTTAATTCTGGGATGATTTCGACTTATAGCATTTCAGTGTTTTAACTCAAGATCGTCACACTTTAACTCTGGGGCGGGATCGACTTGTAGTATTTCTGTGTTTTGACTCAAGGTCACCACACTTTAACTCTGGGATGATTTCAACTTATAGTATTTCAGTGTTTTGACTCAATGTCACCACACTTTAACTCTGGGACGGTATCAACTTGTAGTATTTCTATGTTTTTACTCAAGGTCATCACACTTTAGCATGTAACTTTAAGGTAGCACCGAAACGGTGCTACCCGGCTTGACATTTTCAAGTTTCCCAAGGTCATCACAATTTCCCCCACCACTTCCCATATACCTAGAGTGCGCGGGGCCGGACAGTCAGTCGCTCGGTGTCTGTCGTAGGGTGCGCATCGCGGTTGCAGTAATGGTTAAAGTAAGGCAGCTGGGCTAGTTCAAGGTCACCCGAGCGGTGTCACATGACGGTTTAGGCAGAGTCACGTTGCAAGCTTCAAGTTTCCTCAGCACTTTTGCTGTTTCTCGTCTAATTTCGCTCCAAGTCGTCAAGGTCACGGTAACCTGACTAAAACTCGGAGCGTAGTGCGAGAAACAGCAAAAGTGCCAAAAAATTTTAGGTTTCAGCGTGACCTTGACCTTTGTGACATCGATGACGTCATCTTGGTGACGTAAGGGGTGATGACGTCATCAGCACGTCATTTCTGTGACGTCATGGGTGTGACGTCATGAAAGTGACGTCATTGGTGATGACGTCATCGATGATGCAATCGGTGACGTCATCGATGAGGTCATTGACCTCGATGACGTCATCGATGACGTCATCGCTTGGGTGACCTTGAACTGGCCCAAAAGCCTTACTTTTCCAATACTAACAGATATTCTCTTATATCTAGAATATAATTTCAAAAGCAGAACGTATGGCACTCAAAAAAGGTGTACTGCAGATTAAAACTGAACGAAGCCAACACCAGTCCCGACGAAAGGGCGAGGAGCAAACGAGCTTCAGTAATATTAATTATATATAATTAAATTGTCAATTAATAGCGTTCCACTAAAACTTGCAGGCGAAGAATGGAAGGTTGTTATATTAATTTTAAGTTTGTTAAATTTTTATATTCTTTGGCGTCGATAACTGAATTTTGAGGTTCTAGCCTACCTAAATCTAATAGCATCAGATTGATTTAAAACAAATTAAAGGGATCAGTTCAAAGTTGTACGTGACCACTGCTAATCTAGGACTAGTTTTTTGTCATTTAAAAATAATCAGCGGTTTTTACCATAATTGTGTAAATCTATCAATGGTAAATGGAACTCTCTGCCATTTTTAGACTTCGTTTCTTTTATTCCTTTATCTATCACAACAACCCATAAGATTATTTTATTGTTTTCCATTTTATCGAACAACATCTATACTTATTTGATACGCTAAGGGTTTTTTTGTCTTGAGAACTCCTCCTACAATTTTCAACCGATTTTCAAGTTTTTGGTGTCGTTGGATAGGGCTTGGTCTGCAGTTGTTTCCGCCAAAAACTAATGAGAATCGGACTAAAAATAAAGGCGCTATTCACTATTGAAATCTCAAAATTTCCCATTTAAATAACATTAGGATTAAATAAAGCATTTCAAACATCTGTTAATAATCAGCTGTAAATACGTGAAGTTTTGGTGATGAAAGATATTCACAATATTGGATTGGTCGGATGTCATTGATTTAGAGCTAAAAGTAACTTTTGTATTGTATTTTTAAAAATTGCTCGATTTCGAGTAACACGTATACTAGTTTTTATTAAATATGAGAGATCGCCTTAGCCCAAAAACTGATTTTTTAAAGCTATCTTGGAACGTTGCTAGACACCAGATAACAAGTGTAAATAAAATTGCTAAAGACAGCCAAAAATCAGGTAAAATATCTACAGACTCCCTTGATGATATCTTAACGGTTTTCATAGAATTTTAGTTATATTTTTTGGAATCCAATACCTACTAGGCCTATCCCGAAGTTGTAAATACATTACCGTGTTAGTTTAGAGGTGGTACTGTACCATTACAAACCCCCTAACGCGTTTTCTAGGTAGACCATTAACATTCTAATTAAATCGCGAGGAGAAGTGCGCAGTAAACTGTAATTCGTCCAATTTTCTCGCCAGGGTCTTGCAGGTGGTGTGGTTTCTGGTTGGAAACCAGTTTGTCGTAATCACCAGCAGGCAGCGCTGGTTACATGCAGTGCATCTCGCAGTTGGACGTCTTGCGCTAAATCACGCTACTGCCGACACAACTATTCCATTTGAATTTTTCAACCCACTCATTTAAAGAAGTACCACAACACTGTTGCGGGGGTTTTTTGGCACACTATGGAACCTGTCGTGGTTTTTGCCTTCAAGTGCGTGGCACAGAACGATGTCTAGTAGTGTAGTGTCGATCGACCCATCTCTCATCTGAGGAAAATTGTTACCTAAACATTATTATAATTGGTTATAACGGTGTACACTAAAGCCAAAACTATTAAGAACTTTTTTTTATGTACCTAATTATAAAGAACTAAGGAGGTCAGGTTAGTTTATTTCGACTTTGCTATTACTGTACGTAGTCGCCGAGGCAAATTTTACTTAACTTAATAGTATTGTTAAAATATGGAACTTTAAATATGTATTTAAAGAAATATAGTAAAATAAATATTGTTTTAGGATGAATATAAGAGACTTTCAATTCTTATTTTTTGCTCTAAACTCTAAACGGTTGCAAGATCATAAAAGATGCATACAATTTTCACTTGTTTCCTCTTACTTGAACTCATTCACAACGATGGATTGCCTGTGCTTACCAAAAGTTCGTACCAAAATTAGTACACTTCTTCATTTCTGATCCATCTTGCTCTGTTCCAGGTTTAAATCCAAGATTTGTATATAAATTTTTAGCAAAAATCTATCTTTATTACACAAGACCTTTTGTTTATAGGTAGGTACTCTTCCAGAACCACAAAAATGTTTATTGTTTTCATTGCACTTTTAAAATGCCCCCGGCAAAAATTAAGTTAATCGTGTTTGTATTTTCAAAACAACACATCTATCAACTTTATCTCCAAGAACTTATTTGATTCTTGGAATTAATTAACTTTAAGATGAAAGAAAACATTTTTCTAGAGGCAAGCGCGTTAAAAATAGGACGTGGATATATCTAAGAATTTCATTACAGTAATTCCCAATGCAACCAACAAAATAAATCAATATATACAAAGTTAAGTTTTTGTTATGTTTGTATACTCATCGGTGGGCTAGCATACAGTGAATTATATAGATTGATTTGTCTTCAATTGTCTAAAAAAAAAAACTTAAAATATTTCCAAGCAACATTTTTTTACTATTGCATATTTTTATATTTTAAGTCTATGTGTGTACGATTACCAAGTTTTAAACAAACAGTAAGATTACATTTAGCTTCATGTTTCCGAAAGAAATATAGAATTGATTGACATACTTATTATATACGAACTCGTAATATTGGCATCAAATAAAAAATAAAATGAAATTATTATCCTACTTAAGAAACTATCTAACAGTCTGTTTAGCAAGTTAAGAAAGCTGATCACCATTCAGTTAACCAGATTACGCGGAGTGATATGCAACTGGAATGAATTGCAAATTAAGCCAGTACCTAATTTTATGTAATCTAAGTGCATATTTTTTCAACTATGAAGTTGGATTGCATTTCAATGTGTACATAGGACTAAATAAGTTGACTTACAAATAAGTTCACGTGGCATTGTAACACGTGAATTCGGCTGATAAACCTATTTTATTATAACCTATTTTATCGGCTTCTCTGTGGATATTGAAAGTTAAAATTTGGAGATTCACTTACCGCTGATGAAGTTATTAGCAGAAGCGGCAAATCACATTTGAAATATATTTTTGAATAAAATATGCCAACTTTCAATAACATTCAAAGTGGGCTAAAGCGAGAAAAATTACTGAGGATTGCTTAGTACTAGATGCTTTGCAAACAACACAAAAATACTGAAACGGGTGTCCGTTTTTATTTGTATTTTTATAAAAAGATTAGGGAAATTTTGACAACAGAACAGACCAGGTAACAGGCATTGCAGACTAAAAGTTATTGTACAACAATAAATTTTAATCACTCCGGTTTTCAGGTGTTTTGTGCTCAGTCTAGATAAAAGAGCCATCACTGAGTTATGTTTCTGTTATAATAACCTGATGAAGTTATTCACCAAAAACGTAGGTCATCTTGAGTGTTTTTATTAGGGACAATTGCATTGAACAAATTATTCACTCTAAAATACATTTTACCTTAAACAAGTTTGTCTAAACCCCAATACTTACTCTTTAACAGTACACTTACAGTAACATTACACTTACAGTAACATTACACTTACAGTAACAGTACACTTACAGTAACAGTACACTTTATGATATGAACTTAGGGTGTCCCAGGAGTCCATTTCCTCGCTATTTGTTACTTTTGGGGGACATCAATTTTGGGGGATGGGGTTGAAAATTTTGACACAAAAAAGTTTCCTCTTTTAAGCTCTATATTCTAAAAAAATATTCTAACAGTGGTGTTTATAAAAAATAAGATAAAAAAACTCCAATAAACCTGACCTAAATACCTTTATGGCGGTCCTGGGGCTAAGCCCTGAGTGCTATTAAAAACTAATGCTTAAAACCTATTCCATTAAATTTCCTATATATATACCAAGTTTCACGGCAAATGGTCCATCATTGTCCCCGAGTCCATAGGTTACAAATAATATATACATATAAATATAAAATATGCATATACCTATCTACATACCCTTTATAAATATAGACTAGAGGGGCCCGTGCAGCGCAATGCGCTGCATTTATTAGAGTACTTGGTGATCAAACCTTGGCAATGAACCTAGTTACTTTGAAAATAAAAGTTAAATTATAGTGAAAATCAGATAACACCATATTGGTGTTTCATCAATCGATCTTCATCACTAATTAATTCTGCAACTTCCCAATGTGATAGTGTTGAGATAACATGGTTGTTCTTATGCCGATATCTCTTAAGGACTCTGTCTAAATACTCATGTAAAATTTAGGATAAACTTACAGATTTTGGATCTAGATAGTTCAGCACACATAAAACGTAAATGAAAACAGAATAAAAATCAACATTTTATTACAACTCATCCACGTTGAGTTATGCAGCACTCACTGAGGCTGCTGTTTTTTGTAGTACCGTTAGAGATGGTCGTCGACATAGTGAATGAGTCCACATAACTATTTATAAAAAATTAAATCCTCTTTACCTCAATTTTCCATGGCATTACAAAATTTAAATAAAGAAATTACTAAAATTAAGACAATTTACATCTTTGTGGGTGAGGTCCAATTTGGTTTTATGAGGCATTTATATTTTGGTTAAAATTTCTCTTTACAAAAACCATTTTTGTAATAAAAGATTGTTATTTATACTGAGTTAAAAACTTTTAAATGTTGTCTCTTTTAAACAGGCATTTTAATATGTGTGGCATTCTGCATAAAATTTTGTTATAGTTTCAAAGTAAAAAAAAAAAAAAAAAAAAAAAAAAAAAAAAAAAAACATGTTAGTATACACCTACAAACTATCCCATTTCCTATAGTTTGCAACAGTTTGAAAACCCATGGACACAAATTTAGTGTTTTACTTTAATATTTGTTAACTTTCGTTATAGTTTCAATACCAAACGGACAACCCATATAAGACCCATGTCAAAAATCTCAATTTACAAACATTTTTTGTACAGAGAAATGAATTTGTCTAGGGTTAAGATACTTAACTTATTTTTGTGCCCAAATACATGTAAACAAAAAGTTCAACAAAAACCTACCCGTTACATTTTGAGAAAAAGATCACAATAAAGACAGTTTTTAAAGAAATCATAATAGAGACTCCTTGTATGAAATTGTGTTATATTACAGTACCAGTAGTTCAATTTCTCCTATTCAGCTTTTAACATGTGTTTGACTGCTTACTATCAACAGCTGTTTTATTTAGCAATTCAATATAAATTGTTCTCCATGGTAATATTATGGACAAAAAATGAACTTTGAGGACTTCCCGTGAGATTCAGAATTAAAATATCAAAAATCTAAAACCTTATTGCAAAACTACGAACTGAGACCATTCTTTTGACACCTCAAACTTTAAAATTGGTCCAGAAATAAGGGAGGAGTAGTGTTAACAAAAAAAGGGCATCACGTATTATATATATAGATAGATGCTTTACATTTGCCGCTGTTTTCAACGCCATTTGTGTCAGAATTACATAACTTCGCGTAACATCATATTTGTTTGAACAACATCTGTGACACAACAATTCCATGGCTCACATAATGGAATCTGCCGTAGTTAGGTTTGCATAACTCGTAAGAATAGTACAGAACCAGCTTTTATTGGCTTTTTATTTTAAATTACAAACTCTCACGCTTCTAAATTGAGTACGGGACCAACTTACAAAACGAACTTATAAAATGTTTAATTGCAGTACTTTAAGTGGAAAGAGGACAAGTAAAAATGAGTGTTAACGAATTTTAAATATAGTATATGTGGAATATTGATTAATACCAAATTAATATTGGTCTTAATATTGATTAATGCCAAATTCTTTACTTACAACAAAATTTTTACTCATTATCCTCATTAAATTACGTTGTAGCACCAATAGAGTATTTCCGTCAAGCTCCTCTTACAATTCCACGTTTACCGATGTTTCCGTTGAGAGAATCAGAGCATAGCGGTTATCTAAGGAACCCAACTTTATCAGTTCATAACCACGCAACAATATTATTAATATTAACAACATCATTTAAATACTATAACTTACATCATCAAATTTATAAATATTATCCTTAGCAAGGATCCCGTTAGAGTATTTCGCCTCCGAGCGCTCTAAAGTCAATGTACGTAAAAAAGTTTTCTTTGACAAATGCTAAAGATTGTTTTATCTATAAAAAGTTAATTCATCTTTATTTAGCTATAAATATTTTTATTAATAACTTTGGAGGTCCCTTCTGCCAAGGAAGATTAATGTGGCCTGTAATTTTTCCTGGAAAACCATGTCTAATGGGTGTAAGTTTAAACAAATTGAATTTAAATAAACCTTTTATGAATCCCAGTCACTGTTTATACATGGATTATTTATTTATTTATATAAATAAATAATCCTGTTTATATATGGATTAATGCATTATTTATTCAATAATTATAAAATGTTTATCTATGACCGTTGCAGTAAAGCCAATAAATATAATTGCAAGCAACATCCCAAAGAAGCAATTAAACCAGAAGTTTTTAGACTAAATTCAAAACAGTTGCTTAATGACAATGAATACAAAAACGTTAAGAAGGTCACATCTAATGGAAGAAATAGTTAAGAAAGTTTCTGTTGACTTAGTAGCGCACTCCACCATGAGAGCGCGCACGAGACAATGACCTATTAGTCAGATTACATTCTGACTTTGTTGCAGATGGTCACCAGCAAAGAATCTCTCTCGTCCTCACGCTGCACTCACATATACATAACCTATAACAGTTTAACCATTACTGGACCAGTTCTCACAATTAATGTAGGAACACTACATTAGTGCTCATTTTGAAACCTAAGTAAACAATTTTGAAAATAGCAGGATACCATGACGACGTTTATAACTTAGTTTATTTTGTAAACATATGATTCAATAAAATATCTTCATTAGATTAACATTAAAGTTGAAAGCCCATACGACAAAGTCTTAACCATAAAAGGATTTGATGACTTAAAATAACGATTCTTCTTGAAAAAAGCTTTCCAATGATACCAAATAAGCTAGGTAACTAATGTTTAAAATAGTGTTTTAACGACACAATACTAATAAGAAATTTAATATTTCCCTCTCTCTCGTACTATGTTTAGGCCGATTCCTCTGGCGCTATCTCTATTTGGAGTGCTCAAGTTCAGTTTACAGCGCTCCTAGCGGAATAAAATGTTGGCCAATTTTTAACATGGGATGTGACCTTCTTTACGTTTTTGTATTCATTGTTAATGAAGTCTTAAACGATTTGGTTTCACATAAAAATAAAGATTCTAGACCAAGGAGAACTCGGTATTTGATGAAAGTAGAGTTGCAATATAAATTGGCCAATTTTAACATCAGCTGATTCGCTGATTGTTCCATTACGATTCATGTTTTAGTTTCTTTATGTGACTTATAACCTCAAAAGAGTGGGATCATATGTGAGTAAGAACGGCGATTGGGTCAGGATAGGATATACATGAAGTTTTAAAGAGTTTCCTAAATTTAGTCAACATTATTTTTAATGGATTATTAAAGCAAATTTTGTCCTGTGTGGGTACGTTTTAAATGGGTTTCCGAACACAACCTATAGATTTTCAACATGTTTACTACTGTGATCTACAACAATTAAGTTGGTCATAGATAAAGTAGGTTATGCAACGATTGTATTTAGCCTAAGCCACTTGTGAGATATTAGGATACAAATACATCGCTCTCGTGACTTTAAGGCCTTTACAGTGTCCTACTACTACTGTCATTAACTACTACTACAATGTTACACTGATTTTAACTATATTTATTTGTAGTAATTCATTGGATATACCTGTGTTGAGTTCTTCATCATGTCAGATTCACATTGAGTTGTACTAAAACGTTTTAACTTTGTAATTAATTTGCTGATAAAATATCAAAGCCAACTAGTGTTATAAAATCGGTCAAAATAATTACGTAAGTACTCTATCGTATAATATTTCCCATCATATTCGGTTACTCTTCTAATTACATAACTCGGTTATGAAATACTAGATGTCATAAAATAGTTACGTAAATGTTACGTGTTACATTAAAGTTTTTTCTTTAAACTTGTCGGTTGCGTAATTTCGTCAATTAACGTTTCGCCGAAGATGACGATCAGGGTAAACATAATTTCTGCCGTGTTATATGACTAAAATACACGAGAGGTCGTCCAAATCAAGTAATTATCCAGTTATTCTAACAATTACACTGCTATAAGTGGCTCCACGTTCCGTTCAAGAGGGAGGAAATGAGTTTTTATACTAAAGTTATTAACATGTGAGATTACTAAGGAATAGTTGAATATACGTGTTTAGAAAATTCAAGGCTAATCATAATAATCCTATACTATAATACGAGGAATGTCTGAAGGGATGTGTGTTCCACGATCTCGAAGTCTAGCTGTTAGATTTTGCTTAAACTTTGCATTTAAGAGTGTTTCGGACCAAAAATAAGTTTAGAATCAGTCTCAATCCCAGGAAAAATCAAATTTGATCTAAATTTAAGTTTAAAAATCGTAATTTTTAACATTGGTCTTATGGGTTGCTATTTTGGTAACGAAATAACAACTAAATGTAAACAAAAATAAAGGAACATTAATGTTAAGCAGACCTTTTGAAACAGCTGTTAACTGTAAAGAGGTATATAGTTGGTTGTTGGTGGAAAATCACTAACGTCTTTAGAAATTTCTTCATTTATCAATTTGACATACATCAAACAGTATTTTAATAGCAAAAATCTTTTATTAAATAATATTGAAACTAATTTTATTTCTTTCAGTACTTGTAAAAATAAAAAAATCAACCATCTCCAGAAATTTATTGTGATTTGAACACACTAACAGAAATAGAAGAAACCAAATTTTTAGGTGTTGTATTTGACAAGAATTTAAGTTTTAATGGACATATAAATTTCATAAGCAAAAAGATTGGATCTGGAATTTATGCTTTAAAAAGAATATTAAATGGTATATTTCTCTCTTATTCAATCTCACATTGTCTATGGAATAACATGTTATGGATCCACATCTCATCAAAATTTAAACAAAATTCTTATACTACAGAAGAAAGCTTTGAGAATAATGCTAAATTTAAAATATACAGAATCAGTGAAGAAATATTTTGCCGAGATGAAAATTTTGACTGTATTTGGATTGTACATTTTTGAGACAATTAAATATATAAAAGAACACTACCTAATCAAAATTAATACTGTAAATCATAATCATTACACAAGAAATCATAAGTATTCTACGGCGAATCACCATAATTTTAATTTCTATAATAAAATTCCAAGTTACATAGGTTTAAAATTCATCAAAAATTTACCAATCCATATAAAAATAGAACAAAATAATAAGAGTTTTTACAGAAAGCTGAAAGAATATCTTATTTCAAAATCACTTTATTCCTTAGAAGGGTATTTTAGAAAAGAAGATTAAATTATGAAAGTGAAATGAAGCAAGAAGAATTAACTGAATGTGAAATTCCTATACTGTAGTGTTTTGAGTTAGATTAGTTAATGTAGGCCTATGTTACACCTTAAAAGACATACGATTGTATGTAGGTGTCTCAAATAAATAAATAAAAATATTAAAATTGAATCAAAACCAACGAGCAAGGCTCGGTTAACCTGGTACTAGTATTATTAACGAACGATTTTATTTAATTATCGACAAATTAATATTATTAAATATGTAAAAGGCTTATATTGATGGCAATTATAAGCTCAGCCGCAAAAGTTTGGGTAAAACTTAATATTTCCCTTTATCAATCATCGGGTTTTTAAGTAAGTACATAGTGATAAACTATTTTACGATATTTAAACATCACACATAATTCAAGATTTAAGATGTTAAATTAATTTTAATTTATAAGTGAGTAGTAAAAATAAGATGTTACTAGGTAAAAAACATCTTTGATGCCTTATAAACTGAAGCGTATCTTGTTTATCAATGTAAATATCTATAAATCTTACATACATTTTCCTATAAGTCAATAACTTTGAACAATTTAATGATGAAAAAATAGTAATGTTACAATGTATATTCTTTCAAAGAAAATAACGAACTATTTCCGTGATAAACTAGAAACCTTAAGCTTTCTTTACAAATTCGCTTTTGAAATGTGTATAATCTCAGGGAACTAAAAGTAACCTATATGCAAGTCGGAAGATTAATAAATGTAACCTATAAAATTATAATTTCAATTATGTTTGTGTGGTTGCTATAGTGATCTAGAACTCTGTAACTAGTCAGTTAACATATATTTAATTGAACTAGAGATCGCCTCCTGATCGAAATTCGATCAAATTTTCGGTTGATCTGGACCCAAGAAGCTTAAAAACATTTTAGGACTAAAACATCTGTTCTTCCTAATTTTCTAGCAATTGTTTTTACAACAGCTGTCTAATGATTCATTCAATTCTCCTTCCTCCATAAGATTAACATTGGAACTTTGAAAGCCTGTGGGGCGCAGTCCTGGAGTCCGATGTGAATTAGAATGTGATTCTGCTCATCTACAGGACTATACCTTTCTAACGGTATGCGCAGATTTATCCTACGATGCACACGAGCTGCGAAAAAAGGAGGAAATGAAACATGCTTGCGTATTAATATATAGATTAGTTTTGTGTGTAAAAGGGGTAGATTTGGCTGGTAAAGCCATATTCTAAATTCTAAATTTTAATTTTACTGCTACTTAATATCACTTTACTTCTAGCTCTACGTAAGTTAGCCTAGTCTAAGAAAGTTTTTATCTAATGTATTTTATACCTTATTGCCAACATTAAAGTGTGGCCGGGCTGTGGAAATATAATAAAAAATACGTAATAAAGGGTGATTTAAACGGGAAGGGTTACCCTGGGCGTTAGGACTCGGTTTGTACTAGTTACTAGGACAATATGAAGGTTAGTAGGCCTACTCAAAGAGTTACCCTGGAATGAATCGGCCGTTGGATTGTTTTAGCTTTAAAGTATACAACTGCTGCAGTGCTGCAGCGTCCAAGAGCGCCATCCCGCCATAAAAACAACAAAACATGCCTTCGCAGCGCACCCCTGTCCCAGTAATATTTTTTAATATTAACGCCCTCATACACCTGAAATATCAGTGGGAATGATTTTTATTAATTTTGATAATTATGTTGCCAATTTTTAATAAAATTTTCAATATTTTGAAAATTTATTTTAATTGATACAGTTTGATTTATTTTTCAATGGCACCGAACATGTTTTCACATTGTAAAGCTTTGAAGGTACTAGACCTCTAATGTAAGTATTCAAATTTACCAAGATTACCAAGTTTCAAGAAAATATGTCAAAAAACTAAACAGGGGAATACAATAGCATGTTTGGCCCAAAAGCGGTATGGTTTACATAGTCGATAAGCTAGTAGCCTAGAAGCGAAGAAAGACTCCCTCCCTCTCAGAGGATGTCATGCAGTGCTTCATCCGCTTCCATATAGACAAAAACTTCAGCTATTTGATTCGCATTTTGTTTTTTTTGTTTTTTAAATTTCGAATCCATATAATGGTTCAAAAATGACCAACCTTAAATCAACTTTAGACCATCATAGCTTAAGATGGATTCAAAATATATTTTTAAAAATCCAAAAGCGAATCAAAGACCCCAAGTCTTAACTTTCCATTTAAACCCCCTATATTTATCGTATTTAAAGTAAAGGCAGAAAATGGGAGCAGGTGAAGCAAGATTACTTAGCAGGTCACATTACTTCTCGGTGACTGCAAGATGAATTTTTGATGCGAGACCCCCCGATACCGCCAGCCTCAATCGGCGGCCGCTGAAACTGCTAGGCGCGCAAGAAATGAACGTAGTCAATGAATAGCATGTATTAATCAAAAGGGCTACTTTTCCGCAGCCAAATCTCCTCCCTCAACATTATCCACCTGAGTATTGAGTCTCACAAGTGCTGAATTGCAGCAACAATTCTTTAGCCACAGTGTTTTACACCGAATTCTGGATTGTTTCTCGCCCTCAGTATGGTTGTGACCAATGCGAAACGTAGACTATTCAGGTAGTTTCCGCAACGCCACGTGACATCACAGGCAAAATAATCGCTCTATCCCCTTTAGCTCGCTCCAAATGTTTTGAAACTCAATTCATAATCATGCGAATAAACATCTTTAGCTCCCTGATGTCTGTCTCCACAATTTAGGATTGACTGCAAATGTGGATTATGCTAAACCCCGATTCCCCTCCACTCATACAGATCACAACCTCCTCCAGCGAGCCTAGCGTCGCCCGTAACTCGCGCCTATACTGACGGTTCCTTCGCTGCCGACGCGCGGATTATGGAAATCAGCTGTTAGTTACGACCGAGAAAAGTGTTCAGCGTCGGAATGGTAAAACTGCATTATTGCTACTCAGTGAAATATGCTAAAGGCTTTGACGTGTGCGGTATGTATGTAGATGAGGAGGGAGCATTACTGTGGAATTTGAAAGCTCCCCGTTCGATAGGCTTGTCTGAATTGGAAGTCAGGGATTAAAATTTGGTTTTCAAAAGTTACCTTGAGTAAAACCCAAATTTTAAAAAACCTCATATTGTGTGAGAATAGACTATTTTCAGTAATCCAGGGAGGGGTGTAAATATTTCAATTTCTCGTAAATTTGGAAAAATGTAGTATTTTTATGTTAAGGAAAGCGTAAGGATTTAAAATATAACTATCGAATTTATCGTATGTACCTATACGTATGGGAGAGGGTAGGATTAGATTTAACATTTCAGCGCGTTGGAAATGTATTATCCGCCCCAGCACCCTCACTAATCGAAATGCTAATATTATATACATGAAATAGTTTCTGTCAATAGCTATAATACAAAAACGAGACTATTATAGGTTTGTAGATTTTTTTATTCGATAAAAAACAAATGAACTTATATAAGTTGTTGATTTTGTATCGAAGTGTTTTGGTGTAAACCATTTTTAGAATACACTGTAATAATATTCCTAAAAAATTATTCTTTATGATAATCATTAATTAGTTAGCTTATAGCCAATTGATATCAAACGCATGTTTACCCCAATGTTCTTGCTTTTTCCTTCCAGTTTCTTGTACTGCGGGAAAAGTGAATTATTGTTCATGACTCACAAAGTCGTCGGACAATCATTTAATAATGTATGTACAAAATACCAATACAACAATTTTATACTAAGGTTTTTTATAAAATACCTAGATAAAGAAAATCTGTGATGGGTATTTTACGACAGTATGAGTTACATAAAATAAACTCTCTAGAGATAAATTTGACCTGCTTATAAAGCAACAAAAAGGCCGGCTTCAACCAGGAAAACAACAACAATCATACTAGATTGCCATTCCATTTTGACACCATTTTGTCTTTACGCTTTAAATCCGTGGATTACGTACGACCTTGCTATCGGTGTAGTCCGCGCGTTATATAAAGGGTCAGGTCAAATCTAAATGCGAATAGATTAGAGCAATAAAATTTTTAATTTAAAAATAAGTGAACCTTGATAACGTCTTAAAACTTTAGTGTCCAGAGCTCAATCACTGTTATGTATAATTTAAAATCGTGGAACATTCCATGCGAATTATTATATTCATAATTTTACTTGTCAGAGATTACGTTTTTTTTTTTTTTTGTAAATTGGGCTACACCATATTATTCGGAAAATTTGATTTGATTTTAAAACATGTCAATATGCATTAAAATTGACATAAAATCATAAATGATTAATCACAGAACTAACTAATTTACGTTTTGATAGAATAAGGTGTTATGGATGTCAGAACCGGAACTTAATTCTTTAAGTCATTTAAGTTATTATACACATTTGAAAACATGTTATACTTTACTAAATACTTCTTTATTTAGTTTTAAAATATATTTTATTTTTTTATTACTATAGAAGACAAAAATCTAGTAACATACGAGCATATCTGATCATGTGTAAGCTTAGTATATTATTTTCTGAAGTCCGGTTTCCAGCAATATACGCCAATCCTTTTAACCAGCATATCCCTATCCTTAAGCCTCTTCTATGTCACTTAATGCGTTTATGTACTTTGTAAGTGTGCGAGATTAAACTAAGCTATCTTCAGGATATCCTGTGATATCATTACAAACAGAAAATTTTTTTGTGACTCATATAAGTATAAGAAGAGGAGAAAACTACTAGGCCTACCGTGCTAAAAAATGTTTGAATCGAAAAATTAGGCCCATGCATTGCCATTCAAGGAATAACGTAAACTAAACTTGATTTTTAAGTAGGCCTATGGTATACGATGTTGTGGTTCAGAAGTGAGTTAAATAAAGCCTTAAAATTAATTTTATTGAACTGACTAACTCTGAAATTATGTATATTGACACTTCTATATGCAATTAACTTGAAGTCAACTATAAAGAGACCAAGAAATTCTAAGCAAATTCATTATTTTTCAAACATGTTGAAAGTGTTTTTATCTCAGAATGTAGTTTTCTGACGGCACAGCCAGTTTGTCACTCTAGGAACGATACGGCAACGCATATTTCGAAAATGTTGACTTATTCATCATTACGAAACAAACGCCTGGGAAACGGCTGTTGCCTAACCTCCTGAGCGTCTCTTGTACACAAAGGCCTTTCGTCTCAGCCGCATATGTTACCAGCCTTTGGTGACGCATGGGAACTACTCATTACTCTTACCTGCTTAAATGACAGGTCTGTTGCATACATTAGGAGCGATTACAGTAATTATATACTTTAAAAATTCCAAAACTGAATTAGAACTTTTTGAGTTTTACTTAATTTGACATAACGCACACGAAAAAAGGAGGAATTCTAAATGTTTATCCAGGTTTTCACTAAGGTAAACTATATGTTACATTTTAGAGCACTAAGACTTACTGTACTAAAATAATTGTATTTTTAAGAATATAAAAACTGATAGTTTTTCTATCATTTCTTTTATTTGTGCCTCTAACAAATATTATGGGAAATGCCTCCAAAGATTCCCCCAAGTAATTCACCAATCTCTACATTATCTTGAGAGAGTTGATAATATATTATGTAATGAAAATTTTGCTTAGCTTAGGATGTACCGCATTAATAACTCTTTTGTCAAGTTGAATGGATAGAAACAGTTATTACTATATATCCCTGTAGTTAACAGGTAACGCCTAATTCAATACTTGTTATACTTTCCTCTTTCTTTATCTATCTTAACAAATATTCTAATTGTACTCTGATTAGATCTGTATAACCACCAATTCATGGGAAGAAAGAGAAGTTATGGACGCATACTTGCCAGTTTGCACCAATTCCGCAAGTATACAGTAAACAAGAAATTCAGCTTCAAGAGTTGGAGAACAGGTTTGCAACAAAGTATCAGAGCCAAACATAACCTTCGAATCAGATGAGCAATGGGCAGCTAATATGCGATGGCAATGAACTACAACTGCAGATCATTCAAAATTATACAAAGTTTTGCTCGTGCGACAAGTAACTTTGTCGTCTGTCGTTTGATTAGCATTAAGCAAAATAAAACTGTCAAGTGGTGTGATCTAGGACCGGTCCAGTCATCGGTACAAAGTGTTCCAGCCAATTTGCATACTTCAGGTTCATTTAGCCCTCCTACAGCTACGGACTCAGCGCTCAGGGATAAGGAAAACTTACGACATGCCTGTAATGCTGTACTTTATTTGACTTGTGGCATCTCTGGTGACTTGGCACGCATATCATGCAAGCCAATGCAAATTTATACGCATTGAAGTGTGGATGCAGATGATACTGTAAGACTATAATCTACTTGCATTCGTTAATTGGTATTCAGAGTTTATTTAAGCCACTTGTTTAAAGTGCCAGTGCCTCATGTGAGGTGAAGAATACCTTGTGAGTAACAAGGCTTTAGGCCCATAAAACCATGATGAAAAGAAAGGCTGTTTTGAAATAGGAAGAGCGTAATTTAATTGCCCTCTATAAAAATAACTCCTTTAAGGAAGGAGAAGGAAGGAGCCAGTACATCCTCAACATACCGCCACACTTAACGAAAATTTACTGCCAATTCCAAGCTATATGTCAAATGTTAATCAACAGTTCAACACCCTTGGAGGAAGGCTGGTAGTTCTTTGTCGCTGGGAACTACCAACTTATTGCTCGAATGCGCAACGAAACAGCTGTTATGATGGCTAAGAAGTTAAGAAATAATTATCACTTTTAATTTGTCACGGACCACGGAAATTTTCATGGCACAAGGTGCAAGTTACAAAATTGTGCTTTGGAAACATGCAACATGATCAGCTCTGTACTTCCAAGGAATGCTTTGTGGATGTCAACTCTTCCCTTTCGGTATAAAAGGGTGCCTATTTTGGCAAACGACGTAGAGGGAGGAAATAAGTCAAAATTACAAGGTTTTACAATTGGAACATGTGCTTATGAGCGGTCGATAGCCACCCAGTGAAATTATATCCTCACAGATCTGAAACTAATTCCTACCAGCAGTGGCATCTCTTTGATACTTATACCGTAATCTGGTGCGTATTTTAAGTTGAGTACTCCTAAGGGTTAGTGTGATGGATCAAATTAGGGGTAGCTTTGTTACTGACAATGACCAGCAAATCCACTTGCCTTGATCATTAATTGATAGTATATTATGAACAATGTCAGCCAGGTCCAGTTTTAAACAAAAAGGTTTTAGATTTCGTCCTCAGAATCGAAAGTTGAGATTTAAAGGCGAATTTTATAACCGAACAGCTATCCAGCTTCTCCCAGCGACCAAGGAATCTTGGTCGCTGGCTTCTCCCCTCTCCTACTTTTAAACACCTGTCCACAGGTGCTCAGAAATATTTCGCAATATTTTACAATATATTGTGCAATATTCAGCAATATTGTGAAATATTCAGCAATATTTAGAAATATTCAGCAATATTGTGAAATATTCCGCAATATTGTGAAATATTCAGCAATATTGTGAAATATTCAGCAATAGTGCAAAATATTCAACCATAGTGCGAAAAATTCAGCAATATTGCGCAATATTTAGCAATATTTAGCGACATTTTACAATATTCAGCAATATTGCGATGTTTTTAGTTAATGCTGAAGATATTCCTTTTCAATCTTATTCCAAAGATATTCGGAGGCTGAAATTGGTAGGCCATCTTTCTAGTAGTAACATTGGCCAACCCAACGAGGTCAAGTCAAATATAGTGAGCTAAAGAGACATCGGTAAGTGTTTTGTCCATGATCCTCACCATTTTACCGATAACTGCCCTTGTTTCTTTGGTAACTAGTCCTTTGTTTACAATTAATAATAATTACCCTATGTGATCTTCCACTTTATCCTCACTTTTCAGACATTTCCATAGCAACCAGTCTCTCAGTCGCTCCTTTAAAAATTAATTGATCAAATACCTTAAAATCAAAATCGATATACAGTATATTAATAGGCAAGCATGTTTCTTTCTCTCCTTTTCACAGCTTGTATGTATCGTAGGAGAAATCCATATATAGCCTACAGTTATAATGGTGTTGTAGATGAGCAAAATCCCGTTAGGCTTATGATTCACATCGGCCTCCAGAGCTACGCCCTACAGGCTTTTAAGGTAACAATGTTAATCTTATGGAATGGCATTCATTGATAGAATCATTAGCCAGCTGTTTAAATAACAAATGATAGAAAAACAGTACGATCGGATCAGACGTTTCGGTTATACTAGGAATACGCTCCGATGTCCGTCCCGTACAAGAATTTTTTACTCACTTTTTGAGTTATTAGGTGACGCTTTGTTTTTGAGGGAGAGGTGAGAAAAATTCATTACGCACACAGGTGGCAAGCCTGTAGTGTGGGGCTCCCCTAAAAACGGGTTTACCCACTAAAAAACCTCGCCTCTACTCTTTAGGATTCTAACCTGGAGTTGTTTATTACATTACGTCAGGCTAGGCCTAAATTTGGCTTATGCCCGTGGGGCTCACTCCTTATCCAGCCACTCGATCAAGGGATCTGGGCCACTTCGCCGTCCAGATCGGTTTCTTTTCCAGGAGGATGTCCCGGACGAACTGTGATAAACAATCCCAGTTGCCCTCATCCTCCAAGATCTTTTGGCAGACCGAAATCCACCAAAAATGCACCAAAAAATTTGTGTGGCCTTCAGGCGGGGCCCTTCCCAACGGGGGCAGCGGAAGAATGTGTGTTCCGCATCGTCGGGAACGCCCGAGCAATAAATGCAGTCTGGTGAACCGGTCTTGCCCATCCGGTTCAGGTACGACCGAGATAGCCGTGAATTGTCAAGAATTGGCCGCCGTTCCACCCATGGTTGGACGTGCTTGATAAGTCGCGCAGTCCATCGTCCTCGGGTGTCGTGCTCCCAGCTGTGTTCCCACTGCTGGAAGGTTCTGGAGCGCTCTTCTGTTCTTGCCGTGTTCTTTTAATCTAGCCTTGTCTCTGATAAATTGCCTTTTTCTCTCCTGCCAAGAGCTTGACAGGGATAACTCCGGCGACCACCAGGACGGCAGGCTCGGACACTGTCCGGTAGGCAGAACACATCCCGAGCGCCGCTCGACGTTGAACCCGGACGAGTCGCAACCTGTACTATACTCTTTATCGAGAGCGTCTGCCTACACCTCTGCTCCATAAAAAAAGCACGGACTGAACCGCGGACATCAACAGACGTCTTCTGTCGAATCGTGGAACCCCGACATTGGCCATCAGCCTACTAAGGTACGTGACTACCTTAGCGGCCTTGTCCGCCGTACGGAATATCTGATCCCTCCAGCTTAACTTGGTGTCCACCATAATCCCGAAGTACTTAGCAGCACGAGTTGATTGGACCACCTCCCTTCCCACTTGGAACGGAACGACGGTGACCATCCTCTTCTTCGTAAGGATCACAATCTCCGTCTTACGGAGAGCAAGCGAGATACCGTGATCGGACATCCATGTGTTGACCACACGCATGACTCGGTTCAACTTTAGTTGGGTCAGCTCAACGTTGCGTGCAACAATGAGAGCTGCGACATCATCGGCGTACCCAACCAAAGTGGTTTCCTCAGGCATCTCCGACCTCAGGAGGCTGTCATAGGCAACGTTCCAGAGATCCTGGCCGAGTATTGAATCTTGCGCGGCACCAGAAGTGACTTCCATCGTCCACGTTCCGTCCCTTGTGTCGTAAATCAGGCTTCGGGAGCGGAAATAATCCGCAACAAGATGAGTCGCAACAGATATGCAGGAACGCGAAAGGTGTTGCGAAGCGCATCCAGCATATCGACCCACCTCGCCGAGTTAAAGGCATTCTTGACATAAGCGTAACAAGAAGCACTACTCAGCGAGAGAAATGGTTGTGGCTCTCGGCTCTCTTCACAGCTCTCTGGACTTCGGTGATAGCGTCAATCGTTGACCGTCCCTTTCTGAAGCCGTACTGACGGAGGCATAAGTACCAGGCAGCTTCCACGGCAGACGTCAGGCGGGAACGGATCAGCTTCTTGGACAGCTTCCCAGCCGTGTCCAACATGCAAAAAGGCCTGTGGGACGACGGCAGCTCGGGATCACCTTTGCCCTTGCTGATGAGTACAAGTCTGGTGGTTTTCCAGGGAGCCGGAAACACCCCTGCTACCAAACAGGCGTTGTACATATTCTCAACAAGTCAGCATTAATTGAAAATACTTTCTTTAAAGCCTCGCTGGGAATCCGTCCGGGTCAGGAGCCTTGTTGCTCTTTAGGGAGAGAACGGAGGTTTCCATCTCCTCGAATGTGAAGAGTGGAACGTCATCTAACCGTCCGAAGTCAACCGGCTTACATCCTAGGCCTAGCCTACAAATAAATACATACAAACTATGATTTTAGCTAAGACCTCAAAATAAGCAAGTAACTTAATAATAATTATGCTTATAAATTAAAGAAAAATAGATTGTAGAGCGAAAAAACAATGCAATTTAAAATCCATGATTGCAAATTAATAAAAATCAAGTAATGTAAGTATTGTAGAATTACGCTTACTTAACACTTAATGCATATTTTGTTACCTGAGACATAGGCTACAATGGCACAACACATTCTAATTAGTTGTTCAATTTAAATCTTTCTCCCAAATAGATATTAGTTGTATCCCATAAATTAGTTAATCGCATAATTCCGTACGACACCAATTCATTCCACATTGACATGCCTATCTTTTGGTAGACTATAATTTATAACTTCAATAAGTAAACATCAGTGTTGATCTATTTAATTTAACAAATATGTCTGTCAAAATATCAATTAAATTTTATTTAAAAACGTAACATAACGGCGAGCAAATATAAACAAGAAAAGGTTATGTTATGTTGTTTTCAGCATACATCGACAACTCAGCTGCGATGGGGGAAAATAAACTGATCATAGCAACTACATTAGTCAAACCATGTAGCCTAAACAACTAAAGTTCTGTCAAAAATTCCGGAAAATAAGCTTTTTTAATACTTGAAAATAATTGCTCGATTATAGTTTATTACCTAGTTTAAAATACTTAAAATCTAACCTGAGAATTTCATTGAAATCAAATTAGGAATAAAAAAGCCTTTTGGCTAGAGAATTTGCCTAAGAGAAATTTAAAGTCGGTCTAAAAGAATTTTATACTCTATGTTCCATAGAGGTAAAAAATTCAAAAATGGTTGTTTAAAACTAATCCTGTCCAATCAAGTTAATTTTTTTTAGAATTTTTACCAGTGGCCATTTTTAATTGTTTTTAAAACACACAAGGATAAAATAAGATGTTTTTCAAGTATAATCCTGTGGTTTTTAACCTAGTTATAAGGAAAATGAGAGTAGGCCTAAGTGTGTGTTTTTACCGTGGGAAAAGGGGGTTTTGGTAAAATGGGGATTGCTGGATTCGCTAGTGTTTATATACGTGTATGTTCCTACGTGTAGTTTACCCTCTTTGAGCCCACCCACTACAGAACAGGTCGAACCAAAACAGCTGTGGTTCTCGGCTCCACCAGGAAAACTGACGAGTTGACGACCATCTGCGGTTAATGTGTGGCGCTCGCACCTCGCACCTGCCGCGAACGCAACACCATCAGACCTACACAGCTGCGGTCAGCGCCATTTGCTTCGGTTTGGACGAAATAAGAACCAATTAATTATGAACTCTGGGTCTCCAGTCGACCACGAGGTGTGGATTACCTCCACAGCCGCCGCTGTATCCGTGCTCTGCGTGTTTCCTTGTTGGTCCCTAGAAAACTACCTGGTGATAAGGCACGAAACCTGGACAAGTATATAACCGTAGAGAAAAATTGTTTTGAAAATCCATCACTATTTATACTACATATTTGCTGGTACAGAATACACAGATCTACTAATTTATTTGATTTAAAAATGGTCACTTTAAAAGTATAAATTCTACTTAACAGTCTAAAAAATGTAAAATGTACAATTTTTTTGCAGAGGGATGAATTTTAGTTTTTAGTACAGTACCAATATACCACTCTGAAATTTTTTTATTAAATTTTACTTAAAAGCCCAAACAATTGGTTTTAAACGGCTTATGAACGATTTGTATTAAAATTGTCTTAGTTATCTATGGTTTAATGTTTTAAAACAAATTAGCCCTTAAAATAACATTCTTCAAAAAAATATATATTCGCTGAGGGATTTTGTTGCTCACTGGGGTTTTCAGATTTTACAAAACGGTTGTATATATCGATAAAAAATAAATATATATTATTGTGAACAATAGTAATTTAATTAGGGAGAAAATGTGTGCATTAGCAAAGTTTCCAAGCGCCACTTATAGACCGTGACTTCCTTAGAATTTAATATAATTTTTATCTTGACTTTGGACATGTACAATTTGGGTTTTACAAGAGACAAAAAAATTAAAAAGAGTTTATTAATTTGCCCACATACTCTCTATACAAGTGTCGATTTGACCATACCCTCTGATTTGTCGCGTCGGTCCAGTAGAGGTCGGCTACTCTGTGGTCAGGTCCCAGAGAAGATTGGAAACTCTGTCGCGTTGGCCGAGTAGAGGTTGGAAACTCCGTCGCGTTGGCCTAGTAGAGGTTGGAAACTCCGTCGCGTTGGCCGAGAAGAGGTTGGAAACTGTCGCGTTGGCCTAGTAGAGGTTGGAAACTCCGTCGCGTTGGCCTAGTAGAGGTTGGAAACTCCGTCGCGTTGGCCTAGTAGAGGTTGGAAACTCCGTCGCGTTGGCCGAGAAGAGGTTGGAAACTGTCGCGTTGGCCGAGTAGAGGTTGGAAACTCCGTCGCGTTGGCCTAGTAGAGGTTGAAAACTCCGTCGCGTTGGCCGAGAAGAGGTTGGAAACTGTCGCGTTGGCCCAGTAGAGGTTGGAAACTCCGTCGCGTTGGCCGAGAAGAGGTTGGAAACTGTCGCGTTGGCCTAGTAGAGGTTGGAAACTCCGTCGCGTTGGCCTAGTAGAGGTTGGAAACTCCGTCGCGTTGGCCCAGTAGAGGTTGGAAACTCCGTCGCGTTGGCCTAGTAGAGGTTGGAAACTCCGTCGCGTTGGCCCAGTAGAGGTTGGAAACTCCGTCGCGTTGGCCCAGTAGAGGTTGGAAACTCCGTCGCGTTGGCCGAGAAGAGGTTGGAAACTGTCGCGTTGGCCCAGTAGAGGTTGGAAACTGTCGCGTTGGCCCAGTAGAGGTTGGAAACTCCGTCGCGTTGGCCGAGAAGAGGTTGGAAACTGTCGCGTTAGCCTAGTAGAGGTTGGAAACTCCGTCGCGTTGGCCTAGTAGAGGTTGGAAACTCCGTCGCGTTGGCCTAGTAGAGGTTGGAAACTCCGTCACGTTGGCCGAGAAGAGGTTGGAAACTGTCGCGTTGGCCTAGTAGAGGTTGGAAACTCCGTCCCGTTGGCCGAGTAGAGGTTGGAAACTCCGTCGCGTTGGCCTAGTAGAGGTTGGAAACTCCGTCGCGTTGGCCGAGAAGAGGTTGGAAACTGTCGCGTTGGCCCAGTAGAGGTTGGAAACTCCGTCGTGTTGGCCGAGAAGAGGTTGGAAACTGTCGCGTTGGCCTAGTAGAGGTTGGAAACTTCGTCGCGTTGGCCGAGAAGAGGTTGGAAACTGTCGCGTTGGCCTAGTAGAGGTTGGAAACTGTCGCGTTGGCCTAGTAGAGGTTGGAAACTGTCGCGTTGGCCGAGAAGAGGTTGGAAACTGTCGCGTTGGCCTATTAGAGGTTGGAAACTCCGTCGCGTTGGCCGAGAAGAGGTTGGAAACTGTCGCGTTGGCCGAGAAGAGGTTGGAAACTGTCGCGTTGGCCGAGAAGAGGTTGGAAACTGTCGCGTTGGCCTAGTAGAGGTTGGACACTCCGTCGCGTTGGCCGAGAAGAGGTTGGAAACTGTCGCGTTGGCCGAGAAGAGGTTGGAAACTCCGTCGCGTTGGCCGAGAAGAGGTTGGAAACTGTCGCGTTGGCCTAGTAGAGGTTGGAAACTCCGTCGCGTTGGCCGAGAAGAGGTTGGAAACTGTCGCGTTGGCCGAGAAGAGGTTGGAAACTGTCGCGTTGGCCGAGAAGAGGTTGGAAACTGTCGCGTTGGCCTAGTAGAGGTTGGAAACTCCGTCGCGTTGGCGGAATAGAGGTTGGAAACTCCGTCGCGTTGGCCTAGTAGAGGTTGGAAACTCCGTCGCGTTGGCCGAGAAGAGGTTGGAAACTGTCGCGTTGGCCCAGTAGAGGTTGGAAACTCCGTCGTGTTGGCCGAGAAGAGGTTGGAAACTGTCGCGTTGGCCTAGTAGAGGTTGGAAACTTCGTCGCGTTGGCCGAGAAGAGGTTGGAAACTGTCGCGTTGGCCTAGTAGAGGTTGGAAACTGTCGCGTTGGCCTAGTAGAGGTTGGAAACTGTCGCGTTGGCCGAGAAGAGGTTGGAAACTGTCGCGTTGGCCTAGTAGAGGTTGGAAACTCCGTCGCGTTGGCCGAGAAGAGGTTGGAAACTGTCGCGTTGGCCGAGAAGAGGTTGGAAACTGTCGCGTTGGCCGAGAAGAGGTTGGAAACTGTCGCGTTGGCCGAGAAGAGGTTGGAAACTGTCGCGTTGGCCGAGAAGAGGTTGGAAACTGTCGCGTTGGCCTAGTAGAGGTTGGACACTCCGTCGCGTTGGCCGAGAAGAGGTTGGAAACTGTCGCGTTGGCCGAGAAGAGGTTGGAAACTCCGTCGCGTTGGCCTAGTAGAGGTTGGAAACTCCGTCGCGTTGGCCTAGTAGAGGTTGGAAACTCCGTCGCGTTGGCCGAGAAGAGGTTGGAAACTGTCGCGTTGGCCTAGTAGAGGTTGGAAACTCCGTCGCGTTGGCCCAGTAGAGGTTGGAAACTCCGTCGCGTTGGCCTAGTAGAGGTTGGAAACTCCGTCGCGTTGGCCCAGTAGAGGTTGGAAACTCCGTCGCGTTGGCCCAGTAGAGGTTGGAAACTCCGTCGCGTTGGCCGAGAAGAGGTTGGAAACTGTCGCGTTGGCCTAGTAGAGGTTGGAAACTCCGTCGCGTTGGCCTAGTAGAGGTTGGAAACTCCGTCGCGTTGGCCTAGTAGAGGTTGGAAACTCCGTCGCGTTGGCCGAGAAGAGGTTGGAAACTGTCGCGTTGGCCCAGTAGAGGTTGGAAACTGTCGCGTTGGCCCAGTAGAGGTTGGAAACTCCGTCGCGTTGGCCGAGAAGAGGTTGGAAACTGTCGCGTTGGCCTAGTAGAGGTTGGAAACTCCGTCGCGTTGGCCTAGTAGAGGTTGGAAACTCCGTCGCGTTGGCCTAGTAGAGGTTGGAAACTCCGTCGCGTTGGCCGAGAAGAGGTTGGAAACTGTCGCGTTGGCCTAGTAGAGGTTGGAAACTCCGTCGCGTTGGCCGAGAAGAGGTTGGAAACTGTCGCGTTGGCCCAGTAGAGGTTGGAAACTCCGTCGCGTTGGCCGAGAAGAGGTTGGAAACTGTCGCGTTGGCCTAGTAGAGGTTGGAAACTCCGTCGCGTTGGCCGAGAAGAGGTTGGAAACTGTCGCGTTGGCCTAGTAGAGGTTGGAAACTGTCGCGTCGGCCTAGTAGAGGTTTGAAACTGTCGCGTTGGCCGAGAAGAGGTTGGAAACTGTCGCGTTGGCCTAGTAGAGGTTGGAAACTCCGTCGCGTTGGCCGAGAAGAGGTTGGAAACTGTCGCGTTGGCCGAGAAGAGGTTGGAAACTGTCGCGTTGGCCGAGAAGAGGTTGGAAACTGTCGCGTTGGCCGAGAAGAGGTTGGAAACTGTCGCGTTGGCCTAGTAGAGGTTGGAAACTCCGTCGAGTTGGCCCAGTAGGGGTCGGACACGCTGCCGTCGGATGTGCGGCCCATCGGCGGCCGTTATATAACCCCCGGCCCACAATTATACCTGTTACATAACACGCCACATGGACAATGGCGTGTAAACGGACACCACTCACACGTACGTCACGTCTTGGGAGTCCTGACCCCCATTACTGTATTGTCCTTTGCGGTCTCGTGTGTGACCTTATATGCTTATTGATTTTTTGCTTTTTTGTTATTAAATCTATTATGTAAAACAGAAATTCAAAATAAGGGTTGCTTGATTGAAAGTATTAAAGTATTGCAGTGAAGTGCAGTCAAGTGTTCATCAGTTGCAATATACAGTATAGTAAGAGATATATTCGTAAGTCTCAAGCAACAAGTGATAATTTCAAGCATGAATTTTCATTTTTAAGCAATAAATTAGTTCTTAAGCTATAAATTATCAGAATATAAGTGACTCCGGAAATGTCTTCCTCATCAAGAAGCAAATTTAAATTTCGATCACAAGTGGTATTGTTAAACACGAAGTTGTATTCTCTTTGTAATGTGATTCCGAAAATATGAGCTACAGATAGAACCTAGGTAGTTCTAATTTTAGTTTTCAACTTTTTGTCTTATAAATTTTGTAATTGTTTTAATTTTTTATGTCTTCCTTTGCCTCTTTCCAAATTACCCACCAATGCAACGTTGCTATTATAAGCTGGTCAAAACATTGATCTAAAACCAATTGTTTAAAAGTAAAATAAAAGTTAAGAGCCTTTTATATTCAAGTTGTATTTTTAATCAAGAATTTCAAAAACAAAAAAAATGTAGTTATTACGCATAAGCGGGTAATAACAAAAAAAGTTCAGCTCAACACTTTGTCAGGAATATGTTTCGGGATTAGGATATCTTGTATAGCAATGTTATGGAATGAAGTGCAATTAAGAATGAAGAGGTCATTTATATAACTTATATTGAAGTAATATAATTGACATTGAAGAGTAGTCTTTCGGTAAAAGAATACTCCTACCAAATAAAATATTTCATGCCTCTAAAAATAACACAACCGTCACTCTTTATTTATTCATGTTTTCCTTATATAGCATAGGTGCGGTGTCGGCCATCTTTAGCCTTCTTACCGATACTTTTTGCCAGAATTTGTGATTAAAAGGATGTTATAACACCGATATTGGACGAAGAATTGAAGAGGGGAGGAAGAATGCTTATTCAATTTATTGATTGTGCTAGGGGACCGAGCATTTGTTCGGTAAACTTGTAAGACGATGTCGTTCGCTCCGCTCATTTCAGGCCAAAGGGGGCTGTACTCTGAATTATATTTAATGAACCAAGAAAATTTAATGGGAAAATAATCTTCCCAATGGTGGGGCCAGGTCCAATCGTTTACTCCAAAGTTTTATAGTATAATTTTTTGAGAAACCTCTTTGGCGCGGAATATTGATTGTCCCCTCTTTGACACCGATGTGTAAGTCAAATTTAATCGTTGTCCCAGCCGGAAGGTGTAGGTGGAGGGCGCCCGAGCGCGTCGCCTGTTGCATGCCTGGTGAGGTATCGGGTGGTAGCTGCATGGTAACCTGCCATTACATAACGTGTGGCAGGGTATGTTGATTCGCGTATGAGGGGGAAAGGCCTCTGGTAACGTGACCTTTATATAACGGGGCGTGATGACGGGGGGAGGGGGCGGGGGCGGTGTTCCCAATTGTACGATAATTTCTCTGATCTCTTCCATCGCATCGGCCTGCTGCGATACATGATCAACCTCGAACGAAGCAGCAGCACTGAATTGCTCATGGCACATCTTGATCTTGATCGTAACTGTATAGGTAATTTTCCAACAAGAGAAAGCTTTTACTTGAAAAGAAATTACGAAATGCTGTTGATGTGTTTGTGTCAGAGGTAGCCTATTAAAACGTTAATTTTACGCACAGTTCACGTTGTTGTATTCACTAGACTACTAAATTCAGTTTAGATTAAAAATATTTACGTAGAAATAGGCATACTTAGTAAAGTTCCAATTGAAATATTGTTATTTTCTCTTAAATACTATGTAGATATTCAGATTTCTTGCACTGTGAAGTTTATAGAAGGAACCGTAACCTACTGTAGGTGCATTTCAACATTTTCAGGTTCAACTACAATTTTTGTTCGTTTCCGTACTGACCGAATGGCGAACATGTCCACCATTTGATAGTTTACATTTTGTTTGTTTGTTAGTATTTAAGTCTATGTAGTAGAAACCATTTGGAATGAAACTGTTTGTTTAAAATAAATGAGTTTTGTGTTCGCCGAACAAGTTCGCAACGAATGCCCGACCTTTGGGGAAAAGTCAATAAGTCAATAAGTCTTTATTTGGCCATTAGATACAAATAGTACACTAGGCTATGTCATTTAAATAAGAAAAAATAAAACATGTCAATTTTCGTGCTAATCAGTCCACTTCAAGCAAAACAAAACAAAACAAAACTTGCAAAATAAGTGTTCATGCACAAGCCATGCAAAAAAAAGTATCACACAATTAATTACTTACGTACTGTGGTTAGTTGGTTGCAGTGTAGGCATACACTTGACTTCTTATTACTAAGTGTTAGCATGGATGCCTAACAATTCACAACAATTCCGTAAAATCAGCTTGATAATCTATACTTATTTAATACGCTAAGGGTTTTTTTGTCTTGAGAACTCCTCCTACAATTTTCAACCGATTTTCAAGTTTTTGGTGTCGTTGGATAGGGCTTGGTCTGTAGTTGTTTCCGCCAAAAACTGATGAGAATCGGACTGAAAATAAAGGCGCTATCCACCATTGAAATCTCAAAATTTCCCATTAAAATAACATTGGGATTGAATAAAGCATTTTAAACATGTGTTAATAATCAGCTGTAAATACGTGTTGTTTTGGTGATTACAGATACTCACAATATTGGTTTGGTCGGAAGTCATTGATTTAAAGCTAAGAGTAACATTTTTATTGTATTAAAATAAATTGCTCGATTTCGAGCAACACGTATACTATAGTCCGTTTTTTTTAAACCTGATCCTTCTCGAGAAAATTGGGGTGGGGGAGGGTTTAAACTGTAAACAAAAAATTTAAACTGTAAACAACACATTTAAACTAGTGACAAACGTGTGTCGAGTATCAGATTTCCTCAAATAACGTTTAAAATAAGTTATGATATCTTTCAGTAACTACTAGTCAGCTGTTATATTTTCAAGCCAAACCTATTCCTTGTTAAAAAGTAACAGTTCTAAAGTAAACTGATTAAAAAACAACTGCTACCAATAATATTGTGAAACTGATACGCATTATGTTGTGATCTAAAATTACCAGCTGGTATGCAACAGTGAAATAAAACAAAAACAACAAAAAAACCAAAAGGCTTCAGCCAATGGGATAGTAGCAAGTATAAACAAACCCCCTCCACCATCTCTCCCTTGAAGGATCAGGCTTAAAAAAACGGACTATATTACTCCTTTATTAGGTAAAAAGGATTCCTTGTGAGCCAATTCTTAACAGTTAGTTTAAATTTAGATGGTGGTAGATTTTGGATGGACATTGGGAGAAGGTTAAAAAATCTGATACCTGAAAAAGGAAAGCAACAGTTTGACTTTTGCAGCCTATTTCTAGGGATAAATATGTTACCCTTGTGCCGTGTGAGGTGTTCATGCACATCGCTATTTAAAGGTAATGATGAATGCCTGGTTTTTATTGCTATGAGACACTGAAAAACATATTCATTTACTACAGTCACAATGGAATTCTGTATAAACAATGGCTTACAATGATCCAAAAATCCAGCCTTAGAAATCACTCTCAAAGCCTTCTTTTGTATCAATAAAATTCTTTGTACACCAGAAGCATGACCCCATAATCTAATACCATATGCCAAGATGGAATGGAAGAAAGCAAAGTAGGCCTGCTTCACCACAGGTAGGGGCACTTCAAGTACCAACCTCCTCAGCAAAAACAGAACTCTACTCAGTCTTGTACACATCGCATCAACATGATCTCCCCAGAGTAATCTATAATCTAATACAAATCCTAAGAGTTTGACTGACTCACTTACAGGAACATTGGTCAACAGACTAAAAGTAATATTTTGAGTCTTACTCTCATTTAAAGCTAGCCTATTAATGACAAACCATTGTTGAGCCAAGGCCATTGCTTCTTGGACTGCAGTTTGAGCCAAAACCCAGTTTGCATGTGATGAGAACAAGGTTGTGTCGTCGGCAAAAAGTAGTACATTGCCATTCACCTTATAATGGAGGTCATTAATTGCAATAATAAACAACAGGGGTCCCAGAACGGATCCCTGTGGGACTCCGTGCAAAACATCACACTGGCTTGAGTTTGCTTCCATTCCAGCTTACAATTTGCTTTCTGTCTGAAAGATATGAAGAAACTACTTTGAGGGTATCATCTCCTAGGCCGTAGTATCTAAGCTTATAAAGTAGGACATTATGAGGTATACAATCGAAAGCGCGTGATAGGTCACACAACACAAATTCAAATTCAAATTCAAATTATTTTATTTCCAACCAATTATTACAATAATATGTCATATAAATACATGGAAATTAGTCCCCACATAGGACATCCTGTGTGTGGGGACGAGCCGTTGTTCAGTAACAAAATAACTTAAAACTAATTACAACAAGAGGAAAACATTTAAATCTAATCTTGCGAGGGGAATTAATTATAATTATAGAAACTAAAGTAGCAATGCTTATAAAATAATAAATTATAAGTAAAACTGAGCTACATGTGGATATTATAATTTTAAAGTACCTATCTTAAAGATAGAACATCTGCAAAAAAAAATGAGAACTATTTCCAGAATACTATTTAAATATCTAAGGAAAAAAGGATAAACACATCTATGGCAGGAATGTCGGAACATAACTTCATACAATACATAATAGAAGTAAAGATTGAACTATTTTCGATTAAATATTTCTATTAAAAACTGGAATGTCATTGTAAATTCCTGGTACAAATGCCAATTCATGATAGTTAATTTTGTCTGAGAATGTTTTTCAAAGATAAAATAACAAAGAAATTACATACAAAATAAGTTTATCAAAGAATTTCACTGATGAGGAGGAAAGATAAGAATTGCTGCGCCGTCCCGGCCTACATCCGTCAGCCACCTAACTACCCTACCGCGGTACACGGCCTCACTGCAGTCATCTGATTCCCTGATTTCCCGAGGAACATTTCTGAAAACACTGTGAGCCACATAAAAAGCATTAGACATACTAGACTTATTTTTTGGTCTTAAAACACGTTCGCTGCGGCATATAAAATGTCGAAACTCAACCCCACGCTGAACTATATTTACATTAATCCAACGATAGCGCGAAATTAAAAACCTGTAGAATATATTCTAATCACAAGTAATCTAAAAGCTCAATATCCTTACCTACACGCTAATGCACAATATGTGTTTCCTTCTCAAATGCTAGAGGAAAAACAGTCGCATTATCTTGACATTGTCATATGTAACCGATCGGATACATCCGCACCCGCGAAGGAACTCGTTTGTAACCGATCGGTTACATGCCGCAGCGAACGTTTAACACTTGTATACCGACATTTTCATGATGTCTAGTGCTATAATCATGACCAGTTAAAGAAAAAAATTGATGTTTTATTTTTAAAAATAAAAAATATATATTTTTAACAAAAAGTTGGCGGACATCAAACACTTTAAATAAATTAAATAATTCATCAGTTGAAAAACGTCTAGGTTTACGTAAAGCAACTTTTATTATATAAAAGTTATATCTACACAACATGCGTAGATTCCCTCGATTCAAAAGACTTACGAATCTCATCAACTAAAGACTCCAGTGCTAACACTGTTGATCTTCCCCTTCTGAACCCAAACTGTGATGGCACTAGGAGTCCATTTCCCTCAAAATAGTTATACAGTTGGGTGAACATAACCGACTCGAAAACTTTGGCAAATACAGGGATTAATGAAACAGGCCTATAGCTACTCACACTTTCCCTGGGACCCTTCTTATAAATAGGTACAGTCCTTGCTACCTTAAGAACACTGGGAAAGACTCCTTCCACAAGACAATCGTTAAACAATTTAACAAGACTAGGTGCAACTATGTGAATTACTTGCTTAAAAATATTTGTTGACATATTATACACGTATTTACTGTCTGATGGTTTAAAACTATTTACAATATTTATCACATCTGTGGGTGTTACAGGATTCCTGGAAAAGCTCACATTAACTTCTGGAATGCTGGCTACATAATCAACATCCACAACCGGAATGATAGGGATTTCACTCAGAATTTCATTGACAGATTGTTTGAAATATAAATTAAAATCTTCTGCTGATACTTCGGACTCTATACTTAATATAGGTTGAGGTCTATTGCGATTTATGATTTGCCATGCTGCTTTACAAGGATTGCTAGAGTTAGAAATAAAAGACGCATTAGCCGACAGCTTGGCATTTCTGACACCACAGCGATAAATTTTGCGCAGTCTACGCAACATGGGAATCAGCTGAGGTCTGTCAACTGAATAAACGGTATCAGTTAACTGACACATACTTTCTCCCAAGAATATAAAAAAGGCGTTAAAAGATTCAAAAATTAATGTCTTGATGACTCAGTCGGATAGCTACCAGCTGAGCAGCGCTCATTTGACTCTACGCGCGTCTGTGACTTTTAACAACGTACTGCGTTTACCGCTAAACGAAAAATTGAATTTTCTCGGCAACCACTTGACGTAGAGCAATAATTTAAAATACTGGATTATTTAGTTTTTTGAGCTTGATTTAATGGTGATAAGTAAAATTTATTTCTAGACAACAGCTATTTTGAAAATTCAAAAAATTGATTTTTGAAACACTTTTTACTCCATAACTTTTGAACGCGCATTTTCTCGGAGATGCGGATGGTGTCATTTTATTCGCCATTTTAAGCTTAATAAACCACAAAATTTTAATCAAAATCGTTAGAGCCGTTTTTGAGAAATTTTGATTTTTGACGATTTTTGAGGGTTTTTGGGGGTAAACTACCCTTAAAAATCAAAAATTCAAAAAAATGAAAAAAAACGCCTGGAATTATCGTGGGTTTGGACCTACATACCAAATTTCACCAAAATCGGACCATTGGGGCATTCTCTAGCTCTGTTTACATCCTGACACACATACACACACACACACACACACACACACACACACACACACACACACACACACACACACACACACACACACACACACACACACACACACACACACCCACACCCACACACACACACACAGACATCACTCCGAAAACCACTTTTTTGGACTCGGGGGGAACCAAAATGGATAAATCCACCAACAACTCAAATTCGAAAATTTTGACGAAAACAATACTTTCTCCATATACAGTACTATGGTATAGGGGGAGAAAGTAAAAATCCCGGACTAAAGTAAAGAAATCTTTCAACTTGACAACTCCGATGTATACCAGTCTGACTTGACAGATCTTACTTTCGAGTTGGGCCGAGATGACCCCCTGGGAGCAGAGGCCACTTGCTTAGATTTCAAAGGAAAACAATAGTTAAAAATATTATTGAAGTTGCTGAAGAAAATGTTAAAATTTTCTTCCTCAGAGGCATGTTCCTCATGAAATGGGACGAATCCAACATCCGCCTGAGTTTGTAGCATAGTTATAAAAGAAGCAACTGATAACTCATTAAAAGATCTAAAATTGATTCTCTTATTTGCTAAAGGTTTGTCAGACATATTTACATATTTACAGCTCATGTTTAAAAATACTTGTTTGTGATCAGCTATCTGATCTTCGCTAACTCTAGCCTTAAAACTATTCTTATCAAGGTTGGTGAGGAAATTGTCCAGAGGAGCTCTACCTCTTGTTGCCTCGGATACCGCACCATAAAGATCAAAGCTGCGCAGAAAGTTCGTACGGATGTATGAGACATTCGATATATAATGTTCCACAAATACTAGAGATATAATGTTAATGTTTACTTCACATAAAAATACATAGAACAAAATATTGCTATATTCCCCAGTTAATGGAATGCATTATTGTTAGTTCTTTCAAAATACCATACTTTACCTTTGAATACCTTTACCTTTATTGAATACCTTTATTGAAATGGCGACCTAACTCAATAGGTAGTTTAAAGCCAAGTATGAATGAGGGATGAGTGTAGGATGATTGTGGCGAGATCTTGTAATCTTGTTACTGACTAAGGCCGACATTCTCCTTAGACAGGACTGTTAATTCATAGCCCAACAGCCAATGGTATCTAGAGACCTACAGTTTAACGTGGGATCCGAACCACAATTTCAACCTCCCATATACGAATTGGTCTAATTATGAGTATGGTACTTATGGATGAACTAGTATTCACTAGTGCGGACGTTAATCCCCACCAGGGAATATCGCATCCACAAGCCATCGCTCATAACTATCCACAATTCGCGACCTCCAAGTAGCTGGATTACAGGACGTCGCCACCGTCCCAGTCTTTCAATTTAATATGTTGAATTCAAACAATTAAAAGCAAACACCTTAAAACTCCATTTAGGCAATTTTTGTACCCTCTGCAACTTGCAACCTAGATCAACTAGATTGTAGCTATTGTCTGTGCAACAAGTCAATGACAATTCTGGTTTTGTTACGTAATAGTGAAATTTGGTTTATTTTGAGTTGGTCGTCCCGGTCCCGTAATCACTTCGCTGAGCTAATTCCTGATTGAACTCATCCCGCCTGTGGACCTGTTTACACCGTACGCGTAACAATGGGCAACATCCGTGGTGGTGGCAGTGTGTGTTTGTGTGCGTGTGTCGGTGTAGTTACGCGCGCCGCCGTCAGACAGCGCGGTGGTGGGCAGGTCCGGGCCGGCGGCGGCGCGCGCATCAGTCAGTATGGGACTCTCGCAGCGGTAACATGGCGGGCTTCGATCTCGCGCGCGCTGCTCTACACGATGCGGATTACCAACTGTCAGTGTCACTGTTCGAGCAGTGTTTAGCTACTATGGAACCCAGTGCCGATATGTACCTCGACTACGCGGACGCCCTAGTGCAGTGCGGAAGGTTGTTGGATTCGCTCGACGTCTACTCGCTGTGTTCGCGGTACACGCTGGTGTCGTCGGACCGCCTCAACCGCGTCGTGTCCTCGTTCACGGAGATGCTGCAGGCGGCGGGGATCGCCCGGGAGGACGTCACTGTGTGCGGGCTGGGCTGTGGGGTCTGCGAGGGAGTGCTGGTCCAGCCGACCACGCTGGGCTGCGGCCATACGTTCTGTGCCGCGTGTGTTGTGCGCGACCCGTCGTGCCGCCAGTGCGGGGCCCGGGTGGCGTCCAACTTGGAGACCAACGTGCTGGTCAAGAAGGTGGTGGAGCGGTGGTTCCACACGGAGGTGAAGGCTGCCAAGCTGCGCGAGGAAGGCAACAGGCTATGTCTCAGCAACAAGTTCGAGGAGGCAATCGCCAAATATAACGCCGCCCTGCAAGTCGGTGAGTCTTGTTGTTTACCAGACCGTCGCTGTCTTACCAAACAATTCGCTCGGAATATTATTGGTTATATAGAGCTCGCGTTTGAATTGGAAAGTTCCTGGTTTATCCTGAGAGAAGTTACAAACTTTTTGATGGTTTGAAATTGGACCCAGCTGCAGCAGCTGTCTTTGTTCATTGGGCTATAAATTATAATGATCCTGACAAGTGATAAGTGAGGCGGCAGGTCTTTTTTACTAACAAACCACACTTCATCTGATCCATGGCAATCCCTCTTCAGTCATGTTCACCTTAAAATACGCCCATAGGCCCATACAATACAGTGTGTCGGTGTCCTAAAAATGTAACTAAATGCGCTTCAAAAATAGTGATAACCGTACATTGATTTATTCTAGTTTGATGATCACAAACTCTGCATGGACTACAATACACATAAGAAAGATAGAGTGAGGGAAAGATAACAAATATTATTCAGTTACGGTATTTATTTGTTAAACAACATCATTGCCAATTCGTAAGTATATATAATTGTAAGTACCGTCGGTACAAAATTAGATCGGGACCCTAAAAATTCAATTTATTCAACAACTTGCTCATTTGCTGCAATAAGTGACACTAAGCAATTTGTCAAGAGATTTATTATGTTCTCAAAGAGAATTCTACTCAATTATATCAACCATTTAAAGTAAAAAAAATACTGTTACGCCCATTAAACAAAGAAAAGCTGTTGGACTTTTAAGTTTAAACAAGGCCGGAAATTACATCAAAATTTCATGACTCGTGACCTTGCAACAAACTGCTGAACGCGACTTGGCAGCAACTAAGGAAATGCGGCCCAACGGACAAAGGAAACTGTTACTGTATAATATACTGTTGCATCAAAATGTGCAACAACCTTGATGCAAACATAGGCCCTAACACTTAAAAATATATCAATAAATGTGCAAATAGACATAATTCATATCCCAATAAACGGATACTAATTTTAAGTTTTAAAAAGCATGAAATAGGCCCTACGCGTTGATTGAATTTGCTAACTGTTTGAGTGTTTTAATTTAATTACTTTGAAAAAAAAATATGAAAAAAGCCTTCATCTAGTTGTATAAAGTGCTAATCCAAGAGTAGGTAAGTGGTTTTTATCACATTCCTAGACGTCACATCTTAGTCTAATATTGTGTATGCACAAGCTGTATAATTCGTGGAAACCATCACTGTAAAAGGGAAAGGAGATATTTTCACTCTTGTTGAGTCATTTCACAACTTTTCTAAAGAGTTGAAATTGAGCCACTCTTTCAGAGTGAAAATTCACTACCTCAAAAGAGAAACTTTGATCACCCACCAAAAGAGTGAATGTTTTCGTCCAAATTTGAGTAAAAATCAATCCTAAAAGGAATGATTTTAATTTTTAAAGGAGTGAAATTAACTACTCAAAAGAGTGACTTTTCACTAAATGAAGAACTAATATTCTTTCATAAAAGATTTTTTCGTTAAACCTAACCTAACGAATCTTTTCAAATTAGGTGGTTTACAGACCCTTGTATAATTCTTGGCTTGGATAATCAAGCTAGTTATTGACAATTGATAGTAAGATTATAAACATGGATTATAATTTATGTAAGTTAATTAGACAGACATTGGCATAGGCCAACTCATGAGAGTAGTTTATCACTGAACACCATAAGGCCCTAGGCTACACGTGTGAACTGTACTGGTGCTTATTAAAAGCAAAGTAAAGGTATAGGCTCTAGTGTTCGCGTTTATTGGATATAATCTTCAATCTTCCTTTTTACCACTTTACCACTTGAACCACTAACCAACCACTATTCCACTATAATCATAACGAAGATGGCAAAGGGAAAATCTTACTCCTGTGCTGTGAGAGGGTAGTCACTCATGCAGGCCACGTGACTCCAGGATTCATCCGAAATAGAACGAAAACAGTTCTTTTTGGAAGTAAAATTCAGACACTCTGAACTATATCGAATTTTCATTCTTTTAATAAAAGTATATTTCATCCTTTTCAAAATACATTTTTTACGCTCATTTTGAGTGAAATTTTCACTCTTTAAGAATTTTTTTGAATTCTTCCACCTAAAGAACGACCTATTTCACTCTTTGGATTTTAGCGTGACTTCATTATAACTGTACCAGAAGCAGGTGCACAAATTTAGAACCACATTGTTTATTCCAACTCTAAATTCTTGGTATTATGTATATTATTGTGAGCGGCTGAAAGAGGTTTGATGTCGAGCTAAGTTGTTTTCCTAGTCTAATATAGTTACATCAGACAGATAGAGACTCGCCCCGGGCTAGAAGTGTTGGGAAAGACAGCTGATACGTCCCTTAGTAAAGGAGTGCTAGTGTTGATTATCATCTCAGAAAGGTTTAAAATACCGGTAATGTAGGATTTTGCAACAGGCTGTCGTTTGTAAATGGTGCAACGCATTATGAAATAGCAATGAATAGGAAAATCAATGTCACAGCAGTTGGGCTGAAGCCATGAAACGCTACGATAAAGTTATGAAATAAACAAACTGTTTATACTGCCAGCTCTTGGCGTATCACGCAAGAATTTTACTGGTATTTAATACTAAAACATTAAACAAACGGTCGTAAAATCAAGCACGTTTATATGCATAAATTATCTATGTATTAATCACAATTCTGCGCATTTAAAAAAATTACCTGAACGTGCACATATACTGTACTTGTTCTCTCTATGCATATTATATTAGGCCTACATACTAAATGAAATTTGTAAAGAGAAACAGATAAAAGATTCTTCAGTTTCTATTGATACTAACATTCAAATCTTTTGGTGTTTTAAAAGGGCGTGCATCATTTGCGCATCATGCGGATAGCCAGGTAGAAGGGATGCTTGTTTTGCGCATCGAGCTCCAGGGGGCTCTCAGTTATATGCATCGTTTGCGCATCGCAGGGTGGTGGAAGCGGTATTATATTATTTACAAAGTTATTGAAAACTCACGTCCGTGTTCAAATGGTCTTTTGAATGATAAAACGTGTTTGGAATAAGACATATAAGTTTAAAAATTATCAAAACAATATTCAACAGAACAGAAATAATGGCAAATAATCGGACACAATATCACGGCCTTGACCCGTACATTAACACTTCTTGGATTTCATGTTTACCATTTGTAGTTTGTTTCTATTGCAACAGTGAATTTTATGAGTGGTTTTATTCTGAGGAGTTAGTATAGGAGAGGCTGCTATCTACAGTTAGAATAGAGGCAAACTTGCCATAGAAACAATTCGTACAAAACATTTCAGCCTGAGCAATTACAGTAATACAATCCTCACCAACCATTGAAAGTAAAATAAGTGAACATTCGATGTATTACAAAAAAGGTTTATACATTACAAACTTAAATTATTTATGAATGTGCGATACACATGTGTTGCCGTCCAGTGGTATGTGTGGGGGACGACTGTTTGCGAATTAATTGTTGTCGGTAGGCTGAGGCTATCTGGACGGGAGAGTGCGCAAATGATGCAAGGGGATAAGACGACCCTTCGAAATATTTTACAAAAGGATTAAAAAGTGCGCAAATGATGAACGACCTTTTAAAATGGGACTAAAAATATTACGGTATTTTATAAGAAAGCGTGCCACCGACTTAAAATAATTTATGTAGAATAACTCTAATCTGAGAAATTTGTTTTGAGTACGGTACATTTTATTTTAAATGGTTATGGATACAGTAAATTAAAGTTTTTCCAAAATTATTGTTATGGGCTAAAATGAACTTCATTGCCCTAGCTTGACCCATCTGTTTGGTTTAGAAAAGATTACAAAGTATAAAAGTTCTTCAAGTTATGTATAGGCCTACCTACATCCAAATTTGCATATTCATTCAAGCGTGGCTACAAAAAACGATATCATGGTTATTTTGAGTCACTATTTAAATGTTTTACATTTATATTTAAAATAACATAGAAAGCAGGTTAAGTAATGTAAACAAAACATAAATTGGTGGTGTTGCCTAGCCTTAAGCTAAAAATTACTAACTATTTTTTATTTTATATAGGCCTATATAAAAAATATTTAGATTTTGTGTGAAGAGGTTCAGCAAGCTGTAAAAGTAAATCGATTTTTGATAGACCAAAAAAAATGGGTTTTTTTTACTGGTCCACGGATTGAAGTCTTTTGATCGCACGACACGGGCCGTCATCATGCCGGTTATGCCTTATTGCCCTGTTGCTAGTGGTTGTTGTAGGTCCGTACAGTGGCTCTGTGCTTACGTAACCCGACCTCGCTCCCCTTGCACCTCCAAAACGATCGCTCCCGCTGCCTTTGTGTCCACAGCAACCTGCGCGGCGCGGAGATCGAACAACGTGACACGTGAAATGCGAGTTTGGGGCAACCATTCGAGATTTGGAACGGGCTAAATGTTACATTGAATTTAAACTTTATTGGACCAATAAAAGACATAGGGCTTAGTCTTCTTTTCCTCTATTTTTCTCAGCTTGTGTGCATCGTAGGAGAAATCTGCGCATACCGTTAGAAAGGTCCTGTAGATGATCAGAATCCCGTTAAAATAATTTTCACTACTCCACACACGAAAGTACACTTTCTAAACGTAAAATAAGCTAAGAAAATAGGTTATTCCCGCTACTGCACGGCAAAATTACATAACGTTAACTTTCTGTGCATTTGTGGTCCACGGAAAGTAACCGTTATGGGATTTTGCGGTGCAGACCGATCAGCTACTGTTGCATTAGGCCGTTGTATTGTTGTATTGTTGCCGTTGTATTGTCGCTAGCTGTTGTATTGTTTCCGTGCGTATGTCTCGGCATAAGCACGGGAACTCAGCGTTATGAGTTCGGGTTTTTCTTGATACTAAGTTGAATAAACAAAATATTCATGTTGTTTACAAGCTTTTCGATATAGTAAAGAAAAGTAATGTTCAATGCTCGTCTAAAAAAAGTGCCATTGCGGGGCTCGATGGCGTTTTACATCGGCTTCGCCTCGCGCATAAAAGCAATCTCTCCCCGCGTTAAGTCAAGAAAACTACTACACCTAATACATCCGCCCCCAGGGCTTCGCCCTACCGGATTTCAAATTGTCAATGTTTAATCTTATGGGAGTAGGATAATTGATTTAGACCTAGTCATTAGATATCAGCTTTTGAAATAACAAATGCTAGTAAATCAGGAAGAACAGATCTAAACAACTTGTTTGCGAATTGCTAGTGTTATAAAAAATCCTAGCCTAAGGAATTTATGGCGTCACCATGGGGTAAAATCTGTTATCGTACATTTATGTTTTTCCTCGTTACAAGTACTGAAACCTTTATTAGTAGGCCTACATGCCCCAGCGTTAAATTAAAGCACATAGGCCTACACGTCCAAACTTATTTTATTTTCTGCATATTGTTGGACAACAATAAATTGTGTTTTACATAACTGAAGAGTAATTTTCCGCAAAGCTGCGAAGACTTAGCATGATCAACATTCAGTGGCATGATCGCCGTCCTTATACAACACCATTGTCTGAAGTAGGCCAGCCGGAACCTTCGGTGGACCTCCGGAATCTCGTGGTGACGCATCGTTCGTTCACATAACCGGTACAAACCGGTTACCGAATACGCCGTATACTACCAATATCACCTCAATACCTCCCATAACATTTCTCTTATCTGCTTTCTTCTGTTGTTTATTTGACTTATAATGTAGAATGTTTACATTGGGGGGGGGGGGGGGGGCTTCTGGCAGATAACGTTTCTCCATGGTAACACTTGAACATTGTAATATTTAAGTTGGATTAGTTTAGACGATCAGCTACCACGTACCTGCAAGACGGATTGTGAAATCCTTCTCGCTGGTAACTGGACCGTCGAGAAAAGTTACTTTGCAGATCCAGAAGAGAGCTCCTCAAAGTTGGCAAAATTAAATCAACAATGAAAATCATTCTCCGTTTAGTACGAGTAAAAAGGCGTGAAGAATCTTGTGATTTGTGGCAATTGTTGGTCGGTCAGGGTCAACGGCCGGCGAGTGAGCCCAGACATTACATGAGTGTACAGTTATCCCGTGAGGCGCTCGACATGCACGAAGGTGCCTAGAGGGGGTCTTCATTTTCCCTCGTTTCAAATGCTTCTATAAAGTCGCATTTCGCTCAACAAATATCTTCGTTATGGTGTTTTACGGTCAGGCAATTTTAAAGTTAGGAATTGAAATGGATTGTTCATTTTTTATCCAACAAATCTTTTGGAACGAAATTGTAACTGTTGAACAACAGGGGACTACCTGCTGAAACACTTCTATCCCAAAACAGCCTAAACTCATAAAAGAATTGTTTTTACCATTTAGTTTTTTATAACAATGGGTGCTAATGCTACCCATTAGCTATTGTCAACGGAAATGGGGGGAAATTTAAAGCCATTTACTGTAGCCTATATACGGCCGTAAGCATAAAATAAGAATGCAGCAGTTTCAAAATTAATACAACAATACGTAAACAAAAATGTCTTTATATTTAGGCCTAGTACCGTTGCGGCTTTTGATGAATATTTTATAACATTCACTAATTTTTCTTGCTTCCTCTTTACCCTAACTCATACAGTATGTAGATATCGTTAAAAACTTGAGAGTTACATTTCCAAACGTAGTAACGTAGTTACGATCTGTTTCATCGGCAGACCTGTTTTTTTCTAGCACAAAACTATGTATTTACAGATATTTATACACAAGCAAATAAACTATGCACGCTCAGAGTGTGTTGGCACGGCGCGGCGGCCACGTCGTCGTCGCTCTGTCGCCGCGTCGCTGTCGTTACGTAACCTCTAGTTCCACGCTGCGACATCGACACTCCCACTATAGACTCCCACGACACCAGCCCTGCAGTGTCTGCCGTCAACAGGTCCAACTGTGCTTGTCATACGCTGACGCTGCTGCTCGCTATCAGTGTGTATCCACTCGATAAACATACAAATCCTGTTATTCGAGCTTGTGTTTCGAGCTGTTATTGGTTGTATACCACCTATTGTGATTAAAATGTCCTGTTTTCCCGGTAATGTATCGGTATTTTTAATCCCTTCTCCAAATATTTTTTACCACCGAATCCGCCACGCCGTGCGCTACTACCCTAACCCAAAAAATGTGACCGTAACACTTTTTTTTCGTGGAATTCTAAATTAACATATTGAAGGCCAAAAAAATGTTTAGAACTTAAATGGGTGGAGCTGTCCTCAAACACGACCACAATATCTTCCGAGTGGATGTTGAATTACAACTGTTTACATTTAACAGTTCCCTAGGAGGTATTTAACTGAACAATTTTTATCTAATTTGACAATTAATTGATCAATTATGATAATTAGGCGAGATCTAACGCCTCAAATCATTCATGCAACAGTTGAAAGTCGTCGGGCAAAATAAGCGTTGCTCTTTTTTTAAAGGAACATCGAGAGTACGCAGCAGGACACCAGATCTATTCCTTATGTACATCCCGTATGAACGCCAGATGCAACGAGACAGGCGATTATATTAACGCCAATCGCCCGTTAGTTTTACACGACAATGGACTTTCGCAATGTGTTAAATAGGTGAATCTCCAGCAACCCATAAGAAAAGGCCTATATTTATTTCTTAATTATAAGATTTAAAGTGGAAACAAAAAATATATCTATATAAACACAAAGTGATAAATAGCTTATAAATAATAAGCTTAGAATAGGCAGCTCCTCTCAGGTAGATGCCCCTTATAATACAGATCTGCAATTTATATTCAGCACATGAATTGCGTCAGGAAAAAATAAGGCGCTGTGCAAGCCACCGCGTTTCAGAAACCTATAGCAAATAAGAAATAACAAATTTGGAAATTTAGCAGCAGAAGCTTTGGATTGATGCGAACGTATTACAAAGAAGAAATGTGGTTGGTTGTCTACAACGAGGTTGAACCTCGTCGGCTGAGCAACTAACTAACTATATAAACGACTTGAAAGCGCTCTCAAGTGAGAACGACGAAAACGACCAATCAGACTCGGAAACTATCCCCTTCGAAACTCACGCCGCGATCTCCAGCTGTATACGGCGGCGGCAGGGGCATCTGTCAGAGATGAGGTCAATGTCACTACCGCAGCCACCGCCGCAACCGGTTCCATCAGCTGGCCAGCTCACGAGTCGGTTGTGTTTACAAATTATAAAGTCTGTTTACATTCGCGGGGGGAAAAAATCGAGCAAAAACCTGCTTCTGTTGATAACCACATTTCGCACAATGGGCGGTTGTATCGTTAAGATTGTGGTTATCAAGTGCTACCAGAGAACACATAACTGGCTGGGTAGCTGAGTGGTTATAGTGCTTGCCTTCGAATTCAAAGCAGGTTGCCGGTTCAATTCTGAGGAAAGTAAGCTTTTTAAAGGATCGATTCCGGACCCAGTTGCCATTTGCGTAATTGGGCTATTAATTAATGCTGATTTTTAACATGTGGTTGATGTTAGATGGTAACAAGACTGGGGTTTGGACCGCTCCCCGTCAAAACGTAAAAAATGCCACTGGTGTGAATAGACAAAAAAGACACAAAACAAAACATCTATTTTCATGGAAATTTCACCGACAGTGTAATATTTCATGGACAAAGTATAACTTAAAAATTGTGAATTAGGTGGCCTTCAAAAGTCAGTGACATCTTTGGTAAATAGAACTGTTTCTGCAGTTATTTAGTTATAGTGATATGAGGACCCCGCCACAATGTTAATCAACTGGTATAGCTGAATCCGGTTTCGAACCATCACAAAAAATTTGTAAACTTTGCTGAAGATCGATAATTATTACAGTTGTTATTGTAGATGCTTATTTTTATATATTTCGAAAAGAGTTTAATTATGTTTGCAGTTCAGGGTGAATCAAGTTAGTACCGGAAGGTTTTGTACATTATTTTAACCAATTAATACATTTCCTGTGTGGCTAGATGATAACTAAAATAGAACGTCTAAATTTGAGTTTTAATGTTGGCGAGTGTGTTTATCACATACAGCGTGAGTCGAAACGTGCGTCCAGCGATAAATCAACTTCTGTTATTGTTGATTGTTCTGTTTTGTTTACGATCAAGAGTTTGGGTCACAGAGCGGCGCGTGCTGGTTATTCTCATAATCTTTGATGAGGCCTATTCACGACGTAGATTATTTTGTTTTCATTTTTAGGTAAAGTTAAAACATTGAAAACATGCCTCCGCGTTCCCTTCTTTCAGACGGTGTTTTTGGATATTTATTGGTAAAAAATATGTTTTCTTGTAGATTAAAATTATTTCTAGTATGTCATTGGAAATAAATAGTATTAGTAGGAAAAAAATGCAGTTACTTTGCAACGTCACTGAGAGTAAATAACTTTCAACCAAACCATTACCAAGTTTAAGGAAAATAGGTAGAAAAACGGTGTCCGAAACAGGATAATAAAATACAGTACCATGTTTTGAATGAAATCCCTATATAGGCGACTACGCTATAGCCCAACGGTAAAGAAGACCGTTTAAACATGTTAACAGATGTTTAAAATGCTCAACACCCAATCCCAATGTTATTTCAATGGGAAACTTTCAAATGTAAATTGTAGATAGCGCCCTTATTTTAAGTCAGATTCTCGTCAAAATTTGGCGGAAACAACTACAGACCAAGCCCTATCCAACGACATCAAAAATTTGAAAATCCTAGGAGAGAGTTAAGAGTGTAGCAGGAGTTCTCTTAACAATAAAAGCCTTAGCGTATTAAATAAATATAGATATAATTTATTTCTTGCTTTTAATTTTTACCATCTGACAAAATAAACCTAGGTAACAGACAATCTCTTTTTACTGTGCTCCCGTTTGGCAGTTTAAAACAAAGAAATTTGATCAAATGTTGATGTTTACTAATCTTATACTGTGTATTGTAGGCTAAAGCAAATTCACAAAGAAACTCTTAAGAAGCAATCAACGAGTGAACAGGTGGACAATTAAGCTCTCTATTTGTCGTAATGAAGTACTGTACTGTAGAGTTATAAATAATAAATGAGTGTGTGACGACTACGACGACGCCTCGGTACTGTACCTGACCATTCCATCCCGCCGTGTCACCGCTTGTCTTCATCTGCAAATTAATCGATTGGCTGCCACCCACATAGCGACAACTGAGGTCGAGTCATCTAAACATCGTAGAGGGCGTTGGAATGCCGCCATGTTGGATTTGTTTCCCATAGTAGCTAATTACAACTTGTCCCCGCCGTATGTCAAATAATTTCTTTAGTTCGTGTCCTATTGGTTCATGATAAATTGTGTTCACTTATAAATGAAATTTACAGTTCCATTTGCGAGTTCCATTCTTTGTGAAAATTTAATAAAAGCTTTGTTAAAAAATTAAGTCGTAAAAATTATTATTCGTTCTTTCGTTGTCATAACTACAGTTGCCATCAATCCCTCGCAAACAAAACTGTTCGGCAAAAAGTGTTGGTATTATATTGAATATGCATTTGTGACCCTAACGCCGATTCTTCAGGATTCGTCAGTTTGATAGTAAAACTCTAAATGCTTAGATTATCTAGATATTTGTTTGTATATAGATGAATTATTTACCTCTCTTTGTTATCAATCCATACGACCAATAATAGTTTTCTTCTCAAAATCGATGTAAAGACGATAATGGAGTGTCAACATGGGCATTCAAAAATGGCGATACATTTTCCATTATTTTTTTTTGCGAAAATGTTTTACCTCCATCTTTTATGACTAGAGCGGTTTTCTATGTTAAAACTTAAATGACCCCATACAATTATCCAACACACAGTTATTGATTACTCGGAGAGTAAAGTAGTCCGTGAGTCCGTGATAGGTTCGGTTTTAACATCCGGCAGCCAACATATCACATATCACGCGATTGATAATTGAACATTAGACACGCAACCATAACATACAAAAAATATCAGAATTCGCTCTGGTCAAGAATTTTGTTGCATAAATCTTAATCATAGAAACTAAAATATTGTATGGACTTTCTTAAAATATTATAATATTTATCCTTGAAAATCGTTTTCTGAATTTTAATCCAAATTGTCACAGCTGTTTTTTTTATCTTGAAACAAACATGTACGGTGTACACCATTTTCGCTCGTTTAGTCATTATGAATAAATCTTTTCTGGATGAAAAATAGTTAGTTTTTTTACTGCGCATGGACAAGAAGACGACATAACCATATCACAAGTGTAAAAGTTTCAAACGAGTTTATTACGCTATTTTACAAAAATGTTTTGTTCAAAAGAAACATTACTGGTAAATTTCCGCCTTGAGATAAATTCTTAACAATAAGGTAAATGTGTGTTATTATTATGTAACTTATTGCATGGTTGTATCAATTTCCATAATGATTCACCTTGCAGTAAAGAGAGTTGGTAAGGTGCCTTGAATAATTTAACACTCACACTTCTCCTCCTTGACACTGATGTAGTTTTTTGTACTGAACTTTTTGCACTAGACGACTGAACAAAAACTGAACTGAGAGCTGTCTAGACTACGTAGGCCTACGTAAAAAATCGAGGGGGCGTAAATTGGGGTCACTGTATAAGAAACACACCCTTGAATGTCTGACAAGGTCTTTTCGTTTAAATCTATGGGGACAAGTTTTGAGTTCTTGAGTATCAATTTTACCACTTCTGTTATTAGCATTACCTGTAGTGTTGAACCATATGTTGTTTTTATAAGACATCGCCTCGGACTCTCAAATTGCTATAAAGTTACAGGGGTCAAACTTTTTAAAACCGAATTCCCAAACTAACCATTTTAAATAAAAGAGTAAATTATAAATGTGTTTTCAAATATGCCAGGTAAATATTTTCAATACGCACCAAATTTACAACATAAAAAAAAATGTACTATGCATACTGTAGAGAAAAACAGAAAATGTTAACTGACTATTCATGTAATGGTTTTGAATGACACAGTGTATAATACGGATATATTTGGCTATTATTATTTTGCAAAGGTGGTGTTGTTGGAAAGAAAATTTTGTAAAAATTAATAATTTGACTATTAAATGTCTGGTTTATTGCTTCTTTTTCTTTATTTTACAAAGTATTTTTGTTGTATATGGTTTCATAGGATGTAAACAGAACTTTTCAGAATTGTAATGACTAAAAGTTTTTTCTTCTGTTGATTTTGTTGTTTTGAACTGATTTCTGAATTTCACATAGTTTGGTCGGTTCCTCGTGCTCCAAACATAAGGCAAATCACACTTAATGTTCAATTTTGTATTCGGATTTGAAGAATGGCATGGTTGGTTCGGATTATTTCCTTTTGTTCTTGATTTACTACCTCAGCCTGATTTAGGGAGTCTTCAAACCTAATGGTGGGATCTATAATCCACCCTTCGTTCTTCTTACGGTTGAATACCAATATTATACCGTATTCACTTTTTCCAGTTCGGCTGCTAGGATTTCCCTGAGAGAATTTTGCCTTTTGTTTCGGAGGAGTTCACCTTGCTTGCAGCTTGCAGGAGCCCAACAATGTGTGCAATGGTTTGTTTTGGATCCGCGCCCGGGAACCAGTCTTCACTGAAGCAATATTGCACGGCATTTTTAAGCTGTCGCGTCATTCTGAGTTAGAAAGACCCTCCTTAAACATAGTACTGTAATTGGCAGATTTTACTTTGCTGTACTGTGCAGGGAAACTTGTTTTTGTTTTTGAGGTAATTGCATCCACGAATTGAACTCCCTTTCTTGGAGTTTCTTTCTAATATTCTTGCTGGAAATTTTTTCGTTTTGTATAGTTATGGTAGTTTTTTGTTAACATATCGAGATTTACGTTTATAGCTTTTTGTTGGGAAACGGTTTCACGGTTCCATTACCAAGTACACGCGTCATTCCGGTTATGTAACAATTAACGTTTCTTTTTTCCGCAAGGTGGTGTGCAAAGCCAGGGACGTGGTTCCATAATCGACAGGTGTGCCGTAACGTAACAATGTTCAACAAAGCTTGTTGATTGTATCGAATAAACGGGTGTTAATTCGGGATTAACCAATACAATTAGCCTAGTCGATAATAATTACTGTAGGTATACATTAATTGTAGTATGGCGAAAAAATTTACTTGTTAATCATAGAAATTTTTGTTTGAGTTTTTTTGGGGGCCTCAAATTGATGGATTTTTAATAAAGCTCAGAGTTTAGTGATTGCATCCATGTGTTGCTTAAGCGTCTGCTTTGGCGATGGTTTTGCGATAACGGTTACTTAGTTTACATCGGGAGAGAGTTATCAGCGAGATTTTTAACATTTATTCATCCAAATGATAAGTTTTCTAATCGAACCAGTGGGGAATTCCTAGAAACACGAGTGTCTTGGTCTACGTTGTGAGTTTGTTGGCTTCAAATGCACTTGGACTCAGAGCAAAAATGTTTATCTCTTATACTACACTGTTCGTAAAATCATGTTGACTCCGAAGGTGTTTTGTACAAAACTTAACTGAGGTCCTTTACCTACTTTAGAGTCAGCAAATCTAGTTTTGTCTGGCCTAAACTGGCTTGTGTCAAAACAGACCCGACCTTTCTCCATTTTGAGCTCGCTGGCCTTTTAACCCGGGAATATATTCCATATTATTGACTTTGTTGTTGGTGTGTTGATTGGTTCTGGGTTTCCCTAATAAATAAGGTAAACATACTTTTGGGTTGCAAAGACCATTAATCAATACTGTAAGGGGAGGAACTAATTAATTAATGTAACTGGAATCAAGTAATGAATTATTTCTTCCCACTGTCGTGAAGGGTGAGAATATTTTTGACAAATAGTCCAATTCACACCAAATTTTTTCATAACTGTTGTCAATCCATCTTCAGATGAATGTTTTTAAGTTAGTTGTATCAATTACTGAGTTTTATCACGAAACAATAACAATCACAATTAATTGTGTTTGGACAATTTATACAGAGAGGCCCTACACTGATTAAACTTTTGTAATTGTGAGGCTGTAAGTTTATAAATTACACAAAAACTGATTTTACCTTATTTTTAACGTTTTTATTTAATTTTATTTTTTTTATCAAAAGTTTGGGGTGTAAAACAATGAAAATAATTTTCATAGCCCTAGATAACTTGTGATGTGGTTGACGCTCTTTAACTCATAGTTTTTATGTTGTCACAATTAATTACAATTATTTAGACTAATTTGATCCATATAAACTGAATATTTGGCCGAATCTCGAATTTCAATCAGTAGGTGACCTACAATGATATATACATTAAAATATGACAAGAGCAATAAGTCAGTTCTGATCATCTGATGATGTTTAGACACCTCTCTCTTACTCCCTCCCATCCCAATGTACATTTATCTCCCGTTCAAATGCCATGGGATTTTGTAAAATAGGTTCGCCATGGCAGTTTTTACTTACTTATAATATTAGTTTTATAATATAATTTACTCATCATCTTATGAAGGTATGTACCCAAGTTTTCTTGAGCAATGTAAAAACCTATATAAGGTTTTATTCATTTCGCGTAAAAATTACATGGAAAAGTTTTTGTATTTTCTAAGTAAGCAGTGAAGCTAAATTATTATTCAAAATATTAATGTGTTTATAAAAAAAATGTATATGGTCTCTTTGAAAATTTGTGAAATTTTTAAATTAAAGGTGAACTATGCCCAATACCCCAAATTTGACCCTTTTGGAACTCCAATAAAACCTCCGTTCCCCATAGTCCGATCAACCTAGTCTTCGAACTTGACCTGAAGAACGTTACCTTACAACTTCATACTATCAATGAAGTCAAAGATTTAGTATTTCTAAAGTTATCGTGTAAACGGGCACACACAGCTTATATGAATTTGAACGAACTGTGTTTAGGCTTCTAAGGACCTAAAATATAAAAGGAAAAAGGTCTCGAGCTTAGGTCTTACAGTGAGTACTACCGTAATAGCGTACTAACTATAAGGAAATTCGCTAAAACAAATATTGTTGAAAATTATTTTTAGCATTGTAATTGAGTTAATGAATTCCCATAGTGATCAATTTGAAACACGTGAACGAAAAATTATCCAAGAATAAACAATGCAAGTTATCCTTATGGAAGCAGTTGTTATTTGGCCAGGTGGGTTGACAGATGACGCGCCAGGTCACGTGGTCTCGTCGTATCAGCTGTTGCTGTCACGTGTCGCAATGTGGGCTACATGTCACTTATTCTCGCGGCCTCTATAACCGCGGCTCCTTGGAAATTTTTGTCGTTTGTGTAACGTTTATTCTTATTTGGTTTTATTTTCGTACACCTCACGTGTTGGCTATTGTCGGCATTCTTTCTTTTTACTCACGTGCATTTGACCACTTGTCATATTCGATAAGTCTTTTAGTAACGTAATAAATACTTTGAAGACGTGAGAAACTAGTCTGTGAGAATTGGTTTGTCTTTCGACCTCATCGTGGACATATATAAAAAAATTGCCCAACATTAATTTATTGATATTTTACGCAGAGATTTACAAAATGCCAAATGCCAGATTACACCGGTTTTGCAGTATTGTACGTTTTTTACTTTGACAATGGAAAAATAAATAAAAATAAATTATTCTTCCTTAACTGACTGCCTATAGTAACTTAGAACACGATTTTCCATAAGATTTACCTCAACTGCGAAACCGGAACCGCAATCACTTTGTTATAATCACGGCTTGGATTTCAAGCAAAAATATACCTAATTTTATGGGTGTCCAAAAAAAAACGTTTACAGACTTTGGGATGTGATTCCTGATACAAAAGTAAAGAAAAAAGTTCCTATGAAGGTATGTCCGAAAATGCATATTTACCCAGATATCCGCCATTTTGTTTTTTCCACTTAATAATTTTTATTTCGGTGACGGATTGATCTAGGAACTTCATATTTGGCATGGATCTTTATAATACTAATGTCCATTTCCATAATAAAAATTATTTTTTTCCGATGCATATTTTCAAAATGGCGGCCATTTTAAATTTTTAAACTCAAATATCTCAAAAACGGTAAATTTTATAAAAATATTGCAAGAGACAAAAAAGTTGACAAATTAAATTATCTAAACAACAAAACCAAGTTTGTAAAGATCTGCCAACAAATAACGGAGTTGTTGAGATTTTTCTCTTAAAATAACCTAAATTGGCATTAATCATAGTGCAAAATCAGTGTTTTTCTGCATAAAAACCACAGTAACTCCGTTATTTGTTTTCGGTTCCTTACAAACTTGGTATTACTGTTTAGATAATTTAATTTGTCAACTTTTTTGTGTCTTGTAACATTTTTATAAATTTTACCGTTTTTGAGATATTTGAGTTTAAAAATTTAAAATGGCCGCCATTTTGAAAACACACATCGGAAAAAAATAATTTTTATTGTGGAAATTGACATTAGTATTATAAAGATCCATGCCAAATATGAAGTTCCTAGATCAATCCGTCACCGAAATAAAAAATATTAAGTGGAAAAAACAAAATGGCGGATATCTGGGTAAATATGCATTTTCGGACATACCTTCATAGGAACTTTTTTCTTTACTTTTGTATCAGGAATCACATCCCAAAGTCTGTAAACGTTTTTTTTGGACACCCTGTATATTAACTATTTAAAGAATTCTTATTTTTTACTTCTTGCAATAACATAAGAAAGGAGGGCTCATTGCTCATTGCCTACTACTACGTCACTTGTCTAATTGTTCCTTGCTCAACTGAGAGTTTAAATATCACCCTATGCATAAATGTCCAATTATTATCAAATATGAGAGGTATGGTGTGCGAAATATAATAAGTTACACTTTCTTAGGTGTGAAACGTGACTAACGTATTAACGGTCCTGGTACAAAGTCAGGACCGGCGAGTTTATATTTTTTTCAGTTTATATTTTTTTAGTTATACATTTTTCTCTACGGTCGTCCTGGTACAAAGGTATAGGCCGAGGGTTTTGTCTTCCATCACGCGATCTGTAATCCCTTCTGTACAGTAGAAAGTGTGTCAGTAGTGCGACTGTTGCGCCGTCAACGGAGAAAGCTGCAACTAACTGCAGACTTGACCTCTTTGCTAATCTATGACTGTGAATCTGTTGAGTTGTCGAGTGGCGGGGGGAGTCTGCCCGACTCTTGACTCTGTATGTGAAGTGTTTCCCTGATGTTCATCAAAGCATAGAAAAACTAACCAGGTACCTGGTTAGTTTTTCTATGATCAAAGTAACGAGTGTTGTTTATCTTATTTCGACGTACAATGTTGATGTTGATTCCAAGTTATTTGAACTGGCCTGTCAACCTAATAAGAAAATGGCTATACACAAATTTTCGTAGTACCCCTAAAGCCCTCATGTATAACACCACTAATATAAAGCATTTTCGGATATGAGAGAATTAAATTTGAAACGTCATTTACTCACTTTTACTACTTGACACAAAACATTCAAATTTTCAATATTAATAGCAAGCATAGTTTTCTAAAATAACAAATTGAATTAACCAAATTGCCACAGAATTGATACGATACAAGCGCGGTACAAGTCGGTAGTAAAATAGTTTTTATGTACTTTCTATGTTAATCGTATCATATAAATATTTTTTTCAGATTTTGAGAAGTCAATAGTAACGTGAATTAGTGAGTCATGCGATTTCAACGCTTTATGTACATATTAAATAACTTAATTTGTATATACTGTGTTATATCCCATTTTCTAAATTATTTGCTCTTTCTGCCATTTAGTTACGCTAATTCACAAATTAAACAAAAATATATAGGCCTACAATAGTATAAAACATGTTAAACTAGTAAGAAAAGTTGTAGGAGAAATGTTCAAAATTTTTTCCTCAACGCCTAAATTATGTGATTTACAAAATTTTTACATTGTTCCACAGATATGTCAAACAAATAGTTTTTGTCTGTGTTTCAACGATATGCAGAATGTTACATAATTAGGCTACTAATTAATGAGCAGTGATTATTTTTAGACTGCTTAGCTATCTTTAAACATATGTGCGAATTTTTCCTGGTCTACGACCTTGTTCAACCCAAAAATAGAAAAAAAACTGTTAGCCTACGCAAAAGGAAATTGCCCAATATTTTGAAACCGATTCCGTCAGCGTTTGCAGTATTTACAATATTTGCAACGCCTATAGGAACTGAGTTGTTTGCAAAAAGCTTTATAGTATGATAGAAACGCTTTAATGTTGGCAAATAGAAAAAATAATTCTGTCTACTATCCGATCATATAATATGATTGTAAATTATTTATCACTTTAGTGTAAGTGATCAAATTAGCATTTAAAAATTTAATAATAATAAATCGCTGAAACCAACTGATCAACATGATGTTTGGTAACATTTAGACTACCAGTAACATTTGAACATTACAATAGTTCCCCGTACATATAACACCAAAAATGATGTGCCCATGTTATGGGAAACAGCAAAGTGTTTTCATCATAACTTATCGCTTATTTTTCGCGATAACATATTGAAATTCCAATTCTTTCATCTACTTTCCCTAGTTTATCTCTATTCTCGATCATACTCTGCAGAAGAAATTATAGAGCATCCATAGACTTTTTTGAAGTAGAACCTCTTTTCACAGCCATGTAAGCTTAGTAGTGTTACTGTATTGTTCATATTTGCTGTGTTTATTGTGAGTTTTCAGAAAACCTGACATTATCAAGCCCTACTGAGGGCAAAATATGAAGTTGATGATTGGTATATAGATGGAGATAAACCCCCTAGATGAAGATGTTTAAACGCCCCCTGAAATGAAACCCGAATCCTCAGCGTTCTGTAGAAGGTTAAGACCAAAGCCTTCGAGAAATTGGTTGTTGACGCAGGTATTGCTAATCTATGACTAGTTCTTCGGTCTCACCCGCCGCAGCGCCGCCAAGCGGCAGGCCACGGAAATTAACTCCCACGGGCGCGGGTAATGATCCCTGTGAAGTGGAGGTGGGGAAAATGAGGTCATCGCCACACATAGAGCGGGGGGGGGGGGGAGAGGGAAGGGTGACGTCAGCAACCAAGGCCTCGGACAAAGACCGTGACGTGGTATTGGCGATTCGCGGCAACCGACGAGTCATCGATACATGCACACGATATACACGACCGGATGCGACGAGCTCACTGGGAGTGGGGAAAACCCTCTGCGATAATCGGATAATCGCCCAAGTTTGACGAGTTTTTGTGACCAATATTTTTTTCTTAAAATGTTTATTCATTCGCTTTGCCATTTTAAATATTAAGTTTGACTATTCAATAAGCCAAATTTTACTAACCACGTTTTTGAAGCCAATTGTTGCATTCCGTTTATTTGTAACGAAGCATTAATAACAATTTGTAGTTTCAAGACATAATACAATATAAAAAACTTTGTTTAAATATTTTTACGACTGAAATACCCTCTATGAAGTACTAAGATTCAATTTAATCTCCTTTTACCCGAATATACTTCGAGACAATCTTAATATTTTAATAACTTAGTAGACAGAATCACGAATACAGTATAATCCCAGCTCTACTATGAATTACTTTGTACTTTTATATTATCATCATAGCCTCTTCAAATTGATAGACTAATAACGGCACCCCTTGGAACTTAGCAGTTAATACATTGAAATGACATGGCTGTAAAATTTTAATTAGATGCTATACACATAGATTAAACTTATAAATCGGTATAAGTGTTTAAGTTATACCTTCTGTGTATAATATCATTCAATAGACTATTATTTCCTGATAAACTCATTGAATGTGTAATTGTTTTTGAGGTTAATAATTGAATTTAAATAGATTTATTTCCTCTAAACTCTGGACGAAGTTTTTGAGACGTGGATTATAGGATCAACGTCCTGAATTTTACTATGGGACATTGGGATTTTATTGTTGCATTTAAAACTCCAGGTGCATCCAAGATATTCGAGTCGTCCCCCCACATAAACTGGTTAATGTTTACATGGCAAGCCACTAACCTGTTTATAGTCTATATTATAAAACAAGGCTTCATAGGCATTTTAAAAGGGGAAGGTCACTGTCCTGGCTTTCTATATTTAAAAGTCAAATATACTACGTAAATACAGATTATAAAGTATACTACCTGGCAACATAGGTACCGAAATGTTTTATTACATACATAATGAAAGTATCGCTTTAACTGTTAACAATATAAATATTGAAAATTATTTGAGCTATAGAATTTCTCGACCCTCACTACTCATTTGCATTTTTGGTCCATGTTCTTGGGTTACGACTCGTAAATCTATATAGTCAGACAGTCTCCCTGGTGTGTTTCTGTTCAATTTTTCACGTATTATTCAATTTTTCACTAGTATAAAACAAAAAATTCTTTGCTGAAATTAAAAATTAGAAAGCATGAAACTAAAGCGTAATTTAAATGGTACTGAATTGTATAAATGCGTATAAAACTTTCTAAATATGACAGTATTTAAAGTTGGCGGTATTTATAAATTAACTTGTATTTTGCACCAGAGTTATAGGAAACACTGTTAATTTTGTGCTTGTGGCAACACTGACAGAGACAGGTGGCTGACAGGTCGTAGCCAATCATCATTAGATTTGTCTTTCATCCGTCAGTTTTAGATCTCAGTTCTTGATAAAAGCTTTTTGTGCTTAAAATGTTTCTCCTGTCAGAACGCATCATGTCGCAAAGCAAATATTTGCGTTATGGTTATTGTGAACGAAGGAAAATGTTGACCTAGATGAAAGAATAACTGTGTCCATTTAATTTGTTCCTTACTACTCTGGTAAAACCATCCCAGTCCTGATTTTACGTGACAGTGTAGTAAATAGTAAATAATTCGTAATATTTCAATACGTCTTAAAAATCTACTGATTACTTTCCTGATTATTCACAGCACTACTGAACTTTCTTCTATGCTACATTGAGTGGATCGTTTGAACAGATTTATGATAAGTCTTCGATACAAGACCAGATTGCCCACGGATTGTGAAAGCATCAGTAAATTGAATCCGTAACCTCCAAAACAAAACCCTCGACACCCAACACCTAATTCTACTCAAGGACTCTAAATTAATCTTCTACTTAGTTCTGAACACAATACAGATCACATTTTCGACTTTTATCACACACCCAATTTTACGCTTATAGAATATGTAAGACTTAGTTCAAAAATCACCTAAATACAATGATACTTATGAGCTCTAGTTCACTGATATGAAACATAATTATTCAGAATAAAATTGGTGTTATATAACATTGTTAGTATAAAATTACACTAGTCGCAACCGGCATGCTTCCAATTTGCCGAATTTCCAATGGTTGTTATAGTTTAAACAACATAATATTAAACAGAACATCATAAAATATCTCAGTACCGTAATAGGCCTACATAGGAATTATTCATAAATATAATTGTTAATCCATTCTAGGAATATAAAATATTTCATAACATTATTATACTGTAACTCAAATTAATTAGACATTTAAATATATACATTGATTAGTTTTAAGAACATTAAAGAATAGCATAGCTAGAGCTATCATGCAAAAGTTATATGTTTACAAATTCCAAAATGTAAAGCAATTATATACTACTAGTGGCTCATAGGGGCAAAAGCCCCTAGTCATAAAATTAAAATGGCATGAACCATAGCAGATTACCAGTTCTTCACTACGAAAGTTTCCAGAAAATTTTAATTTAAATAATATTTTAAAAATACCGTTTGAACAGACCATTCGCCCCTAAAGCACTCTTTACAATCCTGTACTATTAGGCCATCTTTTTGGTAATTTCTAAATTTTGTCTATTGTTAAACTTATACCGATCTATGAAAAATAAATTTTGAAAGAAATCATAATTCCTTTGAGCTATGACGGCTTGTTGATATATAACATAGAAAAGCGGCAATGAGAAAAAAAATTACGGATGTTCAGTACCCATTTAAGAGTCAATAAACTTTCAATACTTTGTATCAAACCCCTTCCATTTTCTTTTTTTGTCCTAAAATTGAATGGATTTTTTTTCACCTGTCACCAAATATAAACACAGCGCCTCAAAATAGATTACCTTCGCACTTACTGTCAATATTCGTCCCTCCTAATCAAAGATCTTGACTTTGCGTAGACAAAGTAGACTTTTTTTTTAATCACTATACATGGAGAACCTTTAAATGGGAATATTAAAAAAAAATCCTTATCATTTTCTTATTTTGTTGTAAGGTTTTTTTACCTTACATTACCCCCATCATTTCATCTTCCAAATGACCAAATCATTTCCCCCTAGTATTCAGGGCAAACGTCTCTTCTATAATCCTGCAATCTATGAAAATGACAAAAATGTTTCTGGGAAAATTCAGCTAACAGAATACAACACTTAGTTGAATGATACACTTTAAGTTTCAGTTAATGTATCGTCAGTCAACATGATCATTTGACACTTTTCGTCTTAAAATAAAACCAAAAAAAAAACATGTTTTAATGTAATTAATGTAGGCGTTTCTCAAACCACAATTCATCGCCCATTGCTTCCCTATTACGATCAGAATGTATTTTTATGATTCGCATACACACTCAGTTTTTTTCACAATTTAAATAATTATAACAACAGTAAAAATCAGCAGTCAATTTGTAATAGTTTGTAAGGTTGGTAACGCTCCGAGTAGAATTTTTAGTAGCTCAAAATAGCTCTAAGCCACAAAACGTCTTATTATAGTATTACCACTCTAGGAATATTTTGTCATTTGAATATTAAAAAATCTTCACTCAATACTATCATCTGGTCTCTCGTTTCAAAATCAAACTGTAAAATATGTTTTAATGTACACATATGTTTTAATGTTTTCGAATTTGTATAACACTCTGTATGTTGAACCAGAAATAAATGTTGTAAAAAAAAAATTATTATGGAGGACGTTTTACGTGATTTCTCATTTCATGTTATGGACACTGTATGGAACTGTATGGACACCCCGATCATTTTCCCTTGTGTATGAGACCGAGACCTTTAATTTGAGACCCCTTCCATCTTTCTGCAATTGGTACAACGCTCACAGTTTTGCTCAAGAAATTTCGCTTACCTAATTATACATATAGATATAGATTGATTCTCTTTGTGTGAATTATTTTATCATCTTCACTCAATGTTATCATCTGTGTCTCGTTTTAAAATTAAACCATAACACATGTTTTAATTTACACAAAACAGACGTTTTTCGAATGCCCATGCTATTCTTATGGAGGACGGTTTACGTGATTTCTCATTTCCTATTAACATTATGGACACGCCGATAGTTTTCCCTCGTGTATGGGACCGAGACCTTTAATTTGAGTCCCCTCCCATATTTCTACGATTTGTATAACGCTCACAATTTTGCTCAAGAAATTCGGCTTACAGAATTATATTAATAAACTAGGGGCTTGAAGGGGCAAAGGCCCCTAAAAATCTAAATGGTGCTGCTATCTCCAAAAGTAAGTTTCCATTCATCACCTCCTTACACAATTAATGTAATTCATATCAATCTATACTGTGAATTTACACTCCTGAATTTTCTTATAAATTATTACCTTAATATTGATAGAACTTATTGGTATTGGTGGTATCAAATCAGCAATGAAATAATAATTTTCCTTGTATTACGTACAGTAGTCTATTTTGTGGAAAAATGAAAATTCATTACACTACTAAACTGTCGGACGCAATAAAAATGGTTTTAACCTTAACCATGTATGTGATGAGTTCATAACTAAAATAAATAAAACCCCTCAACACAACTTGACAAAATAGTTAGTAGCCTATTAATACTGTACACCACTGTATTCTGAACCACTGCCTTCATGTCCCTGTGCCCCCTCCCCAGCTCCTCGTGTTCCCCATGCCTCCCCCATGTCCCTTGTTCCCCCGCATGACCCGTGCTTAGTACCCCCATATGCGCCAGGGACCCACGTGCCTTCCATGCCCTCGCACCACCCGTACCACCTTGTGCCCCTCCCGCCTTTATGCTCCTGCCCCCATGTCCAGCAAGACATATCCCCCCGTGCTCCCTGTCTAAATACCCATGCCATCAAAGCCCCTCATGCCCCTGGTACCCTCCCATGCCCTTGGTTCTACTCTGTCCCCCATCCTCCCTGTGTTTAAAATGTTCTTCCCTGTGTCCCCGTGCTACCAAAGGTTTATTGTACCCTCCCGTGCCCCCATGCCTCCCCTTTGCCCCCGTTTCCCCCATGCTCCAGTCCACCAGGCCGCCGTTCTTCCCAGTGCCCCTATATGTCTCCCAAGCCTCTCCCATGTCCAACTACCCCCGTGCCACCAAAGCCCTTCGTACCCCTGGTGCCCTCCCATACCCCTCGCCCCCCACGTCCTATACACCAGTACCCCTATGTCCCATGTCTGTCCCCCACTCTCCCGTGCCCCATGCCCGCCTTTCTTCCCTGTTCCTCCATGCCCCCCAAGCCCAACTACCCCTATACCACCAAAGCCTATCTTGCCCCTTGTACCCTCCCATGCTCCCGCGCCCCCTTCTCCCATGCCTCCTTGGCCCCCGTTTCCCCCATACTACTGTATGGGGGTCGGCCCCCTATGACCGCCGTTTCTCGCCGAGCCCCCTACCCCCTGTCCTCCATGCCTAGCCCATTCTTCCACGTACCCCCATGCCCTTTATATCCACCAATGCCCCAGCATGCCCCCAATGCCTCCATGCCTCCTACCCTCGTTCCATCGACGTCCCTCGAGCTATGTTTGTAGTAAGTTTTGTCTGTTTATTCAATGAAATATTATTGATCTATATATTGTTTGTTTTGGCTCACTGCCATTTACATGAATAGGGCCTAGCTCCCCGTCTGTATGGGTTAACGGGCATTGGTTGTTTCCATACTACCTATGTAAAGAAAGAAGTAGAGAATGAAGAAAACAAAATATTCCTCACGCAGAGGTTATTCAATGTTTTCAGTTTACAATATTAAGTCGAAAATAAACAAACACTTTAGTAAAACGATTTAATTCTCACCACTAAATATAGCCAAAATGTAAAACAGTAACATAATAACTCAACAGTAGTGGAAAAGTAAGGCTGCTGGCTCACTTCAAGGTCACCCGAGCGATGACGTCATCGAGGTCAATGACCTCACCGATGACGTCATTGATGACGTCATCGATGACGCAATCGATGACGTCATCACCAATGACGTCACTTCCATGACGTCACACCCATGACGTCACAGAAATGACGTGCTGATGACGTCATCACCCCTTACGTCACCAAGATGACGTCATTGATGTCACAAAGGTCAAGGTCACGCTGAAACCTAAAATTTTTTGGCACTTTTGCTGTTTCTCATCGCAAATTCACTCCAAGTCGTCAAGGTCACGGTAACCTGACTGAAACTTGGAGCGTAGTGCGAGAAACAGCAAAAGTGCCAAAAAATTTTAGGTTTCAGCGTGACCTTGACCTTTGTGACATCAATGACGTCATCTTGGTGACGTAAGGGGTGATGACGTCATCAGCACGTCATTTCTGTGACGTCATGGGTGTGACGTCATGGAAGTGACGTCATCGGTGAGGTCATTGACCTCGATGACGTCATCGCTCGGGTGACCTTGAAGTGAGCCAGCAGCCTTACTTTTCCCCTACTCTCAACGTCATTCACTGAGTAAAGACAATATATTAGCTATTATACTAACTGTATTAAGGTTAAGCATATTTTAATTATGGTCTATTCAACATACAAAATCCTTTTAGTCCTCAGTCCTGATTATATACTAAATGTCATAGATGTGGCCACGAAGAAGATTTTTTTTTTCAAATCAAATCAAAACATCTTTATTATAAACAGATACAAATAAGTAATACATACATAGATAAATAAGAAATATTATCTTACATAAGTTTGACAATTGTGCGTGAGATAGAGTCCTTATAATTATTTTATTTACTACAAAGTAGGGAGATGTTAGCATTAACAAAAAAATAACAAAAAAGAATCTATACAACGATTTTGATAACTTAAACTAAAATATTACAATTGTGACTTGGTACAAATTTGGTAATAAAAAAAAATGATAAAATAAATGATAAAATAAATAATAATAATACACTGTGGATTCGTAAGTTTTCCATGATTATTGGTGTTTTCCTTTTTATAGTGCATTGCCGATTTTAAAAAGTAATAATGGGTTATCTTAACTCAAAGTAAACAGCTGAGTTGTTCAGTTAATATAAAATATTCACTGGAACATCTGCTTAATCACACGTGTAGGTATAAAAATCTCCTCCCCATAAGATTAACATTGGAATTTCACGGACCAATGGGGCAAAGCCCAGGTAATTTTTGATCATTCTGGTATTTTTCCTTGCGTCCTTGGCCCTCAAGCTTTAAAATGAGCCATAATACGTTGCCCTATCTTTCTCCTAACTCGAGATATTTCGTGGGGACCGATTCGCTTACGGAATTATATATATAGATTAATACGGTGTCTGAATCTGAAGGGATGTGTGTTCCACGATCTTGAAATCTAGCGAGTAGATTTTGCTTAAACTTTGCATTTACGAGTGTTTTGGCCCATATAGTTTAGAAACAGCGTCAACCCTAGGAAAAATCAAATTTTGTCAAAAACTAAGTTTAAAAATCGTAATTTTTAACATTTTTCTGATGGGTTGCTTATTTGGTTTCAAAATAACAACTAAGTAAACGAAAATATAAAGGGACATTGATTTAAACAGTTCTTAACAGTTGAAGAGTCTGATGTAAAAACAGCCCTTTATATCCCTTTATATCCCTTTATAGCCCTTTATATCCCTCAAACTATAAATTTAATTAATTCCCCAAAAAAAAAAAAATAAAAAATAAAAATAAAAAAAAACTCCATGGGATTTAGTATGTATAGGATAGGTGCTCTTTGACGACTGAGTAGAAACAACACAGCAGTTCGGATGGTATGTCAGATAAAAATTCAACACGAGCGTCTTATTATTTTTGATGGAGTTTCCTGTTTGTGTCTGTCTCTTCGCCGCAGCGGCGGCGCGGCGGCGCGGCGGCGGCGGCGGCGCGGCGTCATGTCGAAACACAACACAACTGCTGGCTGCTCACTTGTAGTTCGGTAGATAAAGATAATATTCATTGTCCTCTAAGTTTTACTATGAAAAATACAGATTAATCAGATAAATTACAGATTAATTTGGTTTATTAATGAGACGTGAAATTATATAAAGATTCATTTTTTATTCACTCTCCCCTTGTGAAGTTATTTACCACTATATTTTTCTCAGCACTTTAAAATTTTTATTTTATTTTTTTGCATAGATTTTGTTACCGTATTTTACAAGATTCTTTCAACAACATATTAAAAATATTTTTCATTCAACAGTAAAATATTGACAATGTAAAATTCTATTGCTTGTACGAACACGATGCCGATAATTAAACATGTAATTGAAATGTAAAAAAAGTTAAAGAGAAATATGCAAGAAAGCTATTTAGAAGCGTAAAAACTATGCTATCTCGAAAAGAAATTCTTAACCGCGATGTTTTGCGGTTCGTAACCGATTAGTGAATCTTGTAACAGGTTTTTTAATCGGTGATACCGAGCTGTGTGAACGACCTTGTACCGGAGGCAGAATTTGGCGGGCAGCCCCCATATCGGGCTGACACAGACCTTGAATGACGTGGCTACAGTGCGTTCTTGATTCGGTCTGCAATGTTAAACGGGTCCGGGTATTTAGGGAGAAATAGAATAGATGCTTCAAATATCTTGATGGAGTTCGTGTTTAATTTGGAATCAATGTCATCTATTTTTAAGATGACGTTTTGTATTGTGGAAAATATCTAATAACACTCTTAAAAACCCTTCTGTGGAGCTTATAAACGAATTGTTTAAATTAATAAAACGTGAAATATTATATTGAATATATGCTCTCCCCTCTCACCACACATAAGCGTTCAGCACACATTTTGAAAATATGGAACCATGAGCGTAATTTCAACGTTACTGAGTGGGGGCAAACATTTTCTGCGACTGTGATGTCTCGTAAATGATGGTCCTCCATTCAAACGTAGGCCCTCACACTCGAGCAAATACAAGCTAGACTACATATATTTTAGCTCAGTTTAAGTGCTAGCCTCAAAATGATTTTAGTTTTTAATAACAAATTAATTTGTTTATGTTTACCAAATCATTTAGGGTGGGTTGTACTTAACTGCCCAATTGTTCCCCATCAATTCAGTGAATGAATGAAGTTCGGTTCTTGATTTATAACTGCGCAAAGTAAATTTACGTTGACTGTTGAGTATGACACATGTAACTTATTACAACTCCGATAGCAGTTTCTCGTTGGCTGATCTACTTGTTCCAACGCCAGCGCCACATTCCTGCCCGGCTACAACAAAGCATGACGGCACAGCCGCCCCGGGCCCTCTAGTGTTTATGATCGCCCCAGCCTTGGAGCTCGCGCGTTGACGCAACGTCATTTATTATGAAACGCCGAGGCCGGCTTGTCCTTTCTTTGGGACTTGTCGGCATTTGGACAATTCGGCCCCTGAGGTATTGTTATGACTCGGGTCTTTGTCACAACCAACCGCCTGTCACTGTTACAACAGTGTATCTTTGCCTTCAGAAATGTTCTGTATAATGCAAAGACTCCAAGTCCGAATATGGAGCAGTAGGAAAGTAAACCGGTTTGGGATAAATGAACATTTTTTGTTATATTTCGATGAACGGAAATATGAGTCTCACCATTGTTAATGAAGTGGAAACGTCCATATATTTCTATTCTCTTGATGATTGCAACAACACGTAAACCATTAAAAAAACCCTTGGAGAATGCTATACCCTGCACTACATATAGCTATATCTATCTTCTATCTTCTTATTTCTATAAGGGTTTCGTCTGTTACGTCCCTATTTCTCTCGACCTACTGAACCGATTTTTAAGATTGAGGTGTCATTTTAAAGCTTAGGACATACCGCAGTGACGAATCGTAATTAAAAAGGTCATAGGCCTATTGTTTCAGGCTTCGCCTCCCTCGCCTTTGATTTATTTCTAGAGGGCGCTTTAAAATGTTGACCAACTTTTTATTGCAAGTTCTTTAATGTGAATTGTAATTTAACAGCTGATTACCTTTAGATGAATTTTAAAAGCCAGATAGTAAACAAAAATAGATCTCTGTCACTTCATAATCAACATTCACGTACTGTAGGTGAGTTTCACTCATACAGAATCATTAAATGCGCAATTTACGCATGGGCCACCTCGTATCACTGTATTACTGTATTGTGAATTTATCATAATAATGTGTATAAACATGTTCTGTAATGGCTACCAAATTCTTTTACAAACACTGCCTATCATCGTAAAATTCATTCCTATTGTGACACACCATTTATGAATATGTGCTACAATATTTTAATGTCACATGCTGTGAGGTGTGGAACACATATATACTGATTTGCTTAATATACCAACATCAACCATGAACTTATTAAAATAATTGATATGATAATCTTATTCAGAACCAGTGCACGATTATTCGTTGAGTTTTGTCTTAGCTTGACATTCACGTGGGATATCAACTTATTTTTTTCATGCTCAGTAAATACCGTATAATTAGGCCTATGTTGTGATATTTTATAGTATTAAGTGTGATTAATATTACCTGCGGTATTCATTTTACTGCACTTTTACTATACTTTTAAGTCCTCGCAAGTTCAATTTACCCCTTTCAGTACTAGAAAATAACCACATAGCCTATAACCCTAGAGGGATAAAGGTTAGGTAAATTAATATGTGTAACCCAGAAAACTGCTAGAGTATCCAAGGTGGGGGGCATGATCGTAAAAGAAGTCTGTAAAAAATAAATTTTCAACTCAAGGTGCTAGAAAACACAATATTTTGTATCTTGGTCACAGAGAGAATTGAATGGAATGATCAATGTGTCAAAATAACTATCAAGTCAACCGATATTCCTGTTTAAATTCACAGTATTGACAGTGGAGAGCCGATATAGCAGTTCTCACCATTCGGGAATAACAATATCATATTGAACCATAGAATCAAAAGAGATAACCGAAAGTATTAACTTTCAAAATTTTCTTTATGATTCATCCATGGTCGATTATGTACTGCAGTTAAGCCATACCGTGACATGGTAGTTGAAAGGTTCAAGGTTTTATTACCGAAGAGATTTATAAAGTCTGTTCATGTGCCAAGTTTTAATTCACCTTGCTAACATAAAAACCATCACTGAACAATAAATTGTTACCAAAGAGCCATAAATTCCTCAATTGTTTTGTAAATTGATGTTTAATATTCACAGCGGGAACTGGGCAAGATGTTTTATGATTTCTTTACAAAATGCTAACTTGCCAAGTAAATACCTCTACAACAATAATTCTTCTACAATTTTTAATACTTCCTTGAAAATTAAGTGAGTAGCTCTAAATAAAATGTGTTTTAATGTCTGCGAAGAAAACTTTTATCAACATCTGTTTATAGACAAAAATTTCTGTGTTGTTTTCTGATCGGAAGTCGGATTCACCCTTTATTATTCACCCTTTCTGTGGTGACACTTTATTAATCTCTACCCATTACATGTTTCCATTGTTCAAGTAGTTGGATGAAGAGGTTAAGTTTTGCCTATAAGTTGTGGAGTGCTAGGTTTCCTGTTTATATTTCGCTCTATTCTCCAGGAATAGTGACCTATATTTAAATAACCAGACCTTGACTAGAAGGTTACATGAATTTTACTTTTTAGTACCGGTAGCCTAGAACATGTATTAATTTTTAATCTATTCTAAAATTATAATATGACCACTGTATATTCAAGATTCAGGACTCTTTATTTGGTCATTAAACATGAAACAGTAATAGACCACGTCAAATACAATCAAGTGTTAAAACAAAATTAACTTAGACTAGAATAAGTTAGACAATAACAAAAGATAACGGTGAAAGAGATTTAAAGTATGACAATAATTACTAATGTAACATGTTTAAAACACATATAAAAATATGACCAACAGATATGTGTATTCTCCATCATAAGTTTAATTTGCTTACTGTATTTTTTACTTGTGATTTATAGAAACCTAGGTATATCATCGACGAGAAACTTAAATCTTTTTTTTCTTTTGAATGTACTGTATCACTCAAGTTGTTGACATCAAAGTTTCTCACCCGTCATGTTGTCATGTTGCAGCCCCCAGCCACCTGGTGTACAGCAACCGCAGCCACACGCTGTACCGCCTCAACAGGCCCCAGCAGGCCCTGGACGACGCCGAGGCGGCTATCAAGCTCCGCCCACACTGGGTCAAGGTACGATCAACACTTCTTAACAATACTGTGCTGTAATTACACTGTCGCTAACTCGAATAACTCAATAACTTAAAATATTCGGTACCTCGAACATTTTCAATTCCCTTAGAAAAACATGTCTGTCAAAAAAACCATACATAACTTAAACTATCTTTATGGTTATACAGTAGTTTACTTTAACCTCTAAAACTCTAAATGCAGTGGGCAAGTCATAAGTTGATTTTTACCACTGTATTATTTTGAAGTTTTCTATAAGGGCCTCTCTTAGTCAAAACCCTCGCGCACAGGTCGCAAAGAGTCGGTGAAACACCCGGTACAGCCTTTGTCCGCTGTTACAATACTGTAGATTGCTTCTTTAACAAACAACACCTCACCTCGGTCACCTTCCTAAGTCGGAGTATACTTAACTCAAAGAAAAACTGCAGACCTGTGAATTTTGAATTAGTAAGAGTCAACTGTAGGTATATACTTTTGTCTAAAGCCGCATCCGAACTGACTGAATATTCGGGGTAGTTTTGTTTGGCAAACACAGATCAACAATCATTTTTAACTAACAATTACTGACCATATGATTTACATCGGAAATAAATATCAACAAACAAACAAATGTACGGCAGACCACTGTTTGATGTACATTTTTGGCCAGTGTGGACGCGGCTTTAGTATCCTAACTGTTGAAATAAATTGCAGTGTATCAACATTGAAGCCGGCTAACAATTAAAACTTATTGTGTTGGGCCTTTATGCAAGATCAGTTTATGTTCGGATTCCTTTAATGTCCTAATTATTTTAAAGATTCTCGTGGTAATCCATGAACATATAATTTTCTATGCAGTAAGGGACCAGTGCTATCCTCATAAAATTATTTGTTCATATATGTTACCTGGTACATCTTTACTTGCTCTCATGTCCAGAGGCAATGTACACTCGACAAGAAACATTTAAAAATTTAAAAACACTTTATTTGCATATGCTATCCTGCGGTCTATCCCTAACAAATTAGAAGTGTTGAGGGAAAAATGTTACAGTAACTCTAATAAATATCGTTATGAATTGAATTTATTTCATTATTATGAATCCATTCGAATGCTATACTGTATGTTACATAGGCAATCAAAACCAAATTTTTTTGTAACCAAAAGTTTCTTGTAAAATAAAAAAAGTTTTTCAACAATTTTTTTTAATGATAAAAGTGTCAATGGTGTCAAGTGGTCAAGAACAAAATAATTTTTTATATGAGATTATATTTTTTATATCATTTCAAAGAATGTAATGAAGGCTCAAGCTATAAATAATTTATTGAAGGTTATTACTGCTTGGTTGAAGCTACCCAGCAAAACAGGTTCGTCACGGTTTTGTCAAGGAACCATCAACAAGTAATGAGGTCTTGGTCACTTTGTTTTAAATTACCGTTAGCTATCAACAGGCAGTCATTAGCATGAGACTGCAATTATAAATTCTCCTTGCATAAACTGAATTTGTAATGGTTGATGATTAGTATAACGCTGATGATATATCTGAGATATTTATTTACGGTTTGCATAATGTTGGTTGAAGTGGAGTAGATTTATTTTCATTCCTAAATTTTGTGACTGATATTGATTGGTTCCTTTTTTAATTATTCTAGTTTTTGTCTATGTGCGTGATGTTGAAATCAAGTATCAATTTTTATGTTAACAGGAAACAAACTTTGGTTGCACTACAATCTTAAATCATTCCAATTATGTATCTAGTCATTTTTAGATGTGCGACACAGAACATCCCCTTTCAAAAATTTGTGCCCTGAGTTTGGTAGATAAAGCGGCTAGGATTAGAAAAACGAAAATATGGACAAATCTGATGGTAGATTTGATAATCCTTACATTTTTATTTCCCTAATAATGTTTTAATCATATTTGGTAACCAAACACTGCATTATGTTTACATTTGTAGATTACGTTCTTGCCACACCATTTGCATCATGATGGTCTCTCATTCACGATTAATTGAACGGTAGTCAAGTGGTTACAGTGCTCACCTCACAAGAGGTTCAAAATTTGATTCCTGCCAAGGTCAATTCTGGACCCAGTTAGCATTTGTAATTGGGTTTATTAATTAATGATGCTATCTAAAAGCAGGTTGATATAAGATAGTAACAAGACCAGGGTTTGGAACACTACAGTCCTGCCTAAGGAGAATGTCGGCCTTAGTCCCAGTAACATTTCCCACTCAGAAAAACAGTTTAAAAATAAACTGTACTCTTGGTTACTGAAAAATCCCTTTTATGATCTTGAAGAATTCTTTAAAATAAAGAACATTGCTTTTTGACATATGTCACATGTTACTACTAAGCATTTAGTATTAAGTATTGACAATTGTTAATGATTGTATAATCCTTACAACAAATAAATCAACAAGACTACAAGATCGCGCCATAATCATCCTACACTCACCTCTCATTCACACTTGGCTTTAAACTACCTATTGAGTTAGGTCGCTATTTCAGTAAAGGTATTAAAGGTGTTCTCTTTCACCTTTTAAAAAAAATTCCACCAGTGTAGAAAGTAACAAAAACTTGTGGGAAAAGCAAATAGACCCTTAATAAATTGAGGATAACAATTAAGTACTACATGAATTGTTTTCCCCAATTTAGACACATCTTTAAACCATATCTGATGAAAACTAGAGCTGACATAATGGTAAACACTAATTTTCAATGGATGTTTCATTAGGATTATTAGAGAGCACTTAAACATTGTTTTCCCTGTTATCCTTTCATTACATCAGAGGATAATTAAGGCCGAGTAATAGTTGGAACGTGTTACATTACCATCAGGTGGGCAGCCAAGGTTACACGAGCGTCGCGCTTTGTATAATCAGACGCACACACAATATGTGATTAAGCTTGCATACGCACACTCCCACATACACGTGGACAGACGGCTTACTTCACATTCAAATGTCCTAAACTTTTAATTGTACAGCAGTTTTAGAGAAATAGTTTTTAAAGATAGTTATAATTTCTCTATCGAATCCACGTCCTTCACTTTTAAAGTCTAATGACATAATCTCTTCTATATCTTGTAACCTTGTACCACAGAGTTAACTTTCACCTGGCTCAGGTTTTCCTGTTTTGATTGTTATTGAATTCTAATACAGCCGCTAAGCTGAAAGCCATGCAATAATATGAGTATACCTCACTCAATAGAAACTTCTCCTTGATACCCTTTTTAAAAAGATATATTTTTTGTAACACCAAAATGCCTACAAAAAGTACAAAGTGTACCTTTAAAAAAATCAAAGAAACACCTTGGATGGTATCCAAATGAGTATGTTTGGTGTCAAGGTACCAATGTTCTTGTAAAAACGTTTTACAAATACGCAACAAGTATTTTTTACTTTTCATCAAGTCTAGGGTAAGTTATGCAAAAAAATTTGCTGTAGACTTGGTAATAATAAAATTTATTAAACTGGTTTGAACAAGGTAGTTTTCCGGACCCCTTTTACAATCAGATTGGGAAAGGTCAGTGCAAATTAGGTAGGTAAGTTATTGAATATGTTTTAAAATTCACTAACAGCCAGAGTTTCAAGCGTCATTTCGGCTCTGGCACACAGAATGCCGATGTTGGCTCCTTAATTAACATTTTGATCTGCTGCCAATTGAAGTGTCAGGGTGTAATACTGCTCTGTGGGTTCTGTTTTCTCGGTGTCAAAAGCCATAAGAGTAGAATAAATTTTTATCTTCATTTTTATACATTAATAAATAACTTAAAGATAAACTGTTTTAGTATCAAAAGTAATTTTTATTATATTTATAACTTTGAGGCCTCAAACGTTTTTCATATAAAAAATATGAATAACTCTTTTTGAACAAAATCTTTATAATTGTGAAGGAATACTAAAATATTTCGACTTTTACATAGTCTACGATTTAATAACGTTACTTTTTTTACTTCTCAGAATAATCTTTGTCAACTAAAATTATTCTGAGCCAATTGTAGTCAATTATTTAAAGCCAGTTACCTTTGATTTAACATTACCGGTACTGGTTATGTGCTTATTTAACATGAGTGTACTTCTTACTCGAAATCAAGCAGTTTAAATTGGACAGTCACATTTCATTGCTAAAAATGTTAAGTTTTGTTATATTATAAATCAATTACACTCGACCAATCCAATATTTTGATTTTCATTATAAGTAATCACCCTAAACTATACTTATTTACCGCTGTACAGTAACATATATATTTAATAAAATTCTCAACCCCAATTTCTATTAAAGTGTCCTTGATCATGCATTGCACTAGTTTAAGCCAGTGTTGAACTGGTTAAAATCAATTATCCATCAGTTAGTTCTGGTTATGTAAGTTGTATTGGTTCCCGACACTCATCTGGTGGGAATTCCTTGCTAGTCATAACAGCTTCCCAGAATCTTTCATGGTCACATCAAGGAAAACCAATCAACTCATCGAGTTTCGCAAATAACAAATTATTATCCAGACAAATATAAAAATTTGCATGTCCAAGGATCTCTCCCCTCTTTTAAAAACCCCCAGGTTCCATCCATCCCATTTTGAAATCGTAGAATTATCATAAAAATAAAATTTTGTCAGGATTTATAATATACTGTATATCTGAATATGAGTTATTGAAACTGTGTGTTTTCTGCAGGGCCACTATCGAAAGGGTGTTGTAATGGCAGCACTTGGCCAGCATGAAGAAGCTTTCGTCTCATTTGCTCTGTGTGTCGCCCTGGACAACAACGGGGAAACAATGAGAAATGAGCTTACCAGGGTAAGTAAATGTAAACATGGTTGGCATTGCTAAAAGAAAGCCATAGTGATGAATGTTGCATGCTTTAATTGAATGAGAGAGTAAAGGGGAACCATTCCAGTTTTTGCCGAAATAAATTGAGAAACTGTATAAATTCATCACTGAACGGCCAAATCATCTTTATTATAAGCTCCTGTCTTTCTTTACTCCAATTTTGAGTTTTTGCCAAACAATGCATCAGGACCAATTGTTAAAATGGAGTTAAATTTAAACAAGTAACGTTTACAGTCATGTAAATGTCTGTGTTGGTCCTTGGTTAGAATTATTGCGTGATCCATTACTTCATTACGTATGCCAAACATGTCTTTCCCACTTGTGCCAAATTTCTGCCTTGACCTGATTCCAATACCTCCGGCTAATTTGATTCAAGGTAAAGAAATGGTTTTGTAAATATATTATAGTTGTATAATTTTATCTTTTTCTATAAACTTAAATGTTTAAGAAGAATAAGTGACAGGATCATGCGTCTCATTGTGTATATGTATTTTTTTTAATAATGTAGCACTTTTTTACTTGTATTTTTCATTTGGACCATAGTACAGATCAAAATTTAACAAGTACAGTACATAAAGCAGGGATCACACACACCATGTAGATTCACGTTTAAAAGAATTTTGAATATCAATATTATACCGTATCATTACTAAAAATTGTTATAAGGAATATTTTGGCGAATGGATGTTAATTTCCATTTACAATAGTCTTGTAACACAAAATACCGGTTCTTATAAAGTGTGCACAGTCCCCCAAACGACCAGAAAGCAGGAGGAATGGTCAGTATATTTAGTAACAGAGTTACATAAGACTGAGGCAGGCAGGGCAGTGTGCTAAATGGAACATGCGGCCGGCCGCCTCTCAGCGAGGTTGGGGCACTTGACTCACTTACATAACACCACACTTACTTACATCACAACACCATGCGGGGCTCATCTTACATAAATGCATCGGCCCGCATAATGCTTACAGCATGACACTTGTGTAACCTAACCTAACCTATCTCTGACTCATGATTGCTATCTGCGATAATGGACTTTCCGCCAGCCTATTGGTTATGTAAATGTGGCAATGATTATGTTAATATCTTGTTTCTAATACATCTCGGAGGTTGCTTTTTGGATTTTCCCACAAGATTAAAGTTTTGTATTGTTCTTTATAAAACTTAGTTTTCCTAGGTTTTTTAGGTGGCATGGTATTTCTGAATCCTTAATAAGAAATTGAACTACAAGTAAAGGGATTTCTTGTTATGTTATTGGCAAATCCTCATTTCCCTCATTTTTGAAGAGTAATTAACCTCTTTCAAGAATGCCATAGAGCAAAATTTGTATTGTAAATATCATAAAATAAAAAAAATTTAATAAATATAGGAATTAATGCAAAAAATTATTAAAAAATTAAAATAAATTATGAAGATTTTTTATTGTTTATTGTGTTTTAGCCAACACAATAAACAGTTATAGTATAAAACACAATGAAGTGTTATTTCCTTGATGATAATGCATACATTTTAAATATTTTCTTTGTTTGAGTTTACAAATTATGCAAATAACTTTTACCTACTTTAGACTAAATATCAGTTGCCACAGAAGCACGGGAGTTGGCCCTCTGAGTGGTCCATCGACCGTCTGCTGTACCATTTCTCTTCCTTTCCTTCAATCTTCCGTCCTACTGGGGATTCCTGCAAGATGCCCATTTTTCTCTGGGTCTCCTAATCTACCGGTAACATCAACACGATATTATTTTTTAAAGTCATACGCAAAAAAATCCTGCGATCAGGTTGCAATGCTGCAGCAAAGGATCATCTGGGTTGTTTTAAGCCCCGCCAGGTTCTTGAGTGTCTGCAAATACTTTGACAACTCTATTTTTTAACCAAGCTCTACAATATATTATGAACATAAATTTCAAGAAATACATGATGATGTTACAGTCACTGAAGAGGTTGCTGGTACCGTCGAGCACAAGTGGCCGCCGTCTGTGTGTCAAGAGCCGGTGGAACTCCCCATACTTCTCCCCCTCGCACTTCCTCCCACCCGTAAACACAAGCGACTGCGAGGACAACTCCAGTGGCGAAGACGACTATCAGGTTAGCTCACCCGTGAAGATGTGGTTTTGCAATTTCAAACAAAAAACAAAGTAATCAGATAAGGCAAGAGCAAATATAGTTGATTAAAATACACATTCAATTAGTTAATCATCAGCAAAAATTATTTCCAAAATGGAAAGTTGAGCTAGACCTGAATAATACTCGTACATAACTTCTCTGGTTAGGAAATCATAACACTAATGTAATTTTAATTTCACCTACAAAAATAATTTTTTATTCAAATTTCTTCTTGTGTTTGTTACTATATCTAGATAGGGGAACGATGTATTTCAACTTAAATCAGAAAAATTGTTATGTAAAAGAATATCTCCTTGCAGTTCCGGTATGTGATGCGTTTTAACTCTTGAACTTAATTGAAATTTAATTAATTTTAAATTGTTTGCCAAGGCAGTAAATCCGAACAAAAATTCAATAAGAAAACATTCTCATGATATTTAATGGAATTTTTTACTGGTAGCCAGCCGCCAATTCAATTGAGGAAGAGTAGGATCTTGTCTGAGTTTAGTACCAAACAATGAAGGCAGATGTTAAAACTATAAATTCAAAAAGACCAACTCAACATTATTGCTTTTCATTAAATTAAAAACCAGTTTGTCATCATAGGTGAATAAGAGTGTGCACTGATCTATTAAGTCAACAAAATACCGTGTCAGTTAGTAGTAACATAGTTGAGTCAGCGGTGAGCGCTTACATTTGTGATTATAATCTCATCGCCTAGTAAACTAAAAAATGATTTAAATTAAAATTATCATTTTACTTATAAAAAATTCATTTTTTCTTACTTATTGAATTTTTTATTACCTTAGAGATAGGTTTTTTTTACTTTCAATATCATATTGTTGATAAAATTATTGCAACAAACAAACAAACTATTGCCAACAGCAGTTTATATATGTTCAGAAATAAACAATAGCCTATTATTATTTTATCAATTTTATGATTTTTTATGTTTCAGATGCAAAAGAAGGGTATTCCTAAAGTGCAAGCCAACAGAAGATTACACAAAATATTCGATAGGATATTCCAAGAAGTTAACCGATTAAAAAGTTAGTATTAAACCTTACGTAACGTGGTTTATGGTTATGTCCTTTTGTTATCAACTGTTAGTTATGTAAGTTTAGTTACTTTCTCATACTATCTTCATTTTATGTAAGAAGCTGTGTCATATCTTTAAAACCTACCAAGTATGGTAGATAGAAGCTTATCAGTTGAGATAGAACTCGCTGCACAACAATCGTGTTTGTTGATGATCTCACTGGTCTTCATTCTTTTTTTAATATCTGCTGAAAAATGATGAAGAACTCATATTTATGATCCCTAAAACAGTCCTATTACAGCCCTATTATATAGTCCTATTATACTTTAAATATTTATATAATACCTATCCTTGGGATGCGCCTTTGAATATCTAGTTAGACATTATTGGAGGTCAAGTTTCTGCTCTTAATATGACAAACTGGGTTATAATATATCGATTCCCGCCAGCAATTCAAAATCAATCAATATGTGTAGTGAAATATTTTGGCTCTAAAAAGCCATTTTCAAACCACTTCAATTCGGAACTCTTAATTCACTATCGAGCCTCATAAGTTAAGAAAACACAAAATACATAGTTCACAAAAACCATGGCACAGATACAAGTCTGTTGACCGCCCTTTGCTGTTGTGAGTGTACATGTAATTGTTGTGAGCTATTTGTTTTTTGTTGATTTTTTTACTGACTAAGCTCGATGGTAATTTATGTGTCATATAATGAAGTAGTTTGAATTTGGTGAAAACCAAAACAAGTCACTACATATTGATTGATTTGAAACTGACAGAGAGGTAATTTTATTTTATTTCACTATGCATTTGCAGGGCTATAAACCTGAATAACTAAACTAACCGTGAACTGTGTTGCACCACTAACGCACATTTTCCGTGTTGTGCAGAGCTGGAACGGCGGCCTGTTACACTGCAGATGGACCGAGACGCCGTCGACCCGTCGGACTTTGACTGTATCCTATGCTGCCGAGCGTTGTGGAGGCCTGTCACCACGCCGTGTGGCCACTCCTACTGCGCCATGTGTCTCGAGCGCTGCATGGACTACAGTACTGCCTGCCCTCTCTGCATGACCTCTCTCAACAACGTGAGTCTTTAAATGATTTCAGAATCTAATACTTTGTCTACATTATAAAATTAGGTTTCTAGCTTCTTTGCCAGAAACCTAAATGTCACAAAAAAAGTCTTGAGATCGATTAATTATGTGTAAAAACTAGCAAAGCCGCCAATTAATGATAAGAGTCTTGAAATTTTCCGAAAGAATTATTGTCACTGAAAAATTAGTTTTAGCAGTTGTAAATTAGTTGTGGGTAGCTGGGTGTGGCATCTTCCATAGCTCATAAAGACATCAGAATCATCTGACAATACATATTTTTAACATTTGGAAATTCGCTGAGTACGCAGGTCTGCTGCGACGGGGGTATTTGGATTATTCGCCACTGTTCAAATTTACCGCACTGGTACCTAAACTGTTTGAACTGACACAACAAATGTGCAGTCTTCTGAAATTTTAATTGTTGTTATTATGCTCAATATTGTTAGTATATCATATCCTATTATGTTTTGTACATTTGATATTTGAAAATTTCTGCTAGTCACCTGTAACTCAGAAATATAAGTAAATTTAAAAACTGAGGATCGGAGTTTAACCCATTCCTATTCAATCCTTACTTAACATAATCATGTGGGCAAGAAAGTATCCATTTATACTGTTTAACTTCTTGGTAACAATTTTTAAAAACATGTGTATGTCCAGTTTGTTGGTGTCAATGCCAAGAATGTGACAAAATGGCTTGAAGAGGCGTTAATGGTGGGACTACCTGACATCTATGCATCACGGTTACTCTCCCATCGGCAAGAACTTGATGAACAAGAACGGTGAGTTTACTCTAAATAAAGTCACCAGCCCCCCCCCCCCTCACTGCCGTTCATGGTCGGCTTGTGTCACACAGAGCACCCTAGGGGCTGAACTTGAACTACAGGTAGCTTGGACGCTCTGGTCGTAACCATGTATCCTCTGGTTTTTCTTCTCTGTGGTTACCGTAATAAAACAAGCCATGTGTTTACAAAAGTTTAAGTTCTCTTGTTTGCAAGTTTATTGACTAAATTAATAATACGACTTTTTAACTCTTTTGATAAAAACTTGCATTAGATATATAGTATTAGATTTATTAGAAAATAATTACTTGGAAATCTTTGTAGGAGATCCGTAATGTCCATTCCACAGTATTCACTGTCGATGTTATCTAATCATGTTATTTGTACCGCAGGTCTCCTGAGGTACCTGTTTTCGTCTGCACTACAGCCTTCCCCACCGTCCCATGCCCTCTGTTCATCTATGAGCCCCGCTATCGAGGCATGATTCGGCGGTGTGTTGAGTCTGGTACGAGACAATTCGCCATCTGCGCTTGTGTACAGCAGGGGAAAAACAAGAAGACGTAAGTGTACATTTTAAAGCTTTAATCTACCTTATGCTGGTGTGTGAAAGCACATTGTTAATCCAAGAAATAACAAATTTTATTGATCAGCAGATAATGCTCATAGGCTTTCATTTAGGTTAACACAAAATATTTTCTTGAATTGAGGATAAGTCCACATATGAAAGAATAGTAAACTCTTTTTGTTTGTTTCTTTGCTGTATATTTTTTAAATGGTATAGATGGCAAAAAATTAATTTTTATATTCTTTATTTTGCTTTAAAAGCATTTGATTGCTTCGCCATGAATAATAACCTGTTCAAGAAACATTTCATGCATACAACGAGAATTTGTTTCCTTTGTGTAGCTGATAGTCTTTTGTTTGCAAAATGACACATTCGAAATGCAGATACTGTAATTTAAAAACTGCCTCCAACTTAACTTGTTAATCTAAAATTTTTATATGTAGTTTACCAAAGCATAAACATAATAATTTTTCACATATGACTGTTACAGTTTTGCGGATTTCGGGACAATGTTGAAGATAGAGGATTGGGTTCTCCTCCCCGACGGCTGTTCCATCCTGACGACGGTCGGCATGAGGCGGTTCCAAGTACTCTCTCGCGGAGAGAAAGATGGCTACGACACTGCGCAGATCATGTTCCTGGTTGACACACCTATCAATCCGCAGCATCAGAAAGGTGCGCTTTTGTGATTGGTATTTATTTGTTATCACTGTGTAAGGAAATATTTGATAAAATGATGTTATTAATAATATGATTAGATTGCTCTTATTATTTTTATACAATACTGCAGCTATTTTTTTTATATATTAGCCTATATTGTTTGGTTTGCCTAAAAAGTCAAATTCCACACTAGATTTTATTAGATTAGTCTGCTCTCTTGGTCGTGTTTTAGTCATTGAAAAGGGTTCAAACACAGTATGATCTAGGCTGAGGATTCTGTAAGAATGCCTAATTGACAAGTTTATACAAAATTAGCTTGTCAGTTTTTTATTATTTATTATTATTTTAACTGCCCCAAATCTTATTCTAGATGCAAAACTTAACCATCAAATTCAAGAGTAGTTTTGCCTCAAATGTAGCGCTTCACTGAATTCTTATAATATACTCCAAAAGTCTTCTAATAAATAGTTCATTTGGTTCTCTCAATAGTACAGCAAATGTTTTCCCAGTCATGCAGACTTGTCTCGGTTTAAAAGAAATCTCTGAATTACTTTTTGCTGTTGAAACGCACAACCAACTTTATAGCTATTTTCCATCTTAATAGTAGGCTACAGTTATTACTAATAGATAAGACTAGGATACATATTTATAGATACTGAGTATTATGTACTCATGAGGTTACATTGACAGATATTGAAGATATGCACGCGAGAGTGCTGAGGAAAGGACGGCGGTGGTTCAGAAAGATGCCGAGACCTCTTCAAGAGGAGATCTATCGCACGTTTGGGGAGATGCCGGAGGTGGAGGCCGATTGGTCGACCCTGGACGATGGGCCCGCCTGGTTGTGGTGGCTGCTGGCAATTCTGCCTCTCAGTAAAAGTCTACAGGTTAGTATTTGCTTACCAAAGTAGTTATGGAGGATTTAAAAATTGAAAAATCAATAAGCTGTATAATACAGTTTCAATATAATAAAACAAAACCTGAAACACGGCCGAAAAACAAAACATAAACCATTATTAACTTAAGCTTATCTAATTTCCTGTAACAAATTATTATACTAGGCGCCACGAAATTGTGAGCTTGGCAATTTAAACAGCGGAAGCTGATTTCAATTATTCTTACTTAGCCATGTTGTCAATTTTGTTTTAGTACCAGGTTAACCTTTAATTCACTTTTGATTTAGTGTCATGGTAATAAGGCTATTAAATTTCCACCAACAACCAACTATACCTCTTCCATGTTAACAGCTATTTCAAAAAGACATTAATGCTCCTTTATTTTTGTATACCTTTCGTTGTTATTTCGTCACCAAAATAGCAATCCATAAGATCAATGTTAAAAATTATGATTTTTAAACTTAAGTTTCGATCAAATTTGATTTTTCCTGGGATTGAGGCTGTTTTTAAACTTTTTTTTGGGCCAAATTCTCTTAAAGGCAAAGTTTAAGCAAAATCTACCCGCTACCTTTCGAGATCGTGGAACACACATCCCTTCAGACAGTGCTTCAGATAGTATAAGATTTTCATTTTGCTTACGTTTGCAGTAAATAAAACAACAGCTGGATGAGTTGGCACAAATCGAGAACACTTTTAGCGAATTTCCCTATAGGGAATACGCTATTACGGTAGTAGTCACGGTAAGACCTAAGCCCGGGACCATGATACTTTTTCGTTTTGAGGTCCCTAGAAGCCAAAAACACTGTGCGTTCAAATTGATATATATGTACATATATATATATATATATATATCTATGTGTCCGTGAACACGATAACTTTTGAACGGAACCTCCGATTTTGATGAAATTTGGTACAGGGGTGTAAGCCAGCATCTACTAGGTTGAGTTCGCGAACCAGAATGATCGGACCATTGGATCGGGGTTTTATGGGGTTTCAAAAGGGTTAAAAATGGGTTTTTGGCTTTTTAGCGAATTTCCCATAGGGAATAAGCTATTACCATAGGTCTCATGGTAAGACCTAAGCCCAGGACCATGTTACTTTTTCGTTTTGAGGTGCCCAGAGACCAAAAATAATAGTCATTAAAATTTATATATATATATATATATATATATATATATATATATATATATATATGTATATATGTATGTGTCCCTAGACACGATAACTCTCGTAAAAATGGTCGTATCGACACCAAATTTGGTAGAGATGTGTAATCCTACGTTTATTCGGATGAGTTCGAAAACCAGACATATCGACCTACCGGAAGGGGTTGTTTTGGGGGGTTTTGTACCCCAAAATTGGTTTTTTGCATTTTTCATATGTAAATTTGAAAAATTTTAAATTTTTATTTTGACCATTGGATTCAGCTCAAAAAAAACACACAATTTAGTATTTTGAAGCTTTGCTCTATCTAGATTGGTTACCGAGATATTACACAGTCTAAAGGCAGTACATTGTCTTTTGGGGCTCCAATGTTAATCTTACGGAGAATGAGGATGTGTTAATATTTCACTTATTAACCAATATTTCTGGATGAAACTTGGTATTTAGCTTCATTTGGTTGAGATTCATCCATTTAAGGTAAAAAATCTTGGTTTTTGTACTTATCATGGCAGCAAACCTGCATACTCTTTTCCCATGTTAATCATATGGAGAATAGGCAAACTCCTTTAGCAATGGACAGATATTGATGAAATTTACCATATGGCTTTATATGGTCAAAATAAATTTTTTCTATGCTAAAAACCTACTTTTAGTGTCCCCCATGGCAGCATACCTGCATACTCTTTCCCTATATTTATCTTAAGGAGAATAGACATTTATTTCCCTATTTATGAGCATGCGATGAAATTTTGTTTACAAGTTTAGCTGGTCAAAATTAATATTACTAATTTGGAAATTCGCTGAGTACGCAGGTCTGCTGCGACAGGGGGTTTTTACTTTTATTTATAAAATTAAACAATTTTAACTTAAACCATATAAAAGAGCTTAAAAAAATAAACAATCTAGTATTTTGAATTTTTTACCTAGCTTAAATGGTTATAGAGAAAATCCAAAAACTATGTTTTCCATGTTACTCTTATGGGAAATCAACAAAACCTTCTAACTTGCTTATTTATTGCCATATCTTGATAAAATTTGGTATATACATTCATTAGGAAGCGTTTAACTTATATTTGCTTAGAAAACCCATATGGCGGCAAACCTACGTACTCACACCCCTATGGGGTTTATCGGGAAAATAAAAAGAACACCATAACCTTATAAAATTTGATATGTACAATCACTAGGTAGGATTTAACTTATATTTACCAACTAAACCCATATAATGGCGGCAAACCTACATATTCTCATCCCCATGGATTTTGTGGGGAAATAGAAAATATACCAAAATTCCATTGGAAATTCGCTGAGTACGCAGGTCTGCTGCGACGGGGGTATATTCTTTTTGTAAATTTCTAGTTCCATTATTGCATAACGTACTTAGTAAAGAAGTCAATGATTTTATTTTGCCTGGATCCCTTTTTCTATGACTGCACTTTTCAGTAGTACGGAAGTTATCAGTAGTAAAAACTGATATCAATAGTTTAAAAGGCCTACTTAGGAATAACTTAAACCATTACAAATTTGATCCATAGTAATATTATAACTCATATGTAATAAAAACTTTAAAAATATATTTCTTTTGTTGCTTTTGATATTGGGTTTGTAAGACACATGATCAAGAGTCTAATAAGATTGTTTTCCATTATTACAGATAGCGATCCTGAGCCTGACTAGCCTCGGCAAACGGCTGAGGGCCATCGAGAAGACGCTGGACCACCTCGCAATCAACTCAGAGGCCTCGGTGCCACTCGTGTCCTCGGCCAAGGTGGCCTCCACCGCTGCCCAAGTGTCGTGATCATCACTCCTCCGCGACTCCCTCATCTTTGTATACGTATCGTAGCTTCCCAAAGACTAGTATACACGTAAGCATTTGTGTTGTTTCACTTTCCGATCATCAGTCTGTAACATAACATTTCTGGTGTTTAAAAAACTTTATGATTTGTGAAAGACATTGTGAAAGGGGGAGTGAAAATTAAAAAATGTAAATTAATACTTTAGTTAGTAATTCCTCCACATTTTTTATTTCATCAAGTTTTTTAACTGAGCTTTTTTGTTTTTTTTCAATAAACAATAAAGGTATCGGTGATTCAGCAATATTTAGGATAGCGAAGCAACACAACTGTACTGGTTTTTTTTTATATGTACGATGATGTAAATATAATCGTTATTATGGCTGTAACTTCTCTATTGTGATGTTGATGTCTCAGCACAATCTAATTGTTTGTTGGTATCAAGTCATTATTTTCATGGCCATATTTGACATAATGAATTATTTCAAGCAAAAATATGGCCATTTTAAAAATCACTACATTTTTAGTATTTTGTCACCTTTTTTTTATTTATATGACTTTAAATAATTTTACTAATAGTTTGAAATGTAAATATATTTATTATGATTTCAAATTTTTTAAATGCAGATTTAAGTCAATTTTTATAGTGAATTATATCCTTGTGATGTTTGAGACTGTTTACATTTTTTATTTTACAAAGAGTGTAGTGAATTTTAAAGGTAATTTAGAAATATTTTTATTTAAATTATTTATTTATTTAATTTAATATTATTTAGCCTACTGACTTTGTCTTCGATTATTCCTTTCTTTCTGAAACTTAAAATATTCTTCCTTATTTTTAGGCTTAAAAACTTTAGGCTAAAGCTAAAGTGCACAAACTCTAAAATCTCAAATATGGTGGAGCTTTGTTTTATTTATAGGAGTTAGTTTATTAATATAAATTATTGTCCCGAAATACAAGGGATGATAAAACTCGGATCTGCTGGTATGCTATTAATTTAGTTATAAGAGAAACTTATGTTGTTGTAGACTAGTAAAAATAATCAAACTAAGGCGAGTTAAATATTATAAATAAACTAATTTTGTTATAATGAATTATAAAAACCAAAAGTGATTTTGCCAAGGCAAGGAATCTAAATGGGCCTTCTAGTTTTAACCTTTATTCCTTGGCACACTAAAACAAAATTTTAAAATTATTGTTATTATTAGTAAAGTTATTTGATTTGGTGCTATCTAGTTATTTAAGTTTTGACATGTGATAGAGAGCATGTAAAACACAATAAAAAATTAACTTGCAATTAACTATGCAACACTTGGTTTCTGTAATTTATTAGGATTTTTATAAATATTAAGTTGTGTTTTATGTACTTTGCAAGTATTTAGTGATGTTGTTTATTGTTTATATAGAGCCTTCTGGAAGATACTGCTACTCGTTTTGTTGTTTAACTTTATACCCGGGCCTTTGATGTGTATAATAAACAACAAAACGGTGTGTATTTATAGATAGATGTTTATATAGTGTCAATTTAATATTAAATATTTATGAAGACATGTTAGATAAACATGATCAGGGCTTTGTTTGTTTCTTGTGTAGCGTCTCTTTAGTTTTAGCTTAAGGACCTTAGCATTTTAGAGGAACTAAAGTGGCTAAAGGAGTTTGTTATCCCATTATCCTGAAATTTCTAATTAGATGATAATAAATTATTATTTTAAATCGTTAAGATGATTTTCAAGTCTTGAAGGAGAAGGAGGAAATGTTTTTCAAATTTAGATACTGTGTATACTTTGTAAATATTTCAGGTGAATTGAGTAATGATGAGACAACAAACTTCTTGCTTAAAAAACTTAGTTCTCAGTTTAAAAGTGTTGCCATAATTATTATTAACTTTAAGATAGCAAATGGTTCCACTATATTTGAGAGATTTTAAAAACACACTTGAATTATTTAGAGTATAAATTCAAATTTGCTAATGAAAACCGTTGACATTTTTATAAATGTATACGTTAACCTTTTGATGTGCTTTGGCACTCACAAATGAAGATTTCTACTTTTGTATTCTGTTGTTTTCTCCTAGTCTTCTGTCAGGTTACCCTCTGTGTTATGTGGCCGACTTGGTTCGGCCTACTTGCCGCACAATCATGTGATATGTCGGCTAAGCTTCGAAATAAACAGTATCGTTGAAACAAACAATGTTTTTTCTTTCTCTTCCCGTTATGTTTACCTTTGTATGCCACTCTATCAACCTACAAATGATTTCTGAAGTTTACTTTTTTTATGTATTTCTATAATGAACAGAATGGTAGCTATGGTTATATAGCTACCAGAGAGATGATCCTCCCAACAAACATAAAGGGAGAGTGCGCAAAATGCAAAAAGGTTATTGTATGCACGTGCACGCTCCAGAAATAGATGATCGAAATAAAATGGCTCTTGAGGAAGATCCAAGACATTGTACGCACCCTCTCCACAACATTACTTTTTTCTTAACTTTTTCTTCGTCTAACAAGTGTGCATTGCAGTTTGAACCCCTAAATACATCATCTCCCCTGAGATAAACTTTTGACAGTTTATATGGATTAATTTTACACAGTAAATCACCTTTCAACATGACATGGGACTATTAGAGACAATATCTTTGGCCAAAGACATTGGCAGATACCTAATTTCTTTTAATTGAGGAGTTTAAGGTCAATAATGAACCCTCTGACATGAAGCGTTATGATGGTGCTGACTATGGTGCTACACTGCTACCCTGTGGACCTCAGGGTGCTGTTGGCCTCAGGGGTCAGGCTATTTGGCGGGTGGGTTAATCAGCTGATGCAACCTATTACCTTGGTAAACTGTTTCCAGAAGGTAATAGTAACTGTTTTTATTGGAATCATAATATAACTGAGATCCACACTGAGATTTACACTGTATTACTATGGAAAAAAGTATTCCCAAAGCATTATCCAAACTCAAGTCTGGTTTTCAAATACAGTATTTTTCTCATGTCAGTGTAATTTTTAGTAAAGCCTCTATAAATCATAATAAATTATCTTGGTAGACAAAGTCTGAATAGATTAGAAAATTAGGGTGAGGCTTGTTCACACTTCTCGTTGAGTGTAGTCCTACGCATGAGGAGCCTTCCCCTTTCATCGACGCACGATGTGTACGTAAAATGCAACATTAAAGATAAACTAACTAAAATACATGTGTAAGTTAAATGTTTTTGATAAACTATAACTTTGAAAGATATCCCTTGTAAAAATGTATTAAAAACAATTTTTAACCATAGAGAGCTCGTGCGGGGTAAATTTTCTCCATGCCCACTTTTAAAACAATGGATGATAAGTAAAGTACCTTCTCTAGAGCTTCCAGCCCTCCTATACCTTCGATTCGACTCATCCACTACCTCACACTCATCCAGTGTGTCCTTGGTGGCCGAGGAAAGCAGCAAGTTGCATTCTATCGGAGACTTTTTACCCCGTGCGCGCTCTTGGATTACACTTTTTGTGAATCACTTCTGTTGTTATCTTTTGTGAATTAGATGGATTACCAATTATGAATTTGTTCAAGTTAATCTCTTGGTGCGTTATTTGTGTGTTTTACCAAGGGGTATAATAATATTTAAGTCAAATAATATAACGCTACCAAGGGACTTGGAGACCCAGAATATACTAACTTTAGGATTTCCACAACAAGAGGCTGTTCAAAATGTAGAATGTAAATCACGACTTGATTTTTGTCCAAAAAATATGAATATAAAGACTACAAAGATGTTTAGCAATTGCAGCAATAGTATTTGCAAGCACCATCTGAAATGAATGTAGTGATTGTTTTGATGCGAAAATAACTAGAGTTTTAGCAAATTAGAAATGTAACAAATGTAGATTTATGTTATATGAGGCCTTAAATCAAAGTAATAAATATATTTCAATAAAGTTATATGTTGTAGCATCATTATAAACAAAAAAATCATAATAGGGTACAAATTTATCCCGCGCACACTCTCGTATTTTAACTGAAGCCGCGAGCTCTCTAGGGTGAATGGTTTAACCAAAGAGGTTAAATAGATATAGAGTGCTCATCACATGTTAATTTTGTGTCTCTTTTTGATTTGTGCCATTTTACCCATAATTCCCGCCATTTCCTTAGCAACCATCTCACACTTTACTCTCGTTTGCTTGGTTACTAGATTTAGCTATTATGACTCAATCAATCAATCAAAACTAGGGGGCCCGTGCAGCGCAATGCGCTGCATTTATCAGAGTACCTGGTGATCAAACCTTGCTCCATGGCAATTTACCAAGTTACTTTGAATGAAAATTAAATTGTAGAGAGAATCAGATTACGCCATATTGTTATTTCATCAATCTATCTTCATTACTAATTCTCCAACTTCCCAATGTGACAGTATTGAGATTTAGTGGTTGTTCTTTTAGGTCTAAATTAGCTAGGATTACATGATTGTTCCTATGCCGAATTGTCTAAGAGCCTCTGCCTAAAAACTCAAATGAAATGTAGAATACATTCACAGACGTTTGATATAGATAGCTCATCACACATAAGACGTAATTGACAACAGAAGAAAAATAAATATTTCGTTATCACTCCTCGGTTATCTATGAGCTATGAAGCACCCACTGTGGCTGTTCTTCTAGAACTGTATGAGGTAGTCGTCGACATAGTGAAAGAGCCCACACACTATTTATAACAAACTAAATCCTCTTTGCATGGCATTACAAAATTTAAATAAAGAAATCACAAAAATTAAGAAAATCTACATTTTATGTGTGTCCATTTTGGTTTGATGCCGCATTTATATTTTGGTTACCCCTTTTACAAACAATTTTTGTAATAAGCTTATCATCTATACTGAAGGTAAAAAATTTGAAATGTTGCCTCTTTTAAACAGGTTTTTTAATATGCTTCTATAGCATTCTGCATTAACTTTTTTATAATATCACATTTTGGTTCACGGTAATTAAATTTACAACAACAACCACTATCCCTTTTCCTAGTTCACAGCAGTTTGAAAACCCATGCGCAAACATTTAGTGTTCTATTTTAATTTTTATTGTTTTCTTTGTTGTTTCGATAGCAATCTGATAACTCTTAAGACCCACGTCAAAAATTTCAATTTCAAAACTTGTTTTTGTGCATAAGGAGAATGAATTTTTTGGGGGTTAAGTTACTAAGCTTATTTTTGAGCTCAAATACACATAAATAAAAAGTTCAAGCAAAATCTACCTGCTACATTTCGAGAAAATTGTAAAACGTACAATTTATCCCACACCATTGACAGTCCTTGAATTAAAGTATGTAATTGGGTTGATATTTCAATACCGTACCAGTTCAATTGCTCTTATTCAGCATTCAGATAGCTTTTAACATGTGTTTGTTTGTTTAACTATCCCAAGTAGCAAAACAATATTGTCTCAATATTGTCGACAATATTTTTTCAACATTGATAAATATTTGGTCAATATTGAACAATATTTTAACAATATTGTTACAATGTTTTCACGCAACAAAATACATTGTCTAAACAATATTGTGGCAATATTGTTCAACATTGTAACAATATTGTCTGACAATATTGTTCAACATTGTAACAATATTATCTGACAATATTGAGAAAATATTAGCAAAAGGAAAATAAAATATTGCTCAAAACCCCAATAGCAAAACAAATAAAAATATATATATTTTTTAATAGTTTGAACATACAGTACTTTCAGTTGACGAGTTGACAAATAAAAACGTTTTAAAAACATCAAAAATGGCTCGGCCACAGGTGGGATTTGAACCCGGGACCCTCAGACTACGGTGCCGCGCCCTTACCAACTACGCCACGCCGCTTCATACTGAGGGAGGATATGTTACACTATTAGGCCAGTTGATTCTCAAGTTCTCTTGTGTAAATGCATTTCCCGTGAAGGCCTATATTTATGTCGTCGCAAATACGTTAGGCCTTAACTAGGGTTTCCTTAGATAAGAATTAGAAATATTTCATGTCATAAACAAAACATTTTTGTATCATGAGGAAATATTTAACAAATTACATTTATTATATTACAATCAAATAAAAATTATATCTAACAAAGTTACTAAACCATTACTGTATTTGATTGTTTCAAACTAAAGAAAACATCACATAACCAACAAAACACGACGATTATACAACAATGCCGCTCTATAGCAACGAACCATTTGACAAAATGTCATACGGCATTATTTGGTTATACAGTATTTCAAACCGAAACAAAACATCTCATAACCAACAAAACCTAAACATATACGACATGTGGTGAAATTTTCGTGGAGATAACTTAAAGTCTAGCCTTAAGGCATTTTTTGTGTTAGTATTTTTACATTTTTTGTCGGCCCTAAAAGGGTTAACAAACAATATTTTCCAAAAAATATAAATCAATATTTTAAAAATATTGTTTCTATATTTTGACAACAATATTGTCCAAAAAATATAAATCAATATTTACACAATATTGTTTCAATATTTTGACAATAATGTTTTACAACATTGTCTCAACATTAATCAATATTTAAACAATATTGTTTCAATATTTTGACAATAATGTTTTACAACATTGTCTCAACATTAATCAATATTAAAACAATATTTTTTCAATGTTTTCTGATTATTTTCTTAACAATGTTGTCGGCAATATTAAACAATATTGTTTTAATATTGTTACAATATTGTTTTGCTACTTGGGATCAACAGCTGTTTTATTTAGCAATTCAATATAAATAATTGTTCCCCATGTTAATCTTATGGACAAAAAATGAACTTTGAGGGCCTCCCGTGAGCTTCAGAATTAAAATATCAAAAATCTAAAACCTTATTGCAAAACTACGAACTGAGACCATTATTTTGACACTTCAAACTTTAAAATTGGTCCAGAAATAAGGGAGGAGTAGTGTTAACAAAAAAAGGGCATCACGTATTATATATATAGAATAGATAGATATCTTTATTGAGATTTGCACAAATGTACAATAAATAGCGTCAACTCTTTATACAAGAAAATAAAGTATATCTTAAGATCTACAAAATACAGTTTATTTCAGGACTATTTTAATTTAGCTACAATTCATCAACAGAATAACACGGTTTCCCTACCAGATATTTTTTCAATAATGTTTTGAACTTTGATATATTTTCTACATTTTTTATATCTTTAGGAATCATCCTTAAAATTTAATGCCAGCATAACTAGTTCTCTTGGAGTATAATTCTAGATTATGTTCCCTCTCTTTCTTTATACAATTTTCATTATTTTTTTTTAATATACATTATACATTCAAAAATATATAAACCATGAACTGTTAAAATATTTAAGTTGATAAAGTGTTGTTTTACAGACTCATCACTTTTTAATTTCAAAATCATTCTTAGGGCCTTTTTTTGTAAAACTAAAATTTTTTCAAATTTTTTCTGTCCATACATTCATTCCTATTCCATAAGCTATGTGCGACTGAATATGGGCATAAAAAAGCATTTTTAAAACTGAAAAACTGCAAATTTTGGAAAGCCTTCGCAGCACAAAAATACCGGTACTAATTTTTTAAATCACAAATTCAACATGTAAATCAAGTGTTTACCAATAACCAATCCAAGGAATTTTGTGTCATTGATTTTATTTATTTCTTCAGTGCCTCCCAGAATGAGAGGTTCTAGACCGGTTCTATTTTGTTTTGTATAAAAAGCCATAAAGTTAGTTTTTCCTTATTTAATATTAGCTTATTTTTAATGAAATAATCAATTAATTTTGAAATTTCAACATGAGCCATTATTTCCAGATCTAGTTCTGTCCCAGCAGCCATGATCATGTTGGAATCATCTGCATATAAACACAGCTGACTCTTTACACCACCTGTGCTACTTAGACACTGTGGCATTCCTATGATGTAACATATAAACAGCAAAGGGCCCAGGATTGAACCTTGTGGCACCCCATTTCTTATGGTTTGAGTTTTAGAATTACATTTCAAAATTCCGTTATCAAATGTATATGATAATGATATTTCTACATATTGTACTCTATTTGTGAGGTATGACTGAAACCATTTTAGGTGATTGTTTTTAATCCCTAAATTATTCAATTTTTCCAAAAGTAGGTCATGCGAGATGCTATCGAAGGCTTTTGATAAATCCATGAAGACGCCAATTGTTTTGTCTTTTTTGTCCATTGACTCTAATAGGGATTCTGTAAAGGAGACTAAAGCTGAAACAGTGGATTTATTTTTCCAAAAACCGTGTTGTTCTTCATCCTAAAGATTATTAAGTTTTATGTGATTGACCAATCTGTTTTTCATTCTTTTTCCATAAACTTTTGAAATGGAAGGGAGGATTGATACAGGCCGATAATTTCCAATTCCTGTCTTATCCCCCTTTTTAAAAATTGGAATAACCTTTGATATTTTTAATTTGTCCGGAAATATGCCTGATATAAAAGAAGAATTTATTAAGTGTGAAATTGGTTTAATTAATGGATATTTAAGGTATTTTATCAACCTAATGGGAACGTCATCGTAACCCCTAGACCATTTATTTTTTAGAGAGTCGAAAATTTTGTCCAGCTCTTTTTCATCGACCGGTGGGCACCTAAAATTTGGAATAAATTGATCTGTAGAATTATTTAAACCATCAGTTTGTATTTGTGCTGGAGGAAGTTCATCTAACATTTCATCTATAATGTTGACAAAATAATTGTTGAGATAATTACAAACAGAGGATTGGTTGCTACAAGCTTCAAAAATTACTGATGATAGTTTTAAATCATATGTTTATTTGTTGTTTGTTTTTAAATTAATTTGATTTGATGGTCTGTGAGCTGGCTATTGAAGTTGGTTACCATATAAACGTCGGATAGGTGTGGGTAAAATGGTAAATTACTGTTGGGAAAGTGTAAACAAAGGACTGGTTACAAAGGATACGGCGGGAATCGTGGGTAACATGGTGCCAGTCAACAGGGGACACTTTACTCTATCTGGTGAGCACTCTATATCTATTTAACCTCGTTAGGCTTAACAACAAGTTAGAAAGAAGGTTTGTGTCTATACGTAACAACCTGGCAATTTAATAATATGTTTGTAACTGTTACTTTATGATTCTGGTTGAAGCAGCTACTGTTCCGAATGTTCCGATCTAGAAATAGTTTACGAATTAAATAGTTTGTAACAGCTGATCGGCCACCCGCCAATACGCCTGTCCAGGACTATAGCTAGTGAATGTACATACAAAATTTGATCAAGTTAGGTCAATAAACATATGATATACAGTGTTTGTTAATTTCCCATAAGAATAACATGGATAACCTATTTTTGGATTTTGTGAGAGACTGATTTCCCTCACTGAGCAAATTGAAAGTTGCCGCCAATATATTGACACATTGCGTGCCGCATGAGGGGGTGGGGGATTGAACTTTGACCGGCCGGCGTGGACTGATGCAATTCATAGAGACTTTCCAGTTAGTTGTAGTTGTGCCCGTGACCGTGAAGGACCCACTGCCGACGGCCTGGTTGGGTAAGCCTGTATCGAAGTTTTGCTTAAGTTACTTATAGACTAATCACCCCAAATATCGTTTGAATTACCGAATAATTTCATCTTTTAGTAAGCATTTTGGAACCATTCGCAGAGCAAAGCCAAAATAGGAAATGAACAAACACTACTTCATCGGACTATATCGCCCGCCTGGGTACAACTCAGAAGAATTTTACAATCAGCTTGGTAAACTCCTGGACTCCCAGACAGTCAGCCTAAAACATCTTGTAATCATGGGGGATATAAACATTGACCTATCTAAAGAAAATGAAAAATCCAAAAATCTTCATGACTTCCTACTGGAATGTGACATCAGACCCATTCCAATTTCCTACACCAGGATCACCCCTCAATCAAAGACTAGTATAGACATCTGTGCTACAAATCTTAGGGGAATCTTTGAAGTAAAGACTCATGGTAACCAAATCTCGGACCACATGGGGATCAGTTTAGAAGTCAACATAAAAAAACCCCCACATAAGCCGTTTAAAAGACTATAACAAGATCAATTAATACCGATAGCCTAAATGCTCTCAAGTATAGGCTTAAGCAGGAAAGCTGGACTGATGTTCTCAACTCCACATCCGTCAACAACAAATACACAAACTTTATTGAAACTATCAAGTATGAAATGGACTTCATTATGCCCAGCACTTTTAAACCTATAGGAAACAGGAAGTCAAAACAGGCTTTTTGGGATGAAAAACTGATGAAGCTCAAAACTCTTCTGACAAATGCACAGGACAAATACCACCTCACAGGATCTGTATGTGATAAAAACTCCTATAATCAACTCAAAGCAGCCTACGATTTTGAAATAAAACGTCAAAAGAAAGAGCATTTATACAGGACAAAATAAATTCGGCAACAAATAGAAATAAGAAAATCTGGGAAATCATAATAAACAAGGAAAGACCCTGTAAAAATGAATACAGAAATCCATAAAACTCAACCTAAACAACAAAATCATTACTGATCCCAAAGCCATCGGAGATGCTCTTAATAACTACTTCATAAGTAATGAAAACCCGACAAACAACCAGCCCCAACTTCAAGCTAAAGATCCCCCTCCACTACCAGCAAACAGACCCCAGGCCTTGACCAGCTTCCCCCATCTCTCAGGAAGAACTCAACAACATCTTCAACTCTCTCCCTCCCAAAACCTCAGCTGGAATCAATAAAATACCAAACAAAATTTTAAAATTTTGCCAACACGAAATTACTAAACCGCTGCTGGATATTATAAATTCATCCCTGACCCAAGCCATAGTTCCTGATCAAATGAAAACAGCCCTGGTCTACCCCAAGCACAAAAAAGGAGAAATCACTCAAATAGAGAATTATCGCCCCATCTCAATCTTACCCACCACATCTAAATCCCTAGAAAAGGTAGTCTACAATCAACTCCTTCAGCATCTTGAGACTTCTCATTTACTATCTGACAACCAACATGGCTTCAGAAAAGGAAAGTCAGTGAACACAGCACTAAACCAACTCTGTGAAAACATATCCAAAGCTTGGGAGGAGTGAATAAAGTCTGCAGCTGGTACCTTCCTAGATCTCCAGAAGGCATTTGACAGCCTAGAAAGGATAAACACCCTCATAAAAAAAACTCAAGGAAATGAACATCACGGGCAAAGCCTTAAATTGGATTGAGGACTACTTATCCGACAGACAACAGCAGGTCGAAATCGAATACCTACAGGATAATATGGAAATTAAGGTCAGGTCAAACATGAAACAAACAATATCAGGAATCCCACAAGGCTCAATTTTAGGCCCGTTGTTTTTTCTTATCTACATAAACTCCTTCCCCCAACACATAACAGAAGACAAAACTTGTATAATGTTTGCTGACGACACAACCATAATCTCAGCCACCACTCCAAACCACTTCGATCAAAAAGTTAAAGAAACGCTTAATCAGGCAAAAAACTTTTGTGACCCCATAAACCTAAAAATTAATGCCTCAAAAACAGTTTCTATAAATTTCGGCCTAACAAACAGGATTATAGCTACAAATCAACAACCCCAAGACCTCACGATCTCAACAAAGTTTCTGGGAATTGTCTTAGACAATAATCTAAATTGGTCCAACCACATTGACAGCCTACACAGAAAACTATCCTCGATCCTATATGCCTTGAGAAGAATTAAAATTATCACCAACAAAGAAACAGCAAAAACTGCATGCTATGCCCTCTTCGAATCCCATCTCCGATGCGGTATCATCGCATGGGGTGGCGCCGGAGGTACTTACCAGCAGAAACTTCTGATCCTTCAAAAAAAAAACAATACGGATCCTTGAAGATCTCCATCAGCAGCAATCCTGCAGGCAACACTTTATCAACAACAGAATCCTTACCATTACTTCCCTCTACATCCTAGAACTAATAAAAGTATCTAAAATCAATAAAACAAAAACAAGACAAGAGTGCCATAAATACAACCTTCGATCAAATCATAACCTTAACATCCCCCAGCACAAACTAAAAAAAAACCAGTATAACACCCACTTACATGAGCTCAAAAACATACAACTTGCTCCCAGAAAAGTTTAAACAAATAAATACAAAACACATTTTAGAAAAAAAGCTCAAAAACTATCTCCTAGATAGGCCATACTATTCCATCCAGGAGTTCATCGATGACCATACTGTCGGCCCGGACTTCAGGACCTAGTCATCGACTTCAAGAAAGAAGCTTCTGTCGATTCCCTGGTCCCAGTGACTACGGCGAAGACATCATAGGTAATAGGTAGGTAACTGATCACTATCAAGTAAGTTACAATAGTATACACCAACAAGTATTCAATGACAATACAAAAAATAACAATATAAATAATAATAATAAGTATAAGTAACAATAAATAAGCTTTAATATAAGCTTTATAAGCTTTATAAAAGCAGCGGAAGTCACACTGATTTAATTAACTTCTAGCGATTAAGAAGACAATGTAAAACTATGAGTATGCTGTGCCGTCTTGACTATAGGCAAAGGATTGAGGAGAGTATTTTAACTAACGTGAAAGCATTTTGGTCCCATGCTGGAAGTCTAACGAAATCTCCTCCCATCTCTCCTAGACTGATATTCGGCCACTCCAGTGCTGAGGATCCTGCTGCAAAATGTGAACTTTTTGCTGAGCATCTTTCTTCAGTCTTTGACGATTCAGATGACGCAGTCCCTACTTTTGATTTTGGATGGAGTGATCTCATTCCACAATGTGTGGTTACTGCTACAGACGTTCAGAAAAGGCTCGACGCACTCAATCCCAACAAAGGTGCTGGCCCTGATGATATTCCACCTCTGGTGCTTAAATATTGCTCTCCAGTCTTAGCACCACACTTGGCAATTCTTTTTTCCACTATGCTGTCTGCTGGGATTTTTCCGTCATCTCTGAAGCACGGATTCGTAGTTCCTGTATTCAAATCTGGTGACCGTTGCGATGTACGAAATTATAGGCCCATAGTAATTCAACCAACTCTCGCTAAAGTTTTTGAAGGAATTGTACTTGATCACCTTTACTTTCACCTTAGGAAATACATCTCTACTGAACAGCACGGATTTCTCCTCAACCGTTCTACCACGAGTAACTTTCTAGTCTTTCAAGAGTTTGTGATGTCTTCCTTCGTCAAATCCCTTCAAGTCGATTGTGTCTACCTGGATTTCTCCAAGGCCTTTGACAAAGTAAACCATCGACTTTTGGTAGCCAAACTTGAGGGATATGGAGTTACTGGACCTTTACTTAAATGACTTGAGAACTACCTTGACAACAGGACTCTTTCCGTAAAATGTGATGGTGCCTATTCCTTGCCGTTTGCAGTATCTTCGGGAGTGCCTCAGGGATCGCATCTTGGCCCTCTACTCTTCAACATCTTTATGAATGATATTGGTAAAGCCGTGTCGACCAGGTATCTGATGTTTGCTGATGACATGAAAATCTTCACCACAGTCGATTCCACTCTAGCCTATGAGAATCTTCAACTATCTCTTAATCAAATTGATGCCTGGTGCGAAGATAATGCCATGCAGCTTAATGCATCCAAATGTGTAGTCATTACTTTCCATCGTGGGCAAGCGAACTTCTACCATTACGTAATCAATGGATCTCCTCTAAACAGAGTACATACAGTCAAGGATCTTGGTATAATTTTATCTTCATCTCTCAGTCCTCTAGATCACATAACAAGTATTACAGGGAAAGCTAATTCTCTGTTGGGCTTCATCTTCAGATCCACCAAGGAATTCACTTCACCACTAACTATGGTTGTCCTCTACAAGTGCCTAGTGAGGTCAATACTTGAATATGGATCCATCATCTGGTCCCCCTATCAAGCAAATCATATCACTATGCTGCAGAAAATTCAAATGCGCTTTGTAAGGATGCTTGGGTCAAAGCTTGGATACACTTACCTGACTACCCCTGTTGGCTATGTTGAGGAACTCTATGACTTGCAACCCCTCTACTTGAGACGTAAACGCATGGACATTGTGAACCTGTTCAAAATAGTCAATGGCTACATCGACTGTCCCGAGCTCCTACAAGAAATTGACTTTGCTGTACCAAGAGGCACTAGATCCCAGGCCATCTTCATGCGGAGGTTCCAGTCCAACAGCTACGCCTACCACAATGGTCTCTCTAGGATGCTCCGCTCTGGTGGCGAGGCTGCTGCGCTCGTCGACTTCTTTGGCACCTCTGCAGATTCCTTCAAAGTGAAAGTGTCTAGTGCAGTTAAGTGATTCAGTGAGTGTTACTGCTCTTCCCAACCTCCTTAAAATCCTATAGCTACTTGCCAATCTTTCCTCTCTTATTTCACCTAGGCTACCATTCCTCTACTACCCATAGTGTTTCCTGATCTTCACATTTATTTCTTTTTTTATTTCTTAATATGTCACCAAATTGTATTTCAGCATTTTTCATGAAATTTATTCTTGTTACTACACGCTACTATTTATTCTCATGTTATGTATTTACCTTTATAGTTGTTGTTAGTTATTGTTGTTATTTATTATCTTGTTATCTTGTTAAGTCTTGCATTTTGTCCTTGTTATTTTCCACTATGTTCATCAGTATACATTATTAGTCACAACTAGTTATTTATTGCTTGCGATGGTCATTGTCTTCATTATTTATATGTGGTTAGTCTTTATTGTTGCTGTTAATTGTTATATTGTCACATTCTATCCCTCTTTTTATTTTGATGTTACAATTTATCTTGTTATAGATTCATTTCCAATTGTTATTTAGTCACTAAGATATATTGTTACCTGCCATCTTGTTTTCACTGGTTAAAGTTTCTGTAAAATGGTGTAATTCCGTATATAAATAAATAAATAGAATAAATGACACTGATAGCAAATGAATCTGTTGAATGAACGGAGAATAAATAAAAATTCAAATCAACTTTCAGCAGTCAGGGGCTTGGAACCAGTGGTCAGCAGCAGAGCGCCTTACTAGGCCAAGAGTGTCACAGAAAAAGTCCATTTATCCACAAAAATCCACATATGGCATTGCCGGAACGCATGAGCCTGGGGGATAGGTGTTGCAGATAGCTTCTATTAGATAGCTTATAGCATGCTCCAGTTGGAACAGACGCCGCTCTCTTGTGGCCCTGGACGGTACCTTGAGGTTGATCTTCTCCAGGAGGCATGGAGCATTTATTTTGCTGTTAAGGAGCATATACAAGAAAGATACTTCAGCAATCTGTCTTCGGTAAGCCAGTGGCTGCAATCCATGCGACTCAAGAGACTGCCCCAATGGTAACTTCCCAGCAGTTGTAACCAGCTCGACCAACCAGGAACCTGATGAAGCGTCTTTGGACAGATTGATGTTGGTCAATCTGGCCGAGCTGATGTGGAACCATACCACCGACGCGTAGGTACTCGAGAAGCTGACGAATAAATGCCTTGAACAAGATGGTAGCAGCTCTAGAGTCCAATCCATGGTTGACAGTCCACATAACGAGTCCAAGTGTTCGGTAGGCCCTGGAGCATATGTTGCTGATGTGTTTACCAAACTCAAAGCAGGAATCAATAGTGACTGCGAGGTCCTTCATTTCACTACACCTTTCCAGCGGGGCGCCATCCAAATAATAGTCGGTGGCCGTATATGGTGTATCTGCTAAAAACTTATATGTTATAGATTTGGTTTATTGTGGTTGGTAATCATTCCATCGGACGAACGCCAGGGAATTCACTAAAGGTCATTTATTTTATTTAGTTTTGTTTTTACAAAATTTAAATATACATAACTCCTTCTGACTGATATGACAACCATAGATATACAGGGTGTCCAGGTTCCACCTTTACAAACTTTTCCAGGTTATTGCCCACGTAAAAATAAGCAAAAAAGTTCCTGTAAACATATGTCCTATAAAATGCTTCGTTAACCCGCTAGCCGCCATTTTGTTTTTTACACAAAATAATTTTTATTTCCGTAACGAATCATTGTATTAAGTTAATATTTGGCATGAAACTTCACTATAACAATACCCATTTTCAGTAAAAAAATTATTTTTTCCAATGTGTATTTTCAAAATGGCGGCCATTTTAAAATTTTAAACTCAAATATCTCAAAAACCATAAATTTTATAAAAATGTTACTGGAGACAAAAAAGTTGACAAATTAAATTATCTAAACAATGACACCAAGTTTGTAAGGATCCAACAACAAATAACGGAGTTATTGTGGTTTTACTACAGAAAAACACTGATTTTGCACTATGATTAATGCCAATTTATTTTATTTTCAGAGAAAAATCTCAATAACTCCGTTTTTTGTTGTCAGATCTTTACAAACTTGGTATCAATGTTTAGACAATTTAATTTGTCAACTTTTTTGTTCCTTTTAATATTTTTATAAAATTTACCGTTTTTAATATATTTGAGTTAAAAATTTTAAAATGGCCGCCATTTTGAAAATACACATTGGAAAAAAATAATTGTTTTACTGAAAATGGGTATTGTTATAGTGAAGGTTCATGCCAAATATTAACTTAATACATTGATTCGTTACGGAAATAAAAATTATTTTGTGTAAAAAACAAAATGGCGGCTAGCGGGTTAACGAAGCATTTTAGGACATATGTTTACGGGTACTTTTTTGCTTATTTTGACGTGGGCAATAACCTGGAAAAGTTTGTAAAGGTTGAAGCTGGACACCCTGTATACTAAACATCTGGATCGGTAACTCCGTGTTGCGAAAACGAGCCGTTACCCCCACCACTAGCCAGTATTCGTGGTCAGTGTTGCCAACCCTGTGCGAGTAATTATATACTGTAATTTAAATAAATAAACTAAAGTAATACTGTATTTTTTAGTCTTTCTTACCTATGAAATGATCAATTTCAGCCTTTGAAATGTGCACTAATACATCCAAAAGCTGCACAGTACAGAACCATCTTTCATCATCATAATTATAATTGAACATTTAAAAGAATGTAAACAAACAAGAATGCAGCTGACGCACCGACAACAATCATGTCAGCTGATATTCTGCGCGGCGCGGCGGCGGCGCAGCGGCATCAATACTGGCTAGTGGTGGGGAATGCCGGCTCGTTTTTAGCGCTATTCCACCATTTCAGTTACCAATCCAGGTGTTTAGTATATATCTATGGACTTAACCCACGGCCATCTAGGGAAGGTTGTGCTCATTGCTCAATGTCGAAAGCACGTCGAAAGTATTCCGAGTGCGTGTTGGCAGCATTGAGCCACATAAGTAAACTGGAAATGTCATCAGAAGTCAGCTGATTTGCAGAATAGTAATTCGAAACTTCAACAAGACAATGGTCGGGTTCACGTTCATTCTCCGCATCCACCGCAACCGGGATTTAGATAGTCACGTGACAAATCCCAATGGCCACCTGATAAATCCCGGTGGATCCTGGTGACGTCATTTTGCTGTCGTCTTATGGTCTCACCGGGATTTTGACTGTTGACGTTCACGTGCTAACCGCAAAAAATCCACCGCATCCCGGTTGCGGTGGATTGCGGTGGATGTAACGTGAACCCGACCAATCCTGTCATCCTGTGGTAGTGATGGCAAAGTTTCTTAAAAAATCGATTTTTCGATATATCGATGTATCGAAAGAGTAAAATCGATTTCGATAAAAAAATCGTGGACAAAAAATCGATGTTTTAAGAAAATCGATTTTTTTATCGACGCTTTTAAATTGACTATATAAGTTATACCACGGTGTAAAAATATAGCCAACAAATATTTAATTAATACTATTACTATGACAGTATTTGTAGTCAATGGTCACACCTTTGATTATATTATTGATTTTGTAGATAAAATCAATGATTAACTTATATTTCCTCTACGCATGTAACATGTAAGGAATACACTACATTATTTGGTTTGAAATAAAATAGAGTTATGAAAATAAACCATTATTTGTTTATTGAGAAGATATATTAGATCGTAGACTAAAACAAAATGATTTAAATTACCGTACTTCAAATGCTGTAAGAGCTAAATTGCGTAAAACATCGCAAGACTGGAATAAACACAGATTTGTTTTAAGCTATAGAATTGGAACATGTATTGGAAAGCTAGATAATCACAAATTCATATAAGGTCAATGGAGTCGGGAATTTATACATGTTTTAACGTCATTCAAGGACTATTAAAATATTTTATTTTACAATAAAAATTATTTTACTATCGTTGGTTGCCGATCTTGAACAGAACCGTAACATTCTAATAACCTCGATATAACATCGGTGACCTTCGGTAACCAAGTCTCTATTTTTCAATTAAATTTTAATAATAGCAAATTTCAACAAAATCAAAGGATGAACCCTATTTTTAACTGTCACGGCCATCATTTCAACAATCACGGTTTCAACAATCACGGCCATCTCTATTCTCTAGTAAACTTACTAGCAATGGCCTTGCACCAATACGATATACAGCCAATACTAAGTTATTTGACTTTGATATTTGGCTCTAATGCAACAAATTTTGTAAATTTAAAGCCAAACTAAGGTTAGGATCTTAAAATATACTGTTTTAGAGGAGTAAAAAGCGCAATTCTTTGTCTTTTACCCGACGGATTTTAAAATCGATATTTTTAGTAGGAAAAATCGATTTCCAAAAAATATCGTCTTGAAAAAATCGATGTCAAAAAATCGATGTATCGAATGGTAAAAATCGATTTTTCCAAAAAATCGATTTTATTTTGCCATCACTATCCTGTATTCCTGTGGTCCTTTCTGTTGTGTTCCTTTGGCAGATTGTTGCAAGTTACAGTGTATTTTCATAATAATTTTTCAAAATGAGGTATATTTAGAGTCACATTTTGATATTTTTAAAGTATAGCCCTTGATATTTCTCAAGTTACCTGTACATCTCCCAAGGTGAGTGGATCTGTTTGGTGGGTTCTAGGTTAAAAGTTTTTGTTGTTAAATAATCTGGCATAGGGGTTAAGTTATTTATTTAAAATTTAATTATTTTACTCTGAGCCTTATTAAGGCAAACAGCTGTTACATTAACATGTCAACAGTGCAAACATTAACACTGTCCATAGCTATAATACTAGGTTTAAGAACAATTTTTCAGAACAGCATAGACTAACTCTTCATGAAAAAAGCCTGATTACATTGGTAGAAAAATTTTCCAGTCCTTACCTAATGTAGTAAAACAAATTGACTCTGTAAACAAATTCAAGAGAGATCTAAAACTTTTCCTCATTCAAAATAGTTTTTACAGCTTAGATGAGTTCTTCAGATTTAAATCAAAATAGCTTACTTAGCCATGCAACCACCTTGAATTTCCATGGTATGTTTCCATATTGCCTGACATTTCCTCCCCTGGCCTAATTCCTAGAAAATGGCCTAGGCTTCTCTTTTAGGAAGCCCCTTGACGCTCCCAAAACTCTGCCGAGTCAACGGGAAAGAAACAAAGTATCAAGTATCAAGTAAGTAAGCAAACTCAAAGCTTTCTTCTAATGAATGTTATCATTGCAGTTATTTTATTCATTTTTACATTTAGTGACTTCTCATCAATTGAGTGGCTACAAAAACCCCCCACAAGAACCTTCATACAGAGCGTTACCTATAATAATCACTCTTTTATGTAAGGAAATTTTATTCTTGGGACTAGGCCTAGGCTAAAATTTTTTAGAAAGCTGTTTGAAAGACCGTTGACAAACCACCATTAAACGTTGTCCCCTCAGTGTAATTAAATTTGAATGATCTCTTTAGATGAAATTCCTTAATTCATTAACATATCGCAGGGGAAGGGGAGAACTTATTTGCAGCTTTAATAAGAGTTTTTCACAAGTTAATTATTTTTAGGGTACAGTAGGCCTATAACCTTCCAAGTACAACATTTTGCAAAGTATCTATAACCCTTTTTGTCTCAAACCATAACTGATTATTTACTACCTATCTTCTTTATCCTGGTTTTTATCGTCTTAGATATATCTTTTCCTAGCTAAAATCATCATAGTTACATATTTGATCAATATTTTGAAGATGCCCTCAAGGTATTTTTGCCAACAAAATCACAAAACTTACAATTAGTATTTTATTTGGATGACATTTATGCCTGCTGTAATTTGAAAATCAATCCCAAGTCCATTGTAGGCGGTCTACACATAAACAGCTTAGGTTCCTGATGCGGATGTTTCACAATTTATGGGTCCACACTACACGTCATAAGTTAGGTTTAGGCCTCCAAATTGATCTTCATGACTTATCTGCATAAATCAAATCTGCTTGTACGTACCGTAAGTATTATCAGCTCTAAACTAAAAGTTACTTCCTAACTTTTTTGGTAGGCGTAACATTTGGATGTTATAATCGACCCTCCCTACCTCGAATCTTTGTAGTTAAAAATCTGGTCTCATGCATTATTTTCAATACTCCTGACAAACCTGTCTAAGTTTAAAATTAATCCATGCACACTGTTTAAACTTAACTGGGAATAATTTTAATTCTATATTTTACCTCTAAGTAAGAGACACAAAAATTACCTCTAGGCTATAACTCAGTTTTGATTTTTACCTCCGCAGTTCAAAGTTGACCTCTCTATCTCAAATTTTTATATACGGACCTTTATAAGTTGAAATTCCGACGCACAGGACGCTACAAGTCAGTGACACATCCGGTTTAACTTAGTATCTCTATGATCAGTCCCATTACAGTAGTCACACAAAACCTGAACTAATGTGGACTGAGCGGTGTCCGGATTTGTGAAAATTCCAGGATATCGGGAGAGGAGTAAACATAAGAACAACTATGAATAGTTTAAAGTGTTATTCATAAAAAAAAACATTTATGTAAACATAATGTACATAACAATAAAACTAAAAACTTAAACCACAACTATTAAAATATACCTTTAAAACCTTTTTTGTAAAGGCATAAACTAAAACACCTTTATTATTTACCTTTATTGAAGATAAACTTGATGAACCAAACACTTCTGTAGCCACTTCTGTTCAACCAAAGCCATGCGGCTTAGCGTCTTAGAACCCAGTGCACTTTACTGCTCTGTCAGGCTTTCCGAGTTATCCAGAATTCCGGGTTATCGAAGACCGAGTTTGCAGGACTCTACTGTACTGTACTCTACATCACCTTAGAAAGTCATATTGAACCCAAAATTACCACCGTTACTTATTTCCTAAGTCAAACTATATTATGTAAATTTTTAAGCAAAAAGCAGTGAACGTGTTTAGCAAGACTAAATTAAGATAATATGTAGGGCCTAGATACAGCGGCCTAATATTGCATAAGTTTTTTTAATAAAACAGTATTTATTTTTTTGTAATTTTTTTAACAGAACACCATGAAGTGGTTGCCAGTGGGCATCTTATTAGCTGTGACCCTGAAGAGCATTGTTGCCCCTCCCGTGATTGAGAAAAAAGAAGACAAGAAGGAGGAAGAGAAAGATAAAAATGGGAGATTTGTAAGTTGTGGTCATGATTAGATAAGTTGATAGGGCTAGAAAAAATGCTCTGCAAGTAAGGTTCACAAAAGTAATCCGATGGAAACTTTAACAGCTGAGTCCCCATCTCATGTTGTCATTTGTGGTTATGTTTACCATGTGTAATCTATGTATACAGGGTGTCCAGCTTCAACCTTTTCAAACTTTTCCAGGTTATTGCCCACATCAAAATAAGCAAAAAAGTTCTAGTAAACATATGTCCTAAAATGCTTCTTTAACCCGCTAGCCGCCATTTTGTTTTTTACACTAAGTAATTTGTATTTCCGTAACGGATCATTGTATTAAGTTAATATTTGGCATGAACCTTCACTATAACAATATCCATTTTCAGTAAAAAAAAATATTTTTTTCCAACGTGTAATTCAAAATGGCGGCAAAAGTTTTAAACTCAAATATCTGAAAAACGATAAATTTTATAAAAACATTACAAGAGACAAAAAAGTTGACAAATTTAATTATCTAAACAGTGACAGCAAGTTTGTAAGGATCTAAAAACAAATAACGGAGTTATTGTGGTTTTCCTGCAGAAAAACACTGATTTTGCCCTATAATGCCAATTTAGGTTATTTTCAGAGAAAAATCTCAATAACTCCGTTATTTGTTGTTGGATCCTTACAAACTTGGTATCAATGTTTAGATAATTTAATTTGTCAACTTTTTTGTCTCCAGTAACATTTTTATAAAATTTACTGTTTTTAGATATTTGAGTTTAAAAGTTTAAAATGGCTGCCATTTTGAAAATACACATTGGAAAAAATAATTTGTTTATACTAAAAAAGGGTATTGTTATAGTGAAGGTTCATGCCAAATATTAACTTAACACAATGATCAGTTACGAAAATAAAAATTATTTAGTGTAAAAAACAAAATAGCGGCTACCGGGTTAACGAAGCATTTTAGGACATATGTTTACAGGAACTTTTTTTGCTTATTTTGACGTGGGCAATAACCTGGAAAAGTTTGTAAAGGTTGAAAGCTGGACACCTTGTATATAAGCAAAATACCACTCACTGATTGATCACAAAATCTCAGGAACTACCGCACGGATTTACTTGAAACTTTGAACACAGGTTCCTCTTGCCTCAGGTACTCATTAAGAAACAACTTTGCAAAACTCCCTCAGGGCTCTACCCCACAGGCCTTCGAAACTCCAATATAGGCTAATGTTTTCTGTGTGGTCAAGTTTAAATACGAATTAAGAAAGATGCAGGGTTGAAATTTTGAGTGATCTCTTTGCTCATATGTACTCAATAAAATAGTGTTTTGTACATCTCGTTTAGGGCTCTGCCCCACAGAAGCTCTCAATTACTGTGTGGCCTACATGTTGAAATTTGACATTGACGATTCTCTTTGTTCATAGGTGGTAGCCTACTCACTAAGAAACTGTTTTGCAAATATGTTTTTTAAAACAATTTAGGGCTCCGCCCCAATGGAACTCAAAATTACTCAAGGGCCCATGAGGTTGGAATTTGACACGGACGGTCCTCTTTGCTCATAGGTGCTCATTAAGAAATGATAATGCAAATTTCCTTTAGGGCTTCGACTCACAGAACCTGAAAATTACCACAGATCCTTAGGGGTTTAAATTTAACAAGGATGTTCCGTTTTGCTCACTAAGAAATGGTTTTGTAAATTTAGATTTTGTAGTTCTTTACGGCTTCACCCCACATATGACAAATTATATTAATTAACATAGTAAAGTAATATAGTTAACATAATGTTTGATATTTACATAGGCCTATTGCTTACAACCCTCCAAGTATGTCCCTTTTCTTGATAATTCCATATGTTTTAGGTTTATTTAAAAGAACATCATGTTGAACACTATCTAAAGCCTTTGTCAAACCAAGGAAGGCGCCAACAGTATGCTTACCCTCATCTAGATTTTCTTAACTATTTTCAATGTAATCTATTACGGTATAGCAGATATGGTTGTTATATTTGGCATTAGTACAAACATTTATGTTTCTTTGTTATAGGAGGATATGGGGATAGAATATAACAGATACCTGGTCCAGGTGGTTGAAGCTCTGGAAAGCGATCCAGACTTTAGAAAGAAATTGGAAAATGCCACCTCGGAAGACATTCAAGTAAGTAAAATTTAATTGAAATTTAAGTAGGGATGTCTCAATACATATGGTTATAAAAAGAAAGTTGAAAGTTTTAGCTCATTGATACAGTCAATGAGAAAGATATGAATCAACTCAATCAGTTTGGTTAAGCCAAGTCAGTGCACTGATCAAATAAAGAAAATCTCTTAACACATTGAGTGCTGAAAATCGATATAATGGTGCATCTAAAGTGTGAATAAATATTTTTTATTTCCTTTTCACATAATTGCTTTTATGTTGCTTAAAAGTCGTCAGAAGTTGTCAAGGTGACTATTTTTTTACTACTTCCATGATGTCATTTTTGGTACGGTACGTTAAATAATGTTGTCTGTTGGTGGTGCCAGTGATCATCACTTAGCGATGGTTTTCAGTAGTCAGTAAGTTTTTTGGCCCACTTGTTGCTAACAACCGGAGATCTTGTTTTTCTAATTACATATCGTTACACAATTCAGAAAAAAAAAAATGTCACTTGCCACACAAATTCAAAAATCTATGCTTATGATGGAAATAGGTTGACTTTTTCTTCCAATAACTTATAATTACAACATTTAGGAAAAAAGTGTCTGTGAAAACCCAGACACCAGAAACCCACCACCATCTATCTTCTTATTTCTATAATAGTTTTGTATGTTATATCCCTTTTTCTATTGACCTACTTTGATTGAGCTGTCATTTTAAAACTTATGATCTACCGCAGGTGAAGGGTGATTAAAAAGGTGGCCTTTTTCCTTGTGGCCTTCGCCCCCCTAGCCTTTGATTTATTTCTAGAGGACGCTTTAAAATGTTAAACAACTTTTATTATAAGATTTTTAAATGTGTAATGTAACTTAACTGCTGAGTACCTTTAGATGAATTTCGAAGTCAGATTGTAAACAAAAATAGATTGTCTGTCACTGCATAATCAAAATAAATATTGTCTTAACAGTCACATTTTTGTTATCATACGATAATGTTCCCCTTGATCCATATAATTACTTCGAATTTACTGTAGGTAAGTTTCTCATAAACATAAATAAATCCTTTTGTAATAACAAAATTTGCAATTAGCGCACAGAACCCCTAGTTGTACATATAACATTATCACTTTGTGCACACAGCACCGCAACAAATTTGGCGGGACCGGGAAACAAACTACACCGAACTGAACACGTTGACAGGCACAAGTGCTGAGCGAAACAACCTCTCCTTGCAATGGCTAAGCCTACACAAAACCAATATGTTTCAGGTGGGAGTGGTACGAAAAATAATGTAGGTCGCACCTTGCATTGCTGTCACACTATATTAAACTAATGTACCCTGCACTCAATGTGTTAAAATAATTTAAATTATTTATTTGTAGAACACTATTATTTGCTGCACGACATTAAGTGCAGAATTTTTTGTGCCAAAAAAGTATACGTAATTCTAATTAAGTTTTGTATTTTACTCAAAATAAAGATGAATTGAGTGAGACAGCCACTCAGTGAATGAAACTACACTTTTGACCATTACAGTTTTTGTGAAGGGTCAGCTAGGTTTGTACTTTCTTTGTTACCACTGTTATATGTTTATGAATTGTACTAATATTGACATTATTTTAGTCAGGAAATATCGCACATGAACTGGACTTTGTTTCGCATAATGTTCGCACAAAGTTAGACGAGTTGAAACGCATTGAGCTTGAAAGGTTGAAAAAATTGGCCCGACAAGAATATGAACTGGAGAATGACATTGACACAACTCATATGAAGATTGAACCTGGCCATGTAGATCACACCAACCCCCATACTTTTGAGATTGCTGATCTAAAGAAGCTCATCGCCAAGGTAACCACTACCACTTATTCTGTTAAAGTACCAATAATGTTATTAAGGGTTAGTTTTCCTCCCTAATTTCCATGCCTGTACTGGAGTTTATTCTTCTTTCAACTCATTAGTTTGATTTCCTTCATCATTCAATTGATTCTTTAGGGGTTTGCAAGTAGTAATTTTTCTAATTTAGTAGGCCTAGAGCATTTCACTGCTTTCTTCAAGTATTGTGTTTTTCGAGTGAGCATTCATAATAGCCTTGTTAGCTTGAGTATTTAAACTTATTCTGGAGTTTGGGCTTTGCTTTATAGATTTATTTAGCATATTTAAAATAACAATTTTATAAAAATATCGTTGAGACAATTACTGTCAAATTTAATCTATGAACCAGAGAAATGTTAACAAATTAACTATTAAAGCTGTTCTGGAATGGTTTCAGCATGATTCCTTCAAAATCAAGTTTTATCACACATTAAAGTTAAATTTAGGGTATTGAATAAATAATATAGGCCTAAGTAGAATAAGAATATCTAGTGAAGTAAAAGGTACGGGTAATAAAGGTACAAAATGCTCTTCTGTACCTCCTAAAAAGCCTGGGAAACACCTCTCTAAATAAGTCTGTTAGAGCAAACACCTGATTAAATACTTCAAAATGTCACATTCGGAAAGTGTTTGATTAATACCTAGTGGCACTAAACGTGTGTGCAAATGAGTGATTATGGTAGCCTATAAGCCTGTATTTAAAAACCAGGCAGAATAATTTAAAAAAATAGTTGGGAAAATAATTTTTGATAATATAATTAATATTGAAGAAATTAATTTTGTCAGAAAATAAAAGAATACCGTAGATAAAACTTATGTTGTTTCAATTACAAGTTTGTAATATTAAAAAGTCAAGTAGTAACATTTATTAAAAGAGTTAAAACTATTCTTATAATTTTTAGTTAGTTACAACTTTTTATGTTTTATGCTCTTGTAGACTTCTGAAGACTTGGCAGAGGCTGATAAAAAGAGGCGTGATGAGTTTAAAGCTTACGAGATGGAAAAAGAGTTTGAAAAACAGCAGAAACTGAAAGAGCTTGACGAGGAGAAGAGGAAAAAATATCTGGAAGAACTCGAACAGCAAAAGCTGAAGCACAAGCAGCATGATCCGGTACCGGTAACTATTCCTTGCTTGGGGCAGGTTCTTGGCTCTGCTATCCTCCACACTTAATCTATCTATATAAATAGTTAAACACACTTCTTACATATATTGAGCATGTAGGCCTAATTCAGATGGCGGATGTATCATGAATATTTATGAATCAGAGTTGCAGTGATTGACCACACTAATATTCTTTCAAAATAAAAATAAGGGTAAATATTTACAATAACAGCACATGATAAATTTCAAATCTTTAATTTTTATTGAATTAAAATGTTCTTGAGCTTTACAAAAATACTACTTAAGCTTGGCGCTTACGTGCTGATCACTCAAATTAAGTTGTCGAAAATGTAATGCGTAAGATTGGCCAAGCAGTTGTAGACTAGTGTTGATTGCGACTGTGAGTTGGCCAAATGTAATTTCAATATTGGGTGTACCGTAACAATATTTATATGAAAATAAAAATATTCAACCACTTTTTAAAGTGTAGGTGGAAAAATATAACTTAACCAAACCTAACTCTAACCAAGCATAAAGTAACATAACCCAAACCAAAGCAAACCTTAGTAAGGCCTAGGCATAAAATGAAAAGCATTCAGCTGGCTCACAGTCATGATTAACACTAGTCTACAACCGCTTGACCGATCCTGCACTCAGCATTTTTGACTACTTGATTTGAGTGGTTAGGGACATGACTGTTGTATTTTGTGATCCCTAAGGACATTCCAACCCATTAAAAATACGTACAAAGTTTAAATTGATCAAATGGAACTAATGTAAATAATTACCGTACAAAAAAAATTCTAACTTGTTATTGTTCAAAATTATTATAACTTTTTTTGTGGTTTTTATGTAACTAAACTTATATTTATTAAGTTTTTCAATCTATAAATCATAAAAAAATAAATAAAAAGACAAAAGATTTAATTATTCTGGAGTTTGTGCTTTGCTTTTTAGCCAATGTTAATGTGTATTTTGATTTGATGTCATCTGTAAATACATGGGCTTAATAAATGTTAGTATAGATTTCTAAATGATAATAACTTAGAATTTTAAAAAAGGGAGTAATAATGTAAAAATAAAATAAAAATTTTGGTCTATTACAATGACATGTTTGTTTCAATAATTTATTGTCCAGTATCACTTCATTCACAGGGGTTAAAAAATTCAAAAGAAAAATTGTTTCATTCCTTTGATATTTTAATTGCAGCTTCTGTACACCGTAATCAATATTACATTATTAACTGATAACTTAATTTCTGTACTATACGCTGTGATTTAAAGTGTTTAGCTTTATTTGATTTTTATTTATATATTTAACCACCCTGATTAATGATTTTAAATTCTATTCTTGCAACAAACAATATCAGAACATGATTGATTGCCTCATTTATCCTTTATCATTTTTTATCCTTATTTATTGAACATAAGATTATGATGTATACTTAATAAAAAAAATGCCAATGAGCCAATTCACTATAGGTTACAGGTATTTGATTTAAAACCATGAAAAGCTTTTAGAATAATCCCTGACTGACTCTCTCATGACTGGATCTAGTTGAATAAATTTAAAGGTTCATGGTTCTAAATGTCAATATATAACAATGTATTAATCAGAAAGTCTATCATTAACTGGATTGCAAGAGTGCACAAATGTACAATTCCTAAATTTAAAAATATCTATGAATTATATGAAGAACAGTGATCTACAGATACAAAACACAGTACATTGACTATAGAACGCTTCTCTTAGCACTAGCAGTACCAAGCTTTATTTTTACCCCATCCCTCATTTATGTCCCCCACTCAACCGTGAAAACCTTAAAACCGTTGGGTATACCAGTTATCACAAAACCTTGCAAAATGTTCTTCCGTTTAAAATAGAACTAGGTATGGACAAGTTTGGATTTTTAATTCAAGACGAGATGAGACAGGATTTTTTAATTCTCATAAAATTTTGAGACGAGATCGAGGCGGAATTTCATTTCTTGTGCATAACTGGAAATGTGCGTTTAGACTTTTAATCTGATTTTGTAACTGTGTTAAATCCTGCTTTATGACAGATATTAAAAACAAATATTACGTACCTTATTACATATTACTCTTAAATAAAGAATAAGATATGGTGATAAGAGTAACAGTGCAACATTGAAATTGCAAAAATACCAGAGTGAAACACCAATCTTATTAGCAAAGGATTTTACCACAATTTCAGTCTTTTCTTTATAAGTGTTATATCTTGGTTTTTGCTATCCTCAGTTAATATGTCTCACACCAGTCACGCTTGACAATACTTCTTAATAATACAAAGAAAAAACAAATTAGAGTAGGGCCTAAATCACAACTATGTGTAAAACTATGAATAACTATTTCTATAGTTATGATCATAGTCATAACTATAAACATAGGCAAAAATTATTAGTATAAACAAAAACTAAAAAAAAATCTTATAAGAACGTAAAAACTTTTGATGTAAATGTATGCATATGGTAACTTATAAATTGGTAGTAAAATAGGCTTAGCAGTTTGTAGATTATAGGCCTACCATTTTTAAATCTTATTCACAAAATATTTCTTATCTTAAAAAATTTCAAGAAAATAAAAATCTCATCTCGTTAAACCAGATTTAAATTTCTTGAAAAATTTGAGACATTTCGATAGGCCTATCCCTAAGTAGAACCCCGATAGACGCAGCAAGAGATCACTCTCTCAAAACAACATGTCTGTACGTACGTACACAAATCCACAGCAAAGTATTTGGTCCACGCTACGGGTGGATCTTTCCAGCCATAACTATTGAATCGGAGCATGTCAACATTGAAATGGAACTGTGCTCGGAACTGTCAGTTACAATGAAGCATTATATAAAAGCATTAATATCATGTACTTTTTCGTTCGTCACCGATGCAATTATGAGACATATAAACATAACTGCCTAGTGAAACTAGTTCCATCTTTGCCATGCTCTTTGTGACAACATATTGACCAGTAAGCAGGATTTGAAAATCGTTAACCATGACAACCTGCCGTTCGCACCCAGTACTATACACAAGTGGGCGGGGATAAATTCGGGAAGAAAGGTTGAATGAAGGTCAAAGAGAGGGGTTGTCAGGAAAATTACTATGTTTATGTGGTCATGTTTTGTGTTTAATATTTTTTTATGACGTCTTGAGTCTCTTGACAGCAAAAAATGAAACGGAATCTAGATTTTAATTATTGACGATTGTGTGACTATGAGGCGAGTAGAAAAAACATGAAACAGAGCTGTGACAAAAGGTAATTTAAAACCACTATCAGTCAACCAGATCAGGAAAAAACAAAGTTGGTAAAATAATCTCTCTAATCGACAATCCATTTTATTTATTTAGTTTTTGCTATATAAACAAAAAAATGCATATGTAAACTGAAACAAATATTGAGCCACAGTTAATTAGGTTAGAAACAAATAAAATATTTTTATCGATAAAAAAAAATAGAAATATGAAATAATTGTTGCAACTCATAATGTTGAAATATCATTAGTGACAAAACTTCTTGTGAAAAAGAAATAAAAGAACATTAAATCTATACTTATTTAATACGCTAAGGGTTTTTTTGTCTTGAGAACTCCTCCTACAATTTTCAACCGATTTTTATGTTTTTGGTGTCGTTGGATAGGGCTTGGTCTGTAGTTGTTTCCGCCAAAATCTGATGAAAATCGGACTGAAAATAAAGGCGCTATCCACCATTGAAATTTCAAAATTTCCCATTTAACGCATTTTAAACATCTGTTAATAATCAGCTGTAAATACCTTTAGTTTTGGTGATGAAAGAGATTCACAATATTGTATCGGTCGGATGTAATTGATTTAGAGCTAAAAGTAACATTTGTATTGTATGAAAATAAATTGCTCGATTTCAAGCAACACTTAGGCCTATACTAGTAATATTAAATAGGCTTATGGAAAACCTAATGTTTATTATTCCTAATATTACCTTAACGGAGCACGAGTGATTAGATAGTCTGCCATTAAAGTGCACCATCCATTTAATTGTTGTGTGTACCATGTGTCTGATGAAATATGTGGTTAAATTGTTCATTAATTAAACAGACAAGATTCTGAAGCTGCTCATAAATTAATTTCAAATAATTTTAATGTACTGTTCATTATTATTTGAGGGTAAAATACGAATTACTGTTTTTGTGCACAATTGTTACGTTATGTTCTTGTAAAGAAATATAATTTTAATTTGTACATAAACATAGCCGAAAAGGAAACTTGTTAGAGAAATATTCTGACAATGGGAAAGTAAATAACTTTTGATAATGAACAGTCAAATTGAGGTCGGTCAAGAGGAGTCCTATTGTGCTACCAAGAATATGAGGACTTTATTCACACAATAACAGTAATGTGACTTAGTATCGCACATCAAGTCTTGAACATCCTAAATGATCCTTTCAATAATATTTTGTACAGAGTTAATAAATGTGGATACCCATAATTAACGTAAATACACGTTAACAAGATAAATTTGTGTATATTTTTTGCTCTGCGCAAGGTAGATGTAAACTTGTTTTCCTCTGAAACATTGTTAAGTCAATACTCGTTTTTAAACAAGATTATGTATTATGATTTCATTCTTGTTTGCTTCTAGCTGCATCACCCTGGAAGTAAACAACAGCTTGAAGAGGTTTGGGAAAAGCAAGACCACATGGAAAACCAGGAGTTTGATCCTAAAGCTTTCTTCTTCATGCATGGTAGGGTCGGTTTTTCCATCTTAGTTGTTAAAGAAGTTGTTATCATGGGTGAGAGAGTACTCAAGTCCTCAATATTAGCAAGTACACAAAAAAGTTTTGGTGTGTAAAAGATACAAACCTTGTTATGTTTAATCTCAATGCAAATGAAAAGTTACTTGATATTACAACCAGGAAAGGTCGTATGAAAAATCATTCAGGCTGAACAGGTTTACAAACCGGCTTATAGACACATAAAGGAAATACACATTTTCAATCATATTTTTTCCTATGGGGGACCTCTTCCGAGGAGAGGGGAGAGTGAAGTGGAAGCTATCCTTCACTCTCTCCTTTCCCCTGAAGAAGCCCACCGTAGAAATGAGATATTAATAGAAATGTATATTTCTTATGTGTGTCTATGAGCTGCTCGAACATAATTACATTTAATAAGCTTGCTGAATCCTTTTTCATTTTTTGTAAACGTTGATTTTACAATGAAAGTTCTTTTTAAACCCAAAGTACTATAACAACTGTTTATATGAGGCATGTCTGGAAAAAGTACCCTTTTTTCCACTGCTATGCTGAGATCATCGTTCAGTGCATTTGACCTTGTTTGTCTGCTCTCAAATGTCGCCGTTTTGGATGCTGTGTGTTATGTTGCCTGTTTACCATTCAAGTAAAAAATTTCTGAGTCAATTAACAATATTGCCGATTAAGAATTTTTAAAATCCAATTTTTAATTACAAAGAACACTAAACTGGCAGAAATTTGTCTTCAAATGAAAGATCTTCCTAGTGGGAACGCAATGAATGATGCAATAATGAGAAATTTTAAAGGATGTTTCATTAGGGCTGAACAAAGGTTTATGACAAATCTGGGAGAGGTCAGCCTTCTGTTGCCTACAATGACTTTGTGAGGAAAATCAATAAAAAAATCTGTGAGAACAAGCTGTAACCGGTGAACTTTGAAGTTACCGGTGAGATAAGCCGTCCGGCAGTCAAAGAGTTTGTTGTCCAGCATTGTGGGGTCATTTCCCCTTGTTTCCCCTCCGGAGTCTGAGGTTTTATCAGGAAATGGTTAGCCAGGTCGTGGAGAGTTTTTCCGTAGTTCACATGAGTGATGAGTCGACGTCTTTTCTACATACCGCCAGAATCAACCAGACTTAAGCTGTGAGTTATTTTAAATTGAGTTTTATTAGAAATCTGTTCAATCCAATTATCGTAGTGTTAAAATACTAAATTTTATTTCCTGAAATTCCGAGGGTGAGCAGATATATTTAACTGAAGTTAAAATTAAATTTACCAGTTTATAATTAAAGAAATTAAAATATCAAAATTCACTTGGGACAGGTGGTCTCATCGGATTTAAAGTCTTACAGCCTTTTAGAACATATTGGTTAGAATCTATTGTACATTAGAATTTGTTTGGAAAAGCGTCTCATCAAATCAGAAAATTATTAATAAATAAATTTATTAGAATTAATTACCCCCTTGGAATATGTGTCTTTGTTTGTTTTTTGTTTTTTTTTTTTTTTTTTTTTTCGGGCATCTGAATAGATTTAGAGTTAACGATGCAAGTGTCTCGGCTCTAGATAAATTAAGTAAACTAAAACTGTGTTTTGTAAAGGTTTTAATTATTACCTGAGAAGGAAAGTTTCTTCTGGGTCAAGTTGACTAGCCTAAGGTAACAAGATCGGTCCAAGTATAATTAATATATCAAGCAGGGAGTTCAATTGTGGAAATTGTGGAAAAAAACCTCTCTTTTTGGGCAATTGTAAAGTTCAGTTTTATTTTTCTTAAATATCGTTTCGTAGTTTAAGGGGTTAAAATATTGTGCAGTGCATCGTGATTGTGCAAAACCATTTTAAGACATTAAACTAATTTTTCCCACAATCTTAGCACCATGGCATCCGTATTGTATGTAGTATTCTCTTCCAATCAAGTTATTAATTTCAGATGTAAATAAATGTAAATAATCTTGGCAAGCAAATATTCTATTTTATAAACCCTGTTCCTTTTTCATACTGAGCTGGTACAGTTAACCTGGGCTAAAAGAATATTTTACATAGTTTATTTTAGCCCCCTTACAAAGCGTTTTACTATGACAAAGATACCTGGTGAATTACCTTAATTTCTATATAAGTTTTTCATGAAATTCTTCCAGAATTTCATGAAAGGTCAGCGTCAACTTAGGTCAGCACAAGAATTTTGATCGTTTGATTTTCTTCACCAAGTAGTTATTGACAATAGAAGGCCAACCACTCCCAGATTCATCATGCGCATCAGTTCGGCCTCATAAAACATCTTTACCTACTTTCTCACCAATCCACCATTCTCTGCACTTCCACCATGATTATCTCTCATTTAAAAACAAATTTCTGTCATTTTGACGGTCTTTGTGTATTAAAATTGGCTTACCAAAAAGACTCACAGCCGCAGGAGTTGTAATTTGTCTCAGACATTTTAAACTTGAACTTTAAACAGACAACACAACACAGAGCAACCAAAATTGGTCGCAGTCAAACAAGGACGACCAGCGTGCATGTGTGGAACGAACGCTAATTGCAGTGCAGCAGTAGCATAAGTGCGAAATTGTACTCACTTTGATGGTTGGATGTGTGATCTCTGGTAATCACAAATAATACACCTCAACAAAAGATGTATTTTAATGGCTTTATTAAAATTTTGCAATTATGTTTTCATCATTTTCCATAGCTTTTACAAAAAGTTTTCAGACATTTATTACCATTTATTTTGTCCATCTGTTTCAACTCGTTAATTGGCCAGACCTGGACGGCAACGGTGTCTGGGACGAGTCCGAGGTGAAGGCGTTGTTCCTGAAGGAGCTAGACAAGCTGTACCAGGCCGGCGCGCCCGAAGACGACATGCGGGAAACGCGCAGAGGAGATGGAGCGCATGCGCGAACACGTCTTCCGGGAGGCTGACCTCAACCACGACAACCTCATCAGGTAAGGCGAAAGAATGTACACCTACATTATCTGGTCTAAAACTTAAAAATTTTAGGTTAAGCCAACCTTTTTATAAGAATTGAGAGACATTTGTTTCCATTCTTGTCGCTATACAAAAATAGATTCGCATTCAATCTGGTAAATCTTTCTTATGAATCACACGTGGAACTCAAATATTGTGAGACGTAAGTTATTTTTTGCTTGTTCTTTGCATGTTTGTTTATAGTATTTTTATGATTTTACAGGAATTTTTTTTAATATATAATACGATAACGCATTTACATCTACAAATTTCACATGGGCATGCAGTTACACTGACCTTTCAGGCTATTTAGGCCTGATTGGATTAAGGGCTGTTTAAGAGTCATCTTCACCCCTGGGCCAGTAGTCCATTGTTGCGCAGTCGGCAATGTTAACTATACGGCTTTTAATGCAAAACATGGTATTAGATTCCCCTGTTTCGGACGCCGTTTTTCAACCGATTTTCTTTAAACTTAGTAAGTGTTTAGTTGAATAGTTTGTACTATGTCCCCTCATACCTCGAAATTTTGAATACTTCACTAAATTTTTAATATTACTAAGAAAAATTGAGCTACTTTGCGACCTCATAGAAAGTAATATTTGTTAAATTTTCAAAATTTCGAGGTATGAGGGACATAGTATAACTATTCAACTAAACACTTACCAAGTTTAAAGAAAATTGGTTGAAAAACGGCGTCCGAAACAGGGGAATCAAATACCATGTTTTGCATTAAAAGCCGTATGGTTAACATTGCCGACTGCGCAACAATGGACTACTGGCACAGGGGTGAAGATGACTCTTAAGAGATGGTCTTTGGTAATTTTCAATATAGACTGGTAATTTGAGAAGTATTTTGATCACAGTAGAATTTTACTAGAGAGATATCAGAGCAGGTTTTACTGAACCAGTGAAAATGCAGTACTAGTGGAAGAGTTTATATAACACAGTAAAACTACAGGCCGTAAGACTTTAAGCACTTCTAAATTCCCTGTACAAATGTTACTCCCGGCGTTTTCTCAACCTGACCTGGGGATATTGATCCCCAATGATGATCAGATCATGGGAAGTATCCGCTGGGGATAGAAACACGCTTCTGTTTGTTCTGTCTGTTATAAAAATCTTCAGTTTATAAGACATTGTAATATATTCTATCAATGATAAATTGGAACTGCAGAAAAGCGGATAGATTCATGACAGAATGGTATCTAATAACTGAAATTCCTTAAAACATTGAAAATGGCCTTAAAAACGTAAAAAGAGCTTACTACTATAGAGCAGCATGACAATGTTCCATACAAATAAGTAATGTGTGAGTCCACCGATTAAAATGTTAAAATTTTATTGGAGACCCAGATTTCACAGGACCATGGAAATATTTTTTTACTACAGGCAAACCTTGTTAATCCTTATATTTGTTTGCTTAAGACCATTATTAGTCGGATTATTATTAATGGTCAGAATAATTAGAAAGTTTAAAATACCTATCACAAATACTGTATCAACAGTAGCATAAATGAAAAAAAAAAAAAAACTACTTTAAATGGACAAACACTGTATAAAAAATGTGCGTTTTTTAATAATGTCAAAGATGTTACTATTGAATAAAAGTGAACAATTAATTGCAAACCCGTTTTGCTTTGTCAAAACATAAATAGACAAACTAACGACACCTGAAGCTTGTTTGGATTACAGAAGCGTTCAGACTTCTTTGTGTTTAGGACTATGGAAGTTTGAAACCTATATTGGCAATATTGATTATTAGAATTCCTTTCAGTCATCTTGCATTATGCAAGACCACATCTCTCTCTATCGGGCTCTCCTTACTACCGTAAAATGTAAATCCCCACAAACCCAATTCCCGCTAATTCAAATCTCAGGATAACTCATCTGAAAGACTCTTGAAAGACTCATCTGCAGCACTCGACTGTGCATTACCTGAGTGGCTAATCACTATTTGCGCATGTTTTTCCAGGCAATCATCAATATTTTTGCGGGATTTACAGTCATTCTATTTAGGGTATTCTATCACTATTTTGCTCAGTTACTGCAGAACAACTATCATTGACATAAAAAATTACCATATTCAATTGGTATTTTGGTCTATTTAATACAACCATAGATCGCAATTGGTCAAAATTCGACAAAAATTTAAGTTGACGTCGACCAAATTATTTAAAAAAATACCTAAGGCTTACCACTGAAACATCTGTTTTCAAATTTCATTCAATATTTATTGCAATAATCGCCAATAGAACCAGACCCAAGGTATCAACCTTTGTCCTCCCGATAATAGGATAAAGACAATGACATTGACAAATGTTTTATTTTGTGGTGCAAAGTTAGGACCATAAGGTACTCTCTTAACATCAATTGAAATAATAAAATTTAGGCCTAATACAAATAACAATTTTTAAAATTAACTATGTAGGATACATTGAACAATTGTACAAAAATTTTATAACATTTTTTAATAACACGATAAATTTTTACACTGTTTTCTTATCATTGGACTTTCAAACTTTGTTATAATTAATAATTTATTTTAATGATATAGTTTTATAATGCAGGTCAAATACCCCCCGATACTTCAGATAGCCATGTTTTTATGACTGTACCAAAGACTTGCCTTGATTCAATAATTTTGATATGGTTAGGAATCATATTCCATAATCTACATGCAGTCGCATGATATGATTTGTTATACATTACCGTGCGATGGTGTGGAATAGATAATTGCACTTATGTTATATGATCCCCTTCAAGTATTTCTTCCACTAACTTCAGTGCAAAATGTAAATTTTTAAAAAGGTAATCTGGGGTTTTAGATTTTAAAATAGAGTGCAATAAAACAAATGTGATAAATTTGTAATTTATTTAGTTTTAAAAGTATAAAATGTAGTCATTTCAGTATAAAATGGTGTTATATGTCCATCACGATTTAAAATTTATATAAAACGCAAACAATAATTTTGAGCTCTGCATTTTTTGAGAAAGTTCTACCATCATATCATTTATGACAACGTCCCCTAGTTCCACGTCATATCATTGTAGTATTGTGAACTGTTTTGTTTTATTTTAATTCATTGACAAACCTTATGATAATATGTTCTTTTATCACTTAACAATGCTGTATTCACGACAAAACATCTTGTGAATAAGCAACGAAAATTTGAGCTTTTCAACAGAAGATACGTAAAGTACTATTTTAGTTTTTAAGAGCAGCTCAGGGGCTACTACAATGAATTTTAATACATATGTTTTCCTGTTTTTCTAGCATTTGTCACTACAACAGCTGTATAAAAATACAATTAATTCCACTTCTTCGACATGAAACTGTGAAAGCCTGTAGAGCTTAGCCCGGGGGGCCAGTGTTAATTACAATGGGTTTCTGTTAATCTACAGGACCCACTACTTTTCTAACAATAAACCCAGATTTCCCCTAGGGTCATACAAGCTGAGAAAAAAGTATGAAAAGAAACATGCTTGCCTATTAATATTTAGATTCCATCACTTAAAACCGCCTGTTTAGGGTTTAGAGCCAATATTACGCGGTCTAACGAGTAAACCACGGGAGTAATACTGACTTCGGTACACCTAGCTTACACCAAACTCGACATTGCCTGTCCACATTCAGTAGTTGAGTTTGTGGGGTTTAACTGCAGTTTTATTAAGTAAATTACTGTGGATTGGAATGGAAATAGGCCAAGTCTCAGTAAACAGGGGTCCAAATTAGTCTTAAAATTCCACATTTATTTTTCAACACTTGTACAAACTAGTGATATTTGACATGTGATGTTTCAGCTTCCAGGAGTTCCTAGCGCAGACTAAGAAGCCTGAGTTTGAGCGGGATCCGGGGTGGGAGCCTCTGACGAGCAGCAGATCTACACTCAGGACGAGTACCTCGAGTTCGAGAGGCGGCGGCAGCAGGAGATCGAGCGCCTCATCGCCGAGGGCAAGGTAAGGCAGAGGGTGGTCCTTGCATGGGGATGGGTTATAACATTCTGGCATGATAGGTACAAGTTATTTTAGGTCCCTATTAGACACAGGGACCAGCAACAACTTGTTGCTTCTTCACACTTTTCTAAAGGGATCAATTAGTGTTTTGGATTGTCTCCCACCTGTAAGGTTGTTCCTAGGTTACAGTTTCTTTAAAGGAGTGAAATCCTTTATTTTTTTATTCATTGGTAATACCTAGTTATCAAATGTGCTTTCAGTTATACAAGAATGGCAATGTTATACAAATTTTAATGTACTTAGTTCTATAAACTTTCTCGAGGTTTAACAAAACCTCATGAAATGCTCTGAAATGTTTATTGAATACTCTTCATATTTTCTGATTGATTTTTGACTGGCAAGGCTTCAAAGTTTGCACCTAGGTAAAATCCTACTAGCCTTAGTAAAATTAGTATTTGAATACCTTAGTAAAGTATTAGTTTAACTTACAAATATTAGTTGGCCCCCAACCATAATTACACACAGCATGTGCATGCCCTATTAACCTGTCTGTTTTAATTGATTTTCAGAAGGAGGCTGCTGTAGTACAAGTGTAGATCTTAGTTAGTCTCGTCTCACCCGCATGTTGCATGTTGTTGATTTTCCCTGGCTTTTGTATGTCTGGTCTTTTTTACTGTATTTGTATGTCTTTTGAATGCATTAGATATAAAAACTGTGGTAGACCCTGTTTGATTAGTTTTGCATTTATTTATAAGTTAACAAATGTAAATTATATATTTGAGTTTAATACAAACTTTTTCTTTTTTTATTGTTGTCTTTCTTTTCCTTTAAACCCGTTTGGATACAATAGTATTGCTGATTCTGGACATGCCATAAAATAGTCTAACCAGATTAAACTACAACTAAAAAATAATATTCATGACAAATGCGCCTGAATTATTATAATTATTTTAACACGTTTGCTACTGGTATGTAAAAATTAATTCCAAAATATAGTGGCCGGTCCATGTAAATATCTCGGCCGTTCAGATATGAGCTGGAGAGTTCCATCTAGATATCCCGGTGGCTCAGATATGAGCTGGAGAGTTCCATCTAGATATCCCGGTGGCTCAGATATGAGCTGGAGAGTTCCATCTAGATATCCCGGTGGCTCAGATATGAGCTGGAGAGTTACATCTAGATATCCCGGTGGCACAGATATGAGCTGGAGAGTTCCATCTAGATATCCTGGTGGCTCAGATATGAGCTGGATAGTTCCATCTAGACATCCCGGTGGCTCAGATATGAGCTGGATAGTTCCATCTAGACATCCCGGTGGCTCAGATATTAGCTGGAGAGTTCCATTTAGATATCCCGGTGGCTCAGTTATGAGCTGGAGATATTCATCTAGATATGCTCGTGGCTCAGATATGAGCTGGAGAGTTTACATAGTAGAACAATAATTAAGGACAATAAAATGAACACTAATAAATATAGTCAAATGAAAGTTTTTCTCTGGTCTTTATTTTGTGATCACACTTATATGTATGCATTTGGTCCACAGCAGAAGACATTCTTAAAGCATTGCGGTCTATTTCAATGACCATGAGCCGCCTGGTAGCAACGTGTTAAAGTTAAATTATATTATTTTGTATTAATATCCATAATAGGCTTTGGTAATAAAACACATAATTTTCAAGTAAAAAATATATTTTGGTTAGAGGTAAGGAAAATTACCTTCCTATAAAGTAAAAGTAAAAGGGAAACAACTTCCTATTAAGTATAATTTTGAAAAAAAAAATTTTGGTCTTTAAAACATTGCATTTTGCTAGTTAACATAATGTTAACTATTGCAATCAATTGTACAAGACTCAGAGATGCCCTTAAGTGTTTACAAAGTGAACAATGGCCGGTAACAATGAAGATAAATATGTTCTGCCCTTCGGCCATTAACAATGGCTATTGTTGTTATTGGGGTATTTTTATCAATGATTCTATCGACCAACAGGTCGTTAATAGATGGTAACAAGACCAGTTATTTTACTGTTTACTATCATACTGGGCCATTAACAATCCTACTAATAACTGTTTTGCGTATGGGCCCTTGGGCCCTATTAAGTTAAGTATTCATATTCAACAGATTTAATGCTCGATAGTGGGTCTAAAATCTTGGTCAAATAATAAAAAATAAAAACACTAATATTTGGTTAATTTAATCCTAACCCTATTAAAATTTGGGAGCCCCGAATGGATATTGCATGAGCAATGTATTCAGTGGAGTTCATCCTTATATGCAAGAAAGATATTCAAGGGTTAAGAATGAGCTTGGGGCTTCGAATGTAAGAGTCAATTTTTGCTTTTGTGGTGTTTAAGTGGAGGCAAAGGATAATTGCCTCGCAGTAGCATTGCTGGGACTTTTTTCAAATAAAAATTGCATGGTCTGAGGAACTGCACCAGAAAATAAATACGAATTTAATTTATAATTTGTTTTGAGACTATAGTCTTCTGTCAAGTTAAAAAAAGACTTATTAATACCCAGTGTGATTTTTAAATAACAATGGTTAAACTTAATTTTTTAAAGAAAGTTCTAATTCTATCTTGAAACTCTATTCTCTCAGTTAAATTCAATTTAGCAATCCTTTCTTCAGCTGAAATAATTGTGAATATGAATATGAAATGTGCCAGCATACTCAAAGGTCCCTAAGTAAATTACTATATTTGAACATAAAATGAAACTATCTTTTTTTAGTTTAAAGCAAATAAAGAAACTCTCGGGTAACATTTTTCTAAAGGCTCTTATTTCATTTGTGAAATCTTTGGACGATGGACAACCTTATTGTCTACAAGCCAAGGTTCAATATATTTTATTGAATAGTTTTAAAATTTATTTCTTATGTTGTGGGTGTGATTATTAAGGAGTATTGGAATCTAACTTCATTTTTCTTAGGTAAGTTGCTGTGTTATGTAAGTGTTTGGCTTTTTTAGGGATTTTACTTGGATAACTTAAACTGTTAGGAGTCAGTTGCCTTTTGTTATTGGGGTATTTTTATCAATGATTCTATCGACCAACAGGTCGTTAATAGATGGTAACAAGACCAGTTATTTTACTGTTTACTATCAATAATAAAACTGGCGTTGAAAGACACAAAAAGTTTACTTTTGTCAAGTAAGGAGTAAGGCTCTTTAGGGTTTTTTTATATTGTTGTAAAACACTGTGGTTGACATTTATTTTTACTCTGATTCCTAACTAAATGTTTTGTGTTTTTTAAGTGTTTTTTTCTCTTTTTTTTCTTGAAAAGTGTCTGTTATTAGTTATACCAAATTATCCATAGGATAAATATTTTTGGAAAGGCAACAATTTGATGATACACGAGGTGGCCCATGCGCAAATTGCGCATTTTATGATTCTGTATGAGAGAAACTAACCTAAAGTACATGTTTGTTGGTTATGAAGTGACAGAGATCTATTTTTGTTTACAAACTGACTTAAAAATTCATCTGAAAGTAATCAGCTTTTAAGTTACAATTCACATTTATTAACATCGTACAGTGAAAGTTGGTCAACGTTTTAAAGCGCCCTCTAGAAACAAATGAAAGGTGAGGGGGGCGAAGCCCGAAACGATATGACATTTTTAATTACGATTCGCCCACACGCTATATCCTAAGCTTTAAAATGACACCTCAGTCCTAAAAATCGGTTCAGTAGGTCGAGAGAAAAAGGGATGTAACAGACGAAACCCTTATAGAAATAAGAAGATAGATTTATTGTTTACTATTGATATATTCCAAATCAATTTTTACTGGAATTTAATTGGAAGATGCCTAGAAACCAACTGACATAGATTGACATAGGTGGCGCTTTTGGGTTCGGTAAAATAAAAGCCTTAGGCGCCCAAAGGGTTAAAGAAATACTTTTCCCAGCAATTCAGAAAATAACCATGGCTATCAATAATTTTGAAAGAAAAAACAAATTTAATAATTAACATAAAATTGTATGACTTTAATTCTTCCTCTTTTTGTAATTCTGTTACAACACAATTTGTATAACTTATAGTGAAGATTTCCGGGCCTTTTAACCATTGAAATAAAACTAGAATCAACCCTTTTAAACCACTTTCCCCTTGTATTTTGCTATAGTAAATTGGCACATTAACGTGTCGATCAAGTTCCAAATCATGTCTTATAAAACTGTCAAGCGTATAAATTTAGGGGTTCTATTAAGGTAGTTTAGAGAATTTCCCATTAATTACGTTTTATGATTGAAATCATGAATCTGTCCGTTGCAGTTTTATCAGAAATTTGTTTTCATTTCCAGCTTCAACCCCCTCCAGTTTATCATCAGCCACCTCCACCGGTAAGTTTGGTCCTTCGAACAATGTTTTACACCCTAGCTACTGATTTGAATTATATGCATATTAAGTTCAATAGGTGTAAACTATGGTCAAAGTTTCGTGTCTTGCAGCCAATATTATTTTGTTTCAAATGAGTGATCTGCATTAGAACCAATTAAGCTTTACTTATTAAATTCAGTAATAATAATTCAATAGAGTCCCACAAACCTGGACTAATGTTGACTGAATAGTGTCTGGGGGTGGAATCCACAAACCTCCCTCAAACCTTCCTCACCTCTAACTTTCCTCTAACCTCCCTCAAATAGTTGTGTGAGGAAGGTTTGAGAATGTTTGGAGGCTGGTTGGAACAGCTGTTTGTAATTAAAACATAGTAAAGTTGAATTATTGTGAGGTTATCTTGTGATTTAAATCAACAAACGTCGGGTCCGATGTTGGACTTAACATCTCGGCGGACATGTTCAATAGTGTGTGGAACCCTTTAAGCATTGGTTTTGAAACAGCTGTCACCTATCAAAAGGTATAGTTGGCATACACTTCAAAGCCTGATTACTATGATACTATAGCAAAAGTAAATTAAAACCAACGAGCAAGGATTGGTTAGCCTGGTACTTCACTCATATGACTCTAAACTAGTTGCCTCAGCAAAAATTATTGGATTACAGAAAGCAGGTATTCAAACTACTTTTAGTATTTCAACATAATCAAGAGGCTACAACGATTGAAATAATAAGCTATATAATTGTTGTTATGTATTTTCCAGAATTACTACCCTCCCCAGGGCCAGGGTTACCACCCCAACCAAGTGCCTTACCAGCATCAGGCACAGGCCTACCAACAACAGCAGCTTCATCAACAACAACAGCATTTTCAGCAGCAACAGCAAAACACGTACCAGCAACAGCAGCAGTATCAGCAGCAGAATCCTCCTCACTACCAGCAGCAGCAGTTCCAGCCGCAGCCTAACATCAACAACCAACAACAGCAGCAGCAGCAACCGGTTGTGAACAACCAACAACAGCAGCAGCAACCGGTTTTTAACAGTCAGCAACAACCGATTAATAATGCCCAACAGCAACAACAGGTTCCAAATATTAATAATATTCCCCAACAACCTATCGGAAACAATATACCACAACAACCCATTTCAAATAATATTCCTCAACAACCAATTGGTAACAGTATTCCCCAACAACCGATTGGTAATAGTATTCCTCAACAACCGGTCGGTAACAACCCCCAGCAACCTGTTGTTAACAGCAATCCCCAACAACCCATTGCTAACAATATTCCCCAACAACCAGGTAATAACATACCTGTCCCAGCCAAACCAAATGTTCCCTTGAACTCAAATGAAATCCCAAAATATTCTGGGCCAGTTCACAACAGCATCCCTCAGGGTCCAAAATGATAACATTTCAATTTTTAGGCTAAAAACGTTTAAGAAGATGATCAAATCCCTCCTGTTTCTTTTTTCTAAAATTTAATTTTATAAGCTAAAGTAAGGATGTTGACGCTCTCTCTTCATAGGTCTCTCTATGAATATCTTTTGTGCCATCATTAAGGAGAAGTTTTTTTTTATAGAAATATTAAAAAAATATTCATTTTGCAATTTTCTTGTTCTTGATCAGGAAATCTTGAAAAATATGGCTACAATTCTATAGATGTACTACGTAAATATGGATTTATGTCTCTACTTACTTTATATTTTACTTCTTAATTTGATCTCTATCGTACAATGCATTCCAAAACAAGCATTTAAAGTTGTGAACTTTTCTTTGTTATTTATTAAGTATTTATCTTAAATAACAATGATTTCAACCGTCAATAATGATACAACTTGAACCTTTAAGAATTATTCTTTATTATTTTTGTATAAAACAATTTTTTTTTAAGTTAACATTAATCATCCTTAGAAAATTTGTATTACATGGAGAAAACGTAACAATTCTAATTAACTACCGTACATTAACATACAATGATCAACAATTATTTAATATTTATTCATTGAGGTGTTATTAGTTTTAATTATTAAATTACTTTACTTGTCTTAATGAACAATTTTTTTTATTTTATTTATAGTGATATGAAGTTACCAGATTTAAAATTGTAATTTAAATGAGTCATTATAATACTAAAACAAAAATGTCGAGTGTGTGAGAATGAAGTGCATTTAATTCTCACTTTATATTTTATAATTTTTTTTTTATAATTCAGAATTAATAACTCAATCAATATACACATTTTGAAACTCCAAAAATAATTAATTGTAAAAAGATTTTTTTTTATGGTTCTAACTCATAATGTAATATTTTTAAACTTTGGGTTGTTGCATTTGCCAAATGCAAAATAATTTCATTGAGTGTAAAAAGTTGTTTTAAAATTTCTATCATGAAAATGTTTGCTAATTATTTTTAGTATTATGAAACTAGTGAAAATTACTCAAAATTTCCTTTTTGGTGGAATGCGTTCACTGGATTGTGGTAAATTATTTGATGTTTTAGCATCATGTTACAAGTATTTTATTTTTTTATTACACAAATTGTGTAATTAAATCATTTTAATGAACCAAAAGTCAGAAAATTTGTCTTAGAATATTTAATTATTTTATCTGCCCTCATTGTGCATATACAATGTAGAAAAAAAGCTTTGAATTTGAATTTGTATATCATATAATATTTTTAAGTGAATGTTACGCAACTTTAGTATTTTTTTTCTTTTTTCAACTGATCAAAAATAAATTGTTGTTCTGGATCTGTGTTTTATTAACTTAAAACCTTCCACGTAAGACCTTAGTAACATATTTGCGTCTATTTTGTTTACTTTTTCTTCATAATATTACGAAGAAAATAAAGTCATATTCTCATTTTTGTAACTCACATTGAATAAAATATTTTTAGAAATTTTCTTCATTTCATATTATAGATATACGTTTGTAATGTGTTTTAATTGTTCAACATTCATAGCAAAGCACTGGTAGAATCATTTTGTGCAAAACTTGAGTCTTGGATCGCAGTAAAACAATATAGTTAATGCAACAATTGTATCATGAAGGCCTTTAAGCCATGAGTGGGATGTAAGAAAACACGCAAAAAGGGTGTTCTAAATATTTCACGAATAGCGCAGGAGTCATCTTCATCCTGTAAAAACACTGAAAACATGTCCAGCATTCTCCTGTTTTGGGCAGTGTTTTTACTATTTATTGTTTTCTTGTAGATTAAAGTTGGATCTAGGGCCCTCATACCTGATATTTCAGCATTGACTATGTACACTAACGTGAATAGACCTCTCATCCAATGCATTTAGTTTGAGGCAAAATTTTGGAAGTTTCGTGTAGCGCCAGTGTCGCTGCCATCGATGTTGTTATTATTCCGCGGGATTTTCAGTGCTGCAAAAACATTATTTCATAACAACATAAACAAAAAACTCCATTACAAAATGTTTAATCCTTGATTGAGAAGAGTGGTAGTACTGATTTGCCTATCATCTGTACTTCCATGTACGCGGCTGAAGATCGCGCTATCTTAAATTTTTTTCAAACATGAATATGCTATAAGAAGTCTACTCATGTTAGTGTAAATAGTCAATGATATCAGTAAAAATGAATTGTGTAAGTACAAATAAATCGTAAAAGTAAGGAAAATTGAGTTATCAAACTATGGAGAACATAGTCGCAGAGTGCCCACTGAGTTCCCCTAAGGATTGACTGGTCTGCATAGCTCAAGTGAAGCTGGGCTGCAATTTTAGTGTTTAGGTTTTTACATATACTGACTCAGGTACTCTGCACCGCAGAATTTATTTTCTTATTCTTAAAACTTGGTGGCTGGCTAAATGAGCCATACGATATATACTGTATACTACCTCTTTTATACATATAGAGATTCCCTCAGTAATTTTAATGAAAACAGCTGTTTAAAAATAACTTTTCTAAATTTAATCATATGTTCCAATACAAAAATGTTGTTTCCTTAAGAATAACATGGTAACTTTGAAGACGTGTGGGGCGGAGCCATGTGGAATTTTCTTAATATGTTCTTTCTTAAGAACCATCTCCGAAAAATAACAAAAAAAAAAAATAAATAATTAGCGAAATCAGTCCAGCCCTTTACGCATGATGCCGTGATCAAGGAAAATAGGGATTCATTTTTAATATATTAGATCTAAAAATAATGTCTTCAGATTTGTAATGATAAAAAATTCATGTTTTGCCCAAAAGCCATATGGTTTACATATCCAACTGCTCGACTAGCCCAAAGTTGAAGATGGCTCTTAAAGGCAGAAAACAATCATTACATAACTACTTTATCTACGATCAAATTTGGTAAAGCATCACAAAAAATAAATTTATAAACAGGTTGACCAGTATAGGTTATATTTATAGCCCCATTATAAATGTAGCCACACCCACGTCACTTAACCTAATCATCGGTCTCAATCACATATGATCTCATTCCTTTTAGGTTAGGCACCTGTATCATTATGAACTAATTAATCAACAGGTTTGTATTTGGTTTAATAATGAGCCTCTTTATCATGTTACTTGTAATATAATAATTATTGGTGTTTATTGCAATGGCCACATCGTAGATAGAATTATCAATAATATTGTTCCTTTATCTCAATGACCCTTTTAACAACTTTTTATACCAATAACTACTGAGTTAAGATGTGAGGAAAACCATACGTTAATTAGGTACTTTGGAATGTAACCATTGAACCATTTGAAATAAATAAAAGATAAAATGTTTATCCAATGTTCACTATTATTGGTCCTTAAGTTTTACTAGGACCTAATTGTCTAGTTTTGTCTAGAAACCTAATCATAGTGTCATATTAAGTCTAAAAGGACCCTCTCTATGAATCAAGTATTAAAGTATTCATAATCAATTGGTGAACAATTTACCAATTGTTCACCAATTGATTTGATTTTGGTTGATTTGGTTTGATTGATTTGATTACCAATTCATTTATATGGTGCAACAAGTTTAAAAAATCTCGATTCAATATTAAAAGTACAAAAAAAAGCAATCAGAATTATTTTAAATTTAAAACCTCAAACTTCAGTTAAAGAGAAATTTGCTGAGCTTGGAACATTAACAGTTTATGGGCTATATGTTTATGAAGTTATATTATCGATAAGATCAAGAATCGGGGAACAAAGACTCAATGGTAATGATCACCAGTACAATACCAGACAACGGGATGAGTTAGCTATTCCTTCTCATCGATTGGCACTTTATGGTAAAAAACCACAGTATGCAGGAATAAAGTATTATAAAAGAATACCGGAAAACATAAAACTGGAAACGACCCTATCAAAATTTAAGAATAAACTAAAGAATTATTTAATTCATAAAACACTTTATTCTTTTGACGATTTTTGAAAAAAGGCACAATTTTAATATGATAAATTATGATTATTGTCTTACTTCTGCTATGATTTATAATAAAAACAAACATTAGTAGATACCTGATAATTTACAGTACATTATTATTATTTTGTTAAAATTTTTATTTTTAAAAATTCATTAATGTATGTAATTAGTTTTATGTATAGTAATATACATTGTTTTCCCTCCCCTTTAGTCCAAGCTCTGATAGGGGAACCGAGCCTCAGGTATAGGGCGGGTCGCAGGTGGCGGATAGCGAATGCTCCATCAGATATGGTGGACAGCTGCGAATAAGGGGTAACCCAAATAAGCAGTCCCGGACCGAGGCGGCAGCACCAGAGGGCGTGGGAGGGTGATCTGTGGCGGGGTCACACTCAGCAAGTCCACATGAGCCCAATGAAAGTGCTGTGTCATGGCGAGGATGTGCCGCCATCAAATAAGCACTGCCCGTACTGCCTTGTACGATAGGGTTTGGGTACCAAAGGCTAGGAGAAGGAAACTCTGATGTAAAACCGAGGTCAGGATAGGATCTTGGAGCTGTGGTGAAAGCTGCTACCCTAGGAGAAGGTGACTCTGAACAAAAACCCCTGGTCCTCCAAGTTGGGGGTTGGACGTTGGGCCGACAACCCACTCCGGAAAAACAATTTGTTACGAATCGTAGAACTGAAGCCTCGGAAACTGGACTGGAACAAATGCCAAAGACTAGGATACGTACAAAGGACTTACGAATTGGAACTTGGAATGTTAGAACATTAGCTGTGCCTGGTGCCTGGTGGCTGTGATATATTAGATGAAGAATTATTTAGGTATAAACTAGATATAGTAGCGTTACAAGAAACCAAATGGCCTTATGCCGGGAAAATAAATACCAAAGAATATGTGATGTATTATAGTGGTACAGATAGTGGTAGATACTATGGAGGAGTAGGTTTTGCTGTAAGAAAATATATTGTTGAATCTGTGATAGGCTTTACACAGATAAATGAAAGAGTGTGCAATCTTAGAGTAAGTGGAAAATTCAAAAATTTATCGATGTTAAGTATATATGCTCCAACAGAAGAAGCCGATGATGAAGATAAAGACAGTTTTTATGAAATACTAGAAGAAGAAATAAATAAGTTACCAAGCTACGATGTAAAATTAGTCTTAGGAGATGCTAACGCAAAGGTTGGAAGAGAGGAGATCTGGAAGGAAATAGCAGGAAAGGAGAGCTTACATGAACTAACAAATGAGAATGGACTTAGGCTTCTGACGTTAGCCAGCTCAACAAACATGAAAATAAGTAGCACAATATTCCCTAGAAAACAAATTCACAAAGCTACTTGGATGTCTCCGGATGGGAAAACTGTTAATCAAATAGACCATGTGTTAATTGATATCAGACATGCTAGTAGTATTGTGAATGTACGAACAGTAAGAGGTGCCGAATTTGGAACGGACCATTATTTAGTACTTGTTAGGCTAAGGCAAAGAATTGACTTAAAAAGAAGGAAAGCATCAAAGAAGGAGATATTAGATACAGAGAAACTGAAGTTACCACAAATACAAAAGGAATTCAGGATTAAGTTAGAAAATAAGTTTGAAGTACTGGAAAATGAAGTTGTAGAAACATGTGTGGGAGAACCCAATCTAATTGATAATCAATGGAAGAAAATTCAAGGGACGGTGAACAATACAGTTAAAGAAGTGTGTGGTAAAAGACAGAAGATGAAGAAAAACCCATGGTTTTCAGATGGGTGTCAAACCTTAGTTAACAAAAGAAAAGAAATCAAGCTTAAATGGATTGCAAGCAGGAGAGCTGTTACCGAAGAAGATAAAAGAAAATCAGAGCAGCTTCGAGTAGAGTATCATGAAATTAATAGAAATACAAAACGAATGCTTAGATCGTGTAAAAGAAACTTCCTCAATGGAAAACTGACCAAAGCAGAAAATGACAGAACCACAAACAACACCAGAGATTTTTATAGAACTATTAGGTTTTTTAAAAAGGGCTTCTCTGCAAGAGCATATGGAATAAAAGATAAAAATGGGAATCTATTAGTTGATAAAGAATCAGCTACCAAAGTATGGAAAAATTATTTTGAAGAACTTCTAAACTGTGATATATCCGGAAGGGGAAACATGGAAGAAAATTTAAGTTACCATAATGTTGAACCTAATGTTTTACCACCATCAGAGCAAGAAGTGGAAGAAGCAATTAAGCAACTCAAATGCAACAAAGCTCCTGGAGAGGATGGACTCACTTCTGAAATAATTAAAAGCGGTGGAAAAATCCTAAGGAAAGAAATTCATAAGCTAATAACAAATGTATGGAATTATGAAATCATACCAGAGGAGTGGGCAGAAGCTATAATAATTCCTTTACACAAGAATGGTGATAAGCAGTCGTGTACTAATTATAGAGGTATCTCGCTTCTAAATACGGTATATAAAATATTTTCAAGAATATTACTAATGAGATTAAACCCATACACAGAATCAATAGTGGAAGAACAACAAGCTGGCTTTATGAAAGGCAGATCGACAATTGATCAGATATTCTTGCTAAAACAAGGAATTTCAAAGTATTATAAGTACAATAAAAATTTTTATGCGATATTCATTGATTTCAAAAAGGCATATGATAGCATATAGATCGAGGAACCTTATATAAGAAAATGGAAAAATATGGCATACCAGAAAAGCTAATAAAATTAACAAGGCTATGTATTAATGATTCAAAAGCAAAGGTGAGGGTAGACGGGGAAGTATCAGAGAGTTTTCGTATGAATACAGGAGTAAGACAAGGGGATGGGATCTCCCCCACTCTTTTTAATATAGCAATAGAAGAAGCTCTTCAAAAAGTAAAGAACTTAAAGAGAGGTATAAAGTTGGGTATAGACCTGAACATCATGGCCTTCGCAGATGATGTAGTGATATTGGCTGAAAAATCCGAAGATCTGTGTGCATTAGCTGATGAGTTTATTCAAGAATGTAAAAAAGTAGGTTTGGAGCTAAATAAAGAAAAAACTAAAATAATTAAATTTGGGCGTAATCCAAACAATAGAGGTGCAAAATTCAATATAGCCCAATACTCAGTGGAATGTGTGGAAAGCTTTAAATACCTAGGGGTAACGGTGAATAGTTCTAATGTGGAAGATAGTGAAATTCAAAGTAAGCTAGCAAATGCCAATAAATGTTTAGGTGCCTGTACAAAGCTCCTTTCATCAAGACTCCTATCATGTTGTACAAAAATAAGAATATATAAGACCATTATTCAGCCAGTGCTATTATATGGAAGTGAGACCTGGGTTCTATCCAAGAAAAATGAAGGGCGCTTAATAGTTTTTGAAAATAAAGTGTTGCGCAAAATATTTGGCCCTATAAAAGATGAAGGAGAATGGCGTATTAGGAAAAACCGAGAGTTACGTGACCTATATCGGGACCCTGATGTCGTGGCTGTGATAAAAGCAGAAAGATTGGGCTGGCTGGGACATGTAATGCGAAGGGAGGAAGGGTCAAGACTGAAAGAAGTGTATAGTGCTGTACCAGCTGGAAAACGCCCTTTGGGGAGACCCAAAATGAGATGGTGTGACCAAGTACAGAGAGATGTGAGGCAGTGTGGAGGGACAGTGGAGTTAGCGGCAGATAGAGAGGCGTGGAAGAGGTTGGTCTACGAGGCGAAGAATCGACTGAGATTTGTAGCGCCCCAGCAGTAAGTAAGTAAGTAATATACATTGTTTTATCTGTAGTTATAGTTCTGGACACCATTCAATGTATCCCTTGCAATACTAATGAATAAAGAATATTTTGATTGATTGATTGATTGAGAATAATGAAGCCGTAACTATATTTACTTATAAGCCCAAAAATGTTTACTTTTGCACTTGAAAAACATATGTTGTCTCATGTCTAGACAACAACTAGGGTTAGACCAACAAGGTTAAATAGATATAGAGTGCTCACCAGATAGGGAAAAGTGTCCCTTTTGGACTGGCGCCATGTTACCCACGATTCCCGCCGTTTCCTTGGTAACCAGTCCTTTGTTTACACTTTTCCAACAGTAATTTACCATTTTACCCACACCTATCCGACGTTTCTATGGTAACCAACTTCAATAGCCTGCTCACAGACCATCAAATCAAATTAATTAAAAAACAAACAACAAATAAACATATGTTTTAAAACTATCGTCAGTAATTTTTTAATCTTGTAGCGATGGCTAAAACTAGTAACCAAGGAAACGAGAGTTAAGTGTGGGATGGTTGCCAAGGAAACGGCGGGGAATCATGGGTAAAATGACACAAATCAAAAAGGGACACAAAATTAACATGTGATGAGCACTCTATATCTATTTAACCTCGTTGGCTTAGACCTTGGTTTGTCAGCTGAGAATTGTTCTAATAGGTGTACCACTACACTGCTAGCTTAAAATTGAAATTTAATGCATGGAGAGGGTAATACCTGGGGTGGCCAAAGGTACATTGTGGCCCAAGGTAGAAGCATTTCCCCTAATAATTTATTATAGGCCTATATGTATAGTATAATTAAGTTTGGTAAAACCATAATAGGAAAAAATTGAATACAATTCATAAAGTGGATAAATTAAAATTTATACGTCTAAAATATCAATTTGAGAATATTATTTCAAACATCATACAACAATACATTCATTGCAACCTAAAAATATTAAAAAGTTATATTTTTGCAATATTTTGATTAGTCTTAATCTTAATAGAATCTTTTTAATGATGTAATACCATTGATTTCAAGGAATAGTGTTCCCAAGAAGAAGAAGAAGAAAAACATGAAGAATATCATATCAAAACATTAATTGTGAAGTTCCCTCCTTTATGACTGTTTTCACATTAGAAAATCTTATTAACTTTCATCAGTCACTTGGGAAGATGTTATTTGAGTACCTCAATGGATCTTTTGAAGCTGTCTTTCGAGCAGATCGTATGCCTTCAAAACTCTCACTCATTTGAAGGAACTTGGCTTGGTCTAGTTTAGCCATTTGTCGCATTTTTGCTGCAACTTCTTGCTCTATAACTGCTTGATAGGCTTTGGCCTGGCCTAGACCTTCCATTTCATGGAGGAATTCCAACCTTTCCCTCACCTCTTCAACCACTGAAAAAAAACTTAAATTGTAAGTTGAAAATTTATAACAACTAGAGATTGCCACTGTTTGAAACTCAACCAAATATTTAATTGATTTTTACCTAATTAAATTGAAAAATCTGTTTTTCCTGATTTGCTAGTATTTATTATCACAACAGCTGTCTAATTATTCAATCAATTATCTTTATTCCATGAGATTAACATTGAAACTTTGAAAGCCTGTAGGGCTTAGCCCTGGAGCTGATTTGAATTATACTGGGATTTTGCTCATCTACAGGATTATACATTTCTAACAGTATGTGCAAATTTCTCATACGATGCACACAAGCTAACGAAAAGGAGGAAAAGAAAACATGCTTGCCTAGTAGTATGTAAATATTTTATTACCACGACCATTTACATCACCAATAAGCCTATGCACTGATTTATTGACAGTGAGGTACCAATTCGGCATTTAGTTAAATAGGCAAGCTAAAAACTAAGTTCCTGTCTGAAACGTTGCCACGATCAAACCAAGGACCGCTTGCTTGTGACTACTTAAGTACAAAACTCTACAGTAATAATGAAGGTTACAATACCTTAACCCATCAATCCAACAAGTTTATTGATGACTAACTACGGGAACAATGTCCCATTGTCATATCTTCTAAAATGTCGTGGTCTTGATGGTTAAACAACAGAAAGTCTGTCAGAACGTTACTTTGGCCGGCCACGCTACTTTTACTTCAACATTTTAATGTATTCAATGTTTCCTTTGTTTGTGTTCCGTTTTATGGGTAATTTTAACCATCTGACGATGACACATTGTTCAACAATCAAGACGACATTATGGAGGATTTGACTCGACAATGGGACATTCTTCTCAAAACTAGTCATCAATATAAGTAAAAAATTGGATTGTTGAATAAATGGATTAATAGATTGACGTTGGATTGATGACGGTTAAAAGATTGTAACCTCCATCATTGTATCAATCCAGGAGGCAAAAAATTATGAATAAAACATAACTCTACCACTGACACTGAACTACCACATGTTTTAAGGACTCATTATTGTGATGATTTTGTTGCCTCAAGATTTTCTTTAAAATCAACACACATAATATCTTGACTGAAGATCGCCCATTGGTCGAAAATCAACCAAAATTACAGTTGATCTGGACCCAATTAGTTAAAAAATATTTTACAACTGAAACCTCTGTTATTTCTATCTTGTTAGTATTTTTTTTAACTGCTTACAATGATTAATTCAATCACCGCCTTCCCATAAGATTAACATTGAAATTTTAAAAGCCTTGTTAAGCGTAGTCCAAGGACCGACGTAAATTATAATGGGGGGCTCATATATAGGAAACTACATTTTTCTAACAGTATGCAATTTCTCCTAAATACACACAAGAATATATATTAATAAAAATATAGGCCTACATACATACATATATATTCTTTGTAACGAATTTGTTACTGAGCAATAGGCATATGCCAAGCAATAACAAACATAAATTACTTTTTTATTTGAGGTCTTCGCTTTTAAGAGATACAGTGTGTATTTTCTTTTGGTTGAGTTAAATTATAGATGATTAATTAATGGAATTATAATTAAATTGATTAAATGGTATAATTAAAATTAATATAATTTGGTTCATAAACATATGGACCAGTGAGATTGGAGACAAACTCCCCTCAATACAGCTAAAATTTAACATCTAATTGAATATGTATTCTTAGTAAAAATATCACATAGCATGAATTGTCTCAGAATTTAGATCATGAAAGAAAAATATTAAAAATCTGGAACAAACAAAAGTACGCTTACGGTGGTCGAAAACAGCCTCATGGTCTGGCTCCCCTTCATCTCTGTTGCGTCGCAATTTGAGTTGTTGTTTAACATCGAATGGTTCTGGAGGAAGCTCTTTCCCATATGTCATCAAACTCTGCAACTTCTGTTTTTCAACGTCTCTGTTCTCTGAGGAGAAATAAAATAGTATTTTATATCTATAGCAACCCATTATTTCAGTGTATAGCATGAAGATAAATAACAATTAATTATGTCAATACTGGCAAGAAAATACCTTATATCAGTGCCAATAGCTCTAGAGACCAGATTAAATTATATAAAGGTTGTTTTGTGGCAAAAATCACAATATATTTTGGAAAACACAAATGATATGTAATTTTCAGAATTCTAAATACAAGAGTATTCAGATGTAACACCATGGAATCAATGATCTGATTGGGAAAGGAGTAGTGTGGTGTAGTAGGGCAAGAATGCGTGGTTTTCGAAATTACAGGAAAATCCCCCTCATCCCGGTTCAGGGAATTTGACAAATATATTAAGCGTTCCCACACTGGAAAATATGCCACTGCACCATTGATACGTGTGGGTCTGTGTGGCGGAGTCTAAAGGAAACTTGCATAATTGTTTCTTGGTGAGCACTGTGGGGTTTTAAACTAAAAGTAAAAATATATTTTTCCTTCGATTGTAGTGGACCATCCAGATATTTTAGGCTCTGGAAAACCTTGAATAATTGAAAATAAGTAGAGTGGAAAAAAGCTATAATGTGAGATCAATAACAATTAATATTAATACAACATTTGATAACATTTAAGTTCTAGGCCAAAACTGATTATTCGTGACACTAATGTAACAGAGAGTTCACCAACCTTTCAACTTGCATTTTCTTTAGTAATCTTCATTTAATGTCCATATTCATGTCTCATTTTGTGTCCATTAATTCACTCATCTTGAACTTCATAATTGTTCACTTACAAAGTTAATAATTCACTTTTTGATCTCACATTCATTTTCTTGAAAATTGATTTTGGGAACAATTAGATTTTTATTAAAAAATAACATGTGTAATATAAAACTTATGATTGAAAAATAATTAAATTATAAATACAGGGTGGAGATAACTTTATTGATAGTCAATGTATATATGAAATGAAAGAAAGAAATAAAGAATGAGAGGGGAATAAAATATTATAAGGGATTAAAAGGAGAAGATGATTGGGAATAATTGGGGGGAAATTAGTGTGATGGGCCATGTCTAATTTGTACCAAACATACTCCCGGCCTTGAAGTATCCTTACTTCAACAATCATTCAATTGGCAACTTGCACAACTTCACGACGGGGCGGCGAAAGGAGTTATTTGGTGTTCGGACTTCAACCACTCGTACAACTCCATCTTTTCCAGGGAATACTTGAGTCACTCTGGCGAGGGGCCACTGTAGAGTTGGTGTTTGTGACTGTATGAGTACTAAGTCCCCTACGTTAAGGTTCTTCGTTGCAGTTGTCCATTTTGGCCGTTGTTGCAGCGTATGAAAGTATTCGACGGTCCACCTTTTCCAGATGTTTTGGAATAACGCCTGAGCTGCTTGCCAATGGTGTAACCGATTAATAGGAACATCAGACAAGTCATTTTCAGGAAGCGAGACAAGAGGAGCGCCAGTTAAAAAATGTCCTGGCGTAAGTGCTGCCAGATCTGATGGATCAGCGGAGAGTGGTGTCAACGGTCTTGAGTTAAGAATGGCTTCCACTCGAGTAGTGAGAGTAGTAAACTCAGGGTAAGTAAGTATTGTCGAACCAATAACTCGTAATAAATGGTGTTTAGCTCTTTTGATAGCCGATTCCCATAAGCCCCCTTGGTGAGGTGAAGCAGATGGATTAAAATGAAATTTGATTCCCTGTTCTGAAGCGAACTTGTTGATGGATGCACGATTTTCTTTAGTCTTGAGATTCTTAATAATTCTTTGCAGTTCAAGATTAGCTCCGATGAAATTCGAACCACAGTCGGAATATATGTGGTTACATTGTCCTCTACGAGAGATGAATCTAGTTAATGCAGCGATAAAAGCAGGAGTTGATAGATCATGAACTACTTCGATATGCACGGCTTTAGTCACCATACATATAAAAATGCAAATATAAACTTTGATGTGTTTAATGAATCGTAAGTTTGTGATCTTGATGTTAAATGGACCTCCATAATCAATTCCAGTTGACGAGAATGGTTTAGCAGGAGTGATGCGACAGGGAGGAAGATCACCCATTAAAGGCATCGATGATTGTTGGCGAAGTTTAAAGCACCTAATGCATTTAAAAATGCGCGATCTGATCACGTTCCGGGCACATAGAATCCATACTTGTCTTGATAACAAAGATTGAATGAATTGAGGGCCGGCATGAAGGTAGTAAATATGGTAATAGTCAATTAGTATATTAACGACATGATGGTGTTTTGGTAAAACAACTGGATGACGAGTGTCATAAGAAACAGGTGCTTGATTAATACGTCCACCGACACGTATTAAATTGTCCGAGTCGATGAAAGGTGTTAAGCGTATCAGACGTTTAGAACAAGGTTTATCTTGAGACAAAAGTTGAAACTCGTCATACATGGTGGATTGTTGGACGAGATAAAATATCTTGTTGCGTGCATTTGTCAATTCTGGAGCAGTTAAACAACCAGAATGGTGGGTCATGTTGTGACAGTTATTTATAAATCTTAGCACATATGACATAACTCGAACAAGAGTCATCCATGATGAAAACTTTGTTAAAATAGGTAGTTCAGGTTTGTGAACCGTTACCAAAACTGGCAAAGGGTCTGACTTTATTTCATGAGATGAGTCCAAAGTGATGGGATTGAAGTTAGACGTTGGCCAGTGTGACGCGGGCAAGGAAAGCCAACTTGGGCCGTGCCACCAGACGTTGTGATTGACAAGAGTTGAGAGACGGATTCCACGAGATGCGCAATCAGCTGGATTGTGTTCTGAATGTATATGTTTCCACATTTCAGTAGGTACTAGATCTTGAATCTGAGAAACACGATTTGCTACAAACGTCTTTAATCGGTAAGGCGGTGTTTGTATCCATGTTAACGCTATAGTTGAGTCACACCATAAGTGGGTGTTCTGTGAATTAAACATGGAAAATAAGGATTGAATGTGTGCAATCAATTGAGCTAGTAGAAAAGCTGCACATAATTCCAGTCTTGGAATTGTAACCCGTTTTAAAGGAGCAACTCGACTTTTAGCCATGAGTAAGTTTACAGACACTGATTCGTCCGGGAATTCGCATCGTATGTATGTAACGGCAGCATATCCCAATTCCGATGCATCGCAAAATCCATGTAATTTCATTTTGCAAGTCGACGATAGGTTTAGAGAACGATTTATTGATACTTGTGGTAAAAATTGGGTTTCATCAGTAAATGATTTCCATTGAGTACGAAGATCGTTTGGAAGTGGAGAGTCCCAAGACAGGCCTTTCGTCCAAAGAAGCTGCATAAAACATTTGGCCATCATGATGAATGGGACTAAGAATCCACATGGATCATAAATCTGAGCTATCGTTCTAAGTACAGAACGTTTGGTAGGTGTTTTTAATGAAGTTGGAGTCTGAAAATTATATGAGAATGAATCATTTTCTGGAGACCATTGAAGCCCTAAAACTGAAAATTGTGGTGTTTCTGAGTTTTGCAAAAACTTTGGTGTTTCTAGATGTGTGTCAGGTAAGTTACTTAGGAGTTTAGGAGAGTTAGAAACCCATTTTCTCAGTTCAAAGCAGCCACGATTTAACAAAGAGATAAGTTGGGACTGAAGTGTTAATGCTTCATCTTCAGTGTCAGCTCCAGTGATAATATCATCTATATATGTATGGTTACGCAATACATTAGCTGCCTGTGGAAATTCATTACCGTGGTCATCAGCTAGCTGGTGCAAAGTTCTAATTGCTAAATAAGGAGAACTATTCATTCCATAAGTCACTGTATTTAGTTGGAAAACAGATGGGGATTGATTAGTGTTAGATCTCCACAAAATTAATTGGAAATTACGATCTTCTGGATGAATAGTAATTTGACGATACATTTGTCTAATGTCACAACAAAAGACAACATTGTGGCGACGGAATTGTAAGAGCAGGTCGCAAATGTTGTTCTGCAACTTGGGGCCAGTCATAAGTATATCATTGAGGGATAAGCCAGAACTAGTTTTACAACTGGCGTCGAAAACAGTACGCAGTTTGGTGGTACTGCTACTTTCTTTAATCACTCCGTGATGGGGAAGAAAGTAATGAGGTTGAGTGGCATCTAGGTGTGATAGCTTACACATGTGTCCTAGATTTACGTATTCGTCTATAAAATCATGATAAAGTTGAGAAAAGTTATGATTAGAGTGAAACTTACGTTCCATAGCATAGAGCCGTGTCTCAGCAGCACGTTTAGATTCACCAAGACAAGAGTAAGATTCTTTAAAGGGAAGCCTTACAATGTAGCGGCCAGTTTCATCACGTGAATGAGTTGAAGAGAAGTGATTGTCACAAAGAGTTTCTTCATTCGAGAAAGTACGTTTAGAAGGGACTTCTTCCAGAGTCCAGAACTTCTGAATTGCAGAGTGTAAATCATTGTCATTCATAGCATGAAGACATACATTGAGGGTTGAAATAGGGTTTCCAGTGGCATGGTTGACTGGAGGTATGCACGGAGCAGTGCCCATAAGTACATAACCAAAGTGAGTTCCCAAAGCAGTGGGCAAATTAGGACCAAGTGAAAACTGATTCTGAGTGAGAAGATGAGGAAAGATAGCACTTCCAATAACTAAGTCAATGCGACTTGAAACGTGAAAGGTAGGGTCAGCGAGTTCATAAGAACGAGTAAGTTGTAAAACTTCTGAAGAGATGGGTGAGCGAGGAAGATCGATTGTCAATCGATCGAGAATTAGCGCAGGCTGAGCTTCTATTACAGTATTCCCAGACAAAGTTTTAAGATCAATGAAAATCTGTCCTTTATTTTGAGTGACATGTTGGTCGATTCCGGAGAGTTGAACTGTTGACTTAGTTCGTTTCAAATTCAAAATCATAGCAGCACGTTCGGTAATTAAATTGCACATACTGCCAGAATCAATGAGAGCTCTAAATACATGTGGTTCACCACTTGAGGATGTGATTTGAACTAGTAATGTACCTAGCAATACGGTAGTGTTTGACTTTGATTGTTTGAAACTAGGGACACAGATGTGTTTGGTGTGGACTGAGCAGGCTTAGTTGAGGGGTTGTTTGTTTGTTTTGTTACATTCGATGGTGGAAGAACAACTTGATCACTCTTATCATGATCAAAATGTAACAAAGTGTGATGCCATTGGTTACCCCATTTTTTACATGAAGACTTAGACTTACATGCTTTGGTAGAGTGTAATCCCAGACACGAAACACACCGTTGCAATTGTTTCACTAGTTTAAATCGTTCATTTGGCGACTGAGCTAGAAATGAGGAGCACACGTATACTTTGTGACCTAACTGGTTACATACAAAGCAAGGAACAGACTGGGTGAAATTACTGCTATTACGTGAAGATTGTGTGACTGTCATAGCGACATTTTTCTTGACCGAAACTTGTTGGTTATTTACCTTACTTTTACTAAGCTTATTTTGATCAGTAGTAAACCGCATTTTTTGGGATAGCATAGCATCTTCCAAATTATTGCACTCTTTATTGAGAAATGAAATTATTTGCTTTGATGTAGGTAGCGAATGGTCGGAAACATCCGTAGGGTTGCGAACGGATTCGAGTTTCTGGCTAAGTTTGAGATCCAATTTTCTCAGTAATACTACGGAAAGTAAGAGATTTGAGTTTTGGATGTCATAATTTAAGGCCTGAAGAGCTTGAGTATTTTCGTTGAAACTAGTGACGAATTGTCTAACCCCGTTGATGTTTGACGCAGACACATTAGGAAGATCTAATAGTTGATTGATATGTAAAAGTTGAAGTCGCCTTTCATTATGATACCTTTCGTGTAGTAGGTTGTAAGCGATGATGTAGTTATCAGAGGTAATACTGAGACTGCGTACGAGGTTTAGAGGTTCGTTCTCAAGTAAGCCTAATAGGTACTGGAAACGTACAACGTTTGAAAGAGCATTGTTATTATGTATGGTCGTATCATAAAGGTTAATGAATGACGACCAAGTGGCAAGGTCACCGTTGAATTTGGGCAAGTTAATTTTTGGTAACCTGACTTGTCCATCAATCAATGTGGATTTGTTAGAAACTTCATTAAGTTCCTCGCGATCAGTTGAGGAATCGTTCGCTGAAATCAAGGACTCAATGTGACTAGAGATATGAATGTAAATTTCATGTATTTCATTTTTATCGGATATTAGTGGCTCAATATCAATTGTTTGGTCAGAAATACTATGCAGAATACGTTTAAAGTTACCTTCAAAGTCATGTTTTTCCGTGTTTGCTTCTGAGAGGTAAGCAGACAAGGTCTTTTCCTGTATTTTGGTTAAAGGAGTAGCCTGTTCAATGATGTCATCGACTGATTTTTTAATGGAAATTAGTCGTGCTTTGGTGACAGACGTTAAACGTTGGTAGGTTTCTATGCGAAATTCTGCTATTTTAGGTGGCGCCATGATTAAGTCTTGAATCTTATGGGTAATGAGCAGTTAAGAGTATGATGTGTGAGCTAGACAAAGGCCAGACACGTAAACACATAACAGAGGAGCATAAAAGATGAGTGGTATATTAAGTGAAAAGTAGGACATAATTAATGGGTTTGAGAAAGTACATAGTTATTGAGGTAAGGTTGGTAAGACAACATAATATGAGAAGGGTTGGTAAAATAACATGAGGGAAATAGCCATGGGACTGAAATTAACATACGGCTCGATCAGGACCAAAAAACTTTATGTGGGGTTTTAAACTAAAAGTAAAAATATCCCACATAGCAAAAAAAGCTTGATTCGAACTTGATTCAAGCTTGATTTTCGAGGCTTGAAAGTTTGATTCAAACCTTACCAATCGAGCCTGAAAACTTGATTCAAACTTGATTCAAGGCTCTTAGTCACCGCGATGTGAAATCGATTCCAACTCGAATCAAGTGTTTCATTCAATTCTTTTTCAAGTCACTTTCAAGCCTTTAAATATTTTCAAGCTCTTTTTAAGTCTTTTTCAAGCATCTTTCGAGCCCTTTTCCAGTGTTTTTCGAGCCTCTTTCAAGCCTTTTTCAAGTCTTTTTCGAGTCTCTTTCGAGCCTTTTTCAATGGTTTATCAAGTCACTTTCAAGCCTTTAAATATTTTCAAGCTCTTTTCAAGTCTTTTTCAAGTATCTTTCGAGCCCTTTTCCAGTGTTTTTCGAGCCTCTTTCAAGCCTTTTTCAAGTCTTTTTCGAGTCTCTTTTGAGCCTTTTTCAATGGATTTTCAAGTCTTTTTCAAGCCTTTATATATTTTTAGCCTCTTTCAAATCTCTTTTAAGTCTTTTTGAAGCACATTTTGAGTCATACATACATTTTTATTCCTTTTAAAACGGGGGTTTTCTGAGTACACAATCAACATTTTTTGTTCTTCTGCAGCTGATATTACACATTAAAGTGGAATAATACATCACGTGGTTAGTGTAATTTATTTAGTTTAGTTTAAAACAGAAATTAGTTAAGTACAAATTAACTAGATTAACTACTTAAGTAGGGGGAGTATCTCGATTTTTAAATTATTTGTAGGCCTAATTTGTGAAATTGAGTTAGGCATATGTAAGTTTATTCCATATTCTCAGTAAAATTTAAAAGTAATTTTTTTATAAGTTCTTTGTTTAGTTAACTTTTGATTATGTACTCAGAACCCCCGTTTTAAAACCACCGTTTTAAAAGGTATGTATGTGTTTGAGTCATATATACATTTCATACCTTTTAAATCGGGGGTTTTAAAACGGAGTTTCTGAGTACATAATCAAAAATTTACTAAAAAAAGAACTTATAAAAAAATTACTTTTAAATTTTACTGAGAATATGGAATAAACTTACTGAATATGCCTAGCTCAATTTCACAAATTAGGCCTACAAATAATTTAAAAATCGAGATACTCCCCCTACTTAAGTAGTTAATCTAATTAATTTGTACTTAACTAATTTCTGTTTTAAACTAAACTAAATAAATTACACACTAACCACGTAATGTATTATTCCACTTTAATGTGTAATATCAGCTGCAGAAGAACAAAAAGACTTAAAGAGATTTGAAGAGGATAAAAAATTTAAAGGCTTGAATAAACACAAGACAAAAAACTTACTGAAAAATCGGAATAGTAAAATACACATCCGATAACTTCGGAGTCTGGTAAGAAAGTAATGGCGTTGGCCCGTCTCGTCCCGAAAAATCTATACAAAATCGAAGAGAAATCGATCCTCGGGAGCCGCGCACTGCATTGTGGGACAGCGTTGGACGGCTTGTGATTGGTCGGGACGTCGTGCCGTGAATCGGTATCGATTCGAGTTCGATTCGTAAACGTGAATTGAGTTTAGTTGGATAATCAAATTCAAGGCTTACATGGCAACTGAAGGGAGAGGTAAGTTCAAGCCTTCTTTAACTTTTTGGTGCTTTCGAATCGGAATCGATTAGATGATTAAATTCAAGGCTTACATTGACATTAAAGGGAGAAACAAATTCAAGCCTTGATTATCTTTGGTTATTTCGAATCGGACTCGAATAGATGCTCAAATTCAAGGCTTACGCTGCAATTAAAAATCGAGGGAAAGTCAAGGCTTGATTCAAGCTTCCTTGCTATCTGGGATATTTTTCCTTCGATTGTAGTGGACCATCCAGATATTTTAGGCTCTGGAAAACCTTGAATAATTGAAAATAAGTAGAGTGGAAAAAAGCTATAATGTGAGATCAATAACAATTAATATTAATACAACATTTGATAACATTTAAGTTCTAGGCCAAAACTGATTATTCGTGACACTAATGTAACAGAGAGTTCACCAACCTTTCAACTTGCATTTTCTTTAGTAATCTTCATTTAATGTCCATATTCATGTCTCATTTTGTGTCCATTAATTCACTCATCTTGAACTTCATAATTGTTCACTTACAAAGTTAATAATTCACTTTTTGATCTCACATTCATTTTCTTGAAAATTGATTTTGGGAACAATTAGATTTTTATTAAAAAATAACATGTGTAATATAAAACTTATGATTGAAAAATAATTAAATTATAAATACAGGGTGGAGATAACTTTATTGATAGTCAATGTATATATGAAATGAAAGAAAGAAATAAAGAATGAGAGGGGAATAAAATATTATAAGGGATTAAAAGGAGAAGATGATTGGGAATAATTGGGGGGAAATTAGTGTGATGGGCCATGTCTAATTTGTACCAAACAAGCACCTATTGGTTAAGAGGAACGTCCATGTCTAATTTTAACCGCGGAGGCCCTAAAGTAATTTTGAAGTCGAGTGTGAGGTGGAGCCCTAACGAACTTTAAGAACATTATTTGCAAAACCGTTTCTTAGTGACTACTTATGAGCAAAGAGAAATGTCCATTTAAAATTTCAGCATATAGGCTACAACAGCAATTGTGAGCTTCTGTGGGGTGGAGCAATAAAGGAGATGTACAAAACACTTTCTTTATTGAGCACCTATGGGCAAAGAGATCACTCCAAAATTTCAAACCCGCTGGTTTCTCAATTTGTATTTAAATTTTACCATGTGGATAACATTATATTGAAATTTCAAAGGCCTGTGGGAATTTTGCAAAATCGTTTTTTAGTGAGCACTTAGGAGGCAAGACAACCCTCTGTTCAAAGTTTCAAGTCAATCCGTTTAGTAGATCCTGAGATTTTGTGATGTGTCAGTGAGGTATTTTACTTTTATATATACATATTTAAATCCTCTCTCACTTTTATCAGACTTTAAATAAAGGCAATAAATGGGAGCGGGTGAAGTACTGTATGGCGTTTTGAGAAGAGCCCTTTCGCCCCCTCTTAATTATCCTGACAAATGAATCATCTGCTATTTGTCAGTTGTAAGCTTATTGTCAGTTTGTGTAGCTTTGTTAAGCTACCCCTCATCTGATCCATCACATTCACCCTTCATCTGTTAAGAGGTGGGTCCCAACGGAATTTAAAAATGAAAAGGTCAACCAAAATGGTCTACACTATCTAAGAAAAATTAAATAGTTTCAAATTGATTTCATGAGTTGAGATGTTTGAAGTGAGATCACACCCTAGGCCCTAGGCCTATATCATTACATTGCTATAAAACCAATTTCTTTCATCACCACCATTCAGCATTGAGTTTTATGGTATAACTGAGATTATTTATAAATTTTTCATGAATTTTGCAGCCAATGCATTTACTCACTCATGTTTACGTTGTAAGGTGGGTCAAATGGGTCCCTTTGGTAAGCCCCTGACTTGACAATGGCTTGGTAGCTGCGTCTCCGGGGTAATGCTTGAGGAACTAGAACCTACCAAACAAATAAAACTACTTGTAACAGCAAATCTGTATAAAAATTAAAGATATTGGGCTATTGATAATCATAAGCCTCATATTACCAGAGTCTTCACATCAATCAATAAAATAACTTAGTAAAGTACATCTACTGAATGTCAGAGGGGATCTCTGTTTCCCAAACAGACTTTATTTATTTATTTATTTATACTTACAAACGGCATTCGCCAATTTACAATAATGAATATAATATAATACTACAATAACTTATGGGACAACAAAACAATACAATATGGTGGGTTGGCAACAAAATTTTTGACCTAAGTACAACATGCAGAATGTCTGTTGGTGTGAATCAACATGCTTACTTGTTTAAGACATGAAAATGTAGAAACGATACAATACAATGGCGAGTGATTTTTAACAACACTTTTTGAATTCAAGACAATTTTACAGGGACAAAGCGTGAAAACTTGGCAACAAAGTACAATTACAAGAACAGACAAGACAAATTACAATAATACATTTCAAATGCACAAAACAGAATAAATATCAAAAACTACATGAACATGCAAAGTGCAGCCCTACGTTATTGCCCTATACTGTGAGACTGATTTTCTGTGAGAAATGGTAGTGAACAACAAATATGAAGACATGCAGAAAAATTACTTTTACAAAGAATTTAAGGTTTTTCTCAGGCAGTTAATTGTATCACAGAAGAAATCGTAGTGGGTAGAGACTAGATTGCCGAGCCGATGGAGACGTGGTTTCATACTGTGCAGTTCATAGCTTGTTGAACAGTGACGGCGGTTGAATAGATGTGTTGAGCGTGTCTGACCAGGAACGCGAAAGTCAATGAGGCTAAGCAGGGCAGGACAGTCCATCTCACCCACAAGCAATCTTCGAAGAAATATAAGGTCATGCATCTGGCGTCTGGTATAGCTAGTGGGTTTAGTCCAAGCATCTCCTCTATCTGGGGCAGTGGCACTGATTGGTATTCAAAACCCATGCGGACTCCAATAACATGCAGAAATCTGTCTTGAATCTGTTGCAAGCGGTGAATGTGTCCAAGTTGGTGCGGGGACCATATAATGCATCCAAATTCTAGAACAGACCTAACCAATGATTTGTATACAACATTCATGGCATCAATACTTAGACCATTTCTCGAGGTTCTGATGATAAAGCCCAATACACGGCTGGCTTTACTGACTATGTTGCTGATGTGGTCCTCAGGATTTAAGTTTGAGGATAGTGTGATTCCCAAGTCCCGTATCTTTTCCACTCGCTCCAAGACAGAACCATCTAATGTATAATCATAAACTACGTAGTTGGCAGTTTGGCGAAAGTTCATAATGTGGTATTTTTTGGCGTTCATAATCATGTTATTTCGCTGGCACCAGTCTTCGATGTTCAAGAGGCTTTGTTGTAGTTTACGACAGTCATTTGTCGAAGAAATAGAGGTGAATACTTTTACATCATCAGCAAACAACAGGCAATCCACTTCAATGTAGTCCACAATATCGTTGACAAAAATAGAAAACAGAAAGGGACCCAAGTGCGAGCCCTGGGGAACGCCGGATGAAGCAAGAAAAGGCTGGGAGGTAGCGCCAGACATTTTTACGACCAGCAAACGATTGCTCAGATAAGATTCAAACCAGGTCAGTAGATTTCCAAGGATACCATAAGCTTTTAGTTTAGCTAACAGGTGCTGGTGGTTCACCTTGTCAAAAGCCTTCGAGAAGTCTATATATGCACTGTCTACTTGAACACCATTTCGAAATGAAGACAGTATGTAATGTTCATATAGGATAAGGTTTGTATTGATTGATCTACCTCTTGTAAATCCATGCTGTTCAACATTCATAAAACTCCTGCAGCCAAAACCAATGCAATCAAGAACGAGTGACTCAAAAACCTTTCCAAGTGCGGGCTGTATAACTATTGGCCTATAGTTTGTAACATCAGCAATGTCATTTGATTTATGAATGGGAACCACGTAGCCTATCTTAAGACTTTCAGGAAAAATTCCAAGTTTGAGAAGGTTGTTAAAAAGTGCTGTAAGATGAGGAGCCAGAAGAGAACTGCAATGCTTAAGCACGAGTGGTGGAATTAAGTCTGGTCCAGTGCCTTTGTACGGGTCAAGGGATGAGAGTTTCTGTTCAACATCGCATTCCTGCAAGACACATTCAGAGAGATTAACGGATGTATCAAAGTTGTGCTGAGGGGGGGGGGTTAAGATCCTGTGAGAACACTCAGGAGAAGTGGTCGGCAAACAACTTGCAAATTTCATCAGGTGAGTTTGCAGTAGCATCATTAAGGTAGAAATCTTCTGTAGTTCCTGCCGAGCCTCGAGTACTGTTGACAAATCCCCAAAAGGATTTTATGTTCTTTGTCACACCAGAATTAACATGAGACATATAATCAGTACGGCATCTGGAACTCAAATCTTTACAAATGGACCTAAGGCGACCGAATTCATTGTAGTGACTGGGGCTTGGGTTGATCTTGTAGTGTCTATGTGCTATCTTCTTCAATGTGATGAGACGTTTCAGCTCGGGAGTAAACCAGCGTGGGAAACGGGATTTACCGTTCATCTTGAGAGGAGTGTGTTCCAAAACTACCTTACGGATTGTGTTCAGTAGATGATCGAAGTGGAGTGGGGCATCAGGAACATGAAACACCACAGGCCCAAGAGAGCTCAGCTTACTGAAAATCATGTTGATATCACAGTTCATGAAGTCGTATGAAGTGTACTGCCTGTCCCTTAGACCTCCAGGGATGTAAAAGTTGCAGTACAGTGCAGGATGGGCAGGCTCTCCCGGTAGAAGTAAGTCTAAAGCTCGTGATACGTGGAGGGCCGGATCAGAGCTGAAGAGGAGATCCAGGATAACATTTCGTTCATTAAAAATTCTATTCGACTGAACTAGTCCAAAACAGGCAGCTATATCAATTATGTGATGAGAGCCACCTCCGGCGGGGGTGGGAGTGGGGGAAGTCCAATCAACCTCTGGCAGGTTAAAGTCTCCAACGAAGAGTAAGCAGCCATGGGCAGAACATGTTGACAGAACCTCATCCACTGACAAGCAGAACCTCTCATATGTCAGTGCAGGCTGCTGAGGGGGGATGTAAGTTCCACAGATGATGAGCGGAGAAGAGGTAGTGTCTATCGAGATGAACACTGACTCAATGTCACTGATGGTAGAACTGATCACTTTGGCATGATGATTGGACCTAGTGGCGATCAATACACCACCACCACTCTTTTTGGCACTGGTGTTAGGAGACCTGTCAATCCGGAAAATGTTAAAACCAGTAAGCGTTAGCTCATGATCATCGATATCAGCAGTAAGATTGGTCTCAGTCAATATCAAAATGTCATACACACAAGTCGAAACAGTATTGCAAAGTTCTTGGAGTTTGGTGCGGAGGCCGTTGACATTCTGATAGTAAACTTGAAGGTTTGTAGATCCGAGGCTTAACCGTTTTTTGAAGTCTGCTTGACTATTCTCGCAGTACCATTAACATACCTAATCGTTAAGTCCTCTTCCCCATTGGCGGTTCTAGCCTGCAAGGTTTCTCTCAGCTCAGCCAAATGTTTTCTTTCATTAGGAGTTCGATCATGTGACAAAGTGATGTCAACCAAGTTGATGTCGAGTTCAGGAAGTTTCTTGCTATCAAACTTTTTGTGGAAATTCATCATGGCGCCAGCGTCCTTGAAGATTACTTTAAGAGGTCTGAGTTTGTTTCTGATTGGGCGGCCGATGCGATAGGTTTTTAATGAACATTCAGTGTCTGCAGAAACGAAGAGACGAACAATCTTGGTAACAAGAGTATTGTCATGTTCAATCCTCACAGAAGTAGTGCCACTTTTGCTTTCTGGAAGATTATAGATGATTAAATTGCGAGAGCGACGCTCTCGATCGTTGACCTCTTCAATGACGTTTTCTAAGTTTGAGCAGGAATTACTATAATTCTTGAGGACAAGAACCTCATTTTCAAGTTAAAGTTATTAAAGTTATTTAACTTTGTCTATTGTTAATTTAATTATTATATTGGGAAGTGTATTCTTAGAACTATCATATGTATACAGTAAAAATAATACTCAGGAAAGCAGGTACATATATCAGTAGTGTTTGATCCTAATAATAATTAATTTATAATTAATGGGTTTTGGAGTCCCCTCTTTATTAATCTCGGATCACGATCAAACATTGTACAAGAGCACAATAGTTCAGAAGGGGTCTGGAACTGAATTGCCAGGAAATTGGCAATTGAAATAAAACATTTGTAGGAAACCAGTTACCCGTGTCTATTTTAACTGTGGGAAGTCCATGGCTGAATTTTTCATATATCCTAAGGACAGATTATGTGGTAGCCGAACCATCCGAGGCCAGATTAGAGGGCTGCTACTGTATTTGTTAATAAATTATTAATTCAATTATAACTTAATTTATACGTGATTTTCTTCATATTAAAGGGTGAAAAAATTTGCGGAGGGGAGAGCTCTTATCTTTGACACTTTCACCTTGGGCGCCAGAAAACCTATAGCAGGCCCTGATCATAAGAGGTTAAACTACACGAAAAGTCATAGGCCTATATTATATACTCTGAGTTTAATAGGCCTATTAAAACTATTTATTCTGTATCAAAACATCTTTGTTTTTTAGTGCCAATCTCTTGAGGTTGGAACAAAAACTTTAACATTGAAAATTTTAATAAGAGGGCCTCCTAAACTGCCGATGCTGCATGCGGCTGCATGGATTACAAGGCCCTCAAACCAGTCCTGCCTATAAACTCAATTCAATGAGGACTTAGTTTGATGAGAGTCGAGTTTTCCGGAGCCGATATTACTCCTTCAGTTTACTCTATCAAACTATGTAATAACTAGGGCCTATGTCTCAACGCAATTAGACAAACCATGAAAACAGTTGCTAGCGATTTTACCTAGTTTAAAAGGCTGAAAATACCTACTGAAGAGTGTAATATTATCTTTCGACCAAGGCCGTACTGCAGGAAAGAGTCCACAGTAGGGGCTACATTTCAATAACTGTAAATACTGTGTAATATCAAAACGGAGGCATCGAGTAAATCCAGATATTGAGAGTCGAGTTGTTGGTGGGGGTCCAACTGTATAGTGCTTATGGTTAAGCTGTATCAGCTTGTATACCTCAGATATTCATCGATATAATCGGTGTGTTAGTACATTAAACATTTCAAGGAGTAAAGTACCAGCATATATAAATCAAGCCAATATGGCAAATACGTCAGTAACACCATTGACTTTAGAAGTAGGAGACTGCTCAAGCTTATGGAGAATGTGTAGCGCGGTTTCCTGCTGCAGCCAAATTAGTTCTCCTGCAGTCACAGTAGGAAGCGCTAGGGGCGCAAAAAAAGTGAAAGTGGTTTGTTTGTTCGTGCGCGTGCGGGCACGCGTGGTTGCGGGTGCGCGTATGGGAGTGGGACCAACCCCTGCTCGCCGGTGCCGCCGAAACACCCAAATCACTTATACAGCAATCTCTCTCTCTCTCTCTCTCTCTCTCTCTCTCTCTCTCTCTCGCTCCCCTTCGCTCCTCTAGCTGGCACAGCCCCTGACCGTCGGACGGGCTTGGCTGTTGAGTCGAACGGAAAGATGAACCACCTGACATTAAGCACATTATAAACGATTTTGCTGTATGCGACAAAAATAAATTGCGGTCAATGTCCTCTCAACTAACTAAATAACATTTGTTTGTACAGAATTGTTCAGATATCCAAAAATCATAAACGAGTATGGAAGATATTTTATGAAGTTAACACATGCAAAAATAAAATGATTCTTTATGAAGTAGATCACATACCAACAAATAAACCAACTTTTCTATGAACACTGCCTGCTGAAATTATTTTACCTTTAAAGACGTGGTGGCTTTAAAACTACTCAACTTTTCTCAGCATGATTGAATATAGGCTAGTTTAAGGAAAACATCACTTAAAAAATTGTACAACTTTTACACAGTCACACAACCCAAGTTCTGTGGAATGTAATTATTTGCGTTTTTGTTATATTGTGTTTCAGGGAAGTATATGGAACGTGATGACTTTAGATATTTTAACTTGTTAACTACTTGTTCATTATTTTTCACATGTTTGTTAAAAACATTTTTTGCTTTAGTCTATTGTTGAAACTAGCCAAATAAATACCAGCTCCAACATTTTTTAAGTAAAAAATAAATCCGAAAACCTTTTTACATAACCTAGCATATTTATATTTCCGTGGATACTTTTTAAAAATAAATTTACAATAAAATAGGTATTTTGTCTTGTAAAGGAAGGAACACACTTATGTAAATATGCAGACATTGTATATTTCTCTTTAAAATATATAACAAATTCTACTACAAATATGACGTTAATACTTTTATATAGAAATCTTATTTACAAACATGGACAATTTACAAAATTACGTTGTTGACAAATATTATGTTACAGAACAAATTTAAAATTATACTTCACATGAAATTATTATTTAAAAACATGAAATATTAAGAAATACAAGTCAAAAATACAATTATACAATTATTGCTATTGAAAAATCTTATTATTACACACTTATTTAAATATGTAGACATTGTAGTGATAAATTATGTTGAAAGTAGCCAAATAAATACCAGCTCCAAAAACTTTTAAGTAAAAAATTAAAAATTAATTCCGAAAACCTTTTTACAAAACCTAGCATATTTATATTTCCGTGGATACTTTTTAAAATAAATTTACAATAAAATAGGTATTTTGTCTTGTAAAGGAAGGAACACACTTATGTAGGCCTAAATATGCAGACATTGTATATTTCTCTTGAAAATATATAAAAAATTCTACTACAAATATGAAGTTAATACTTTTATGTAGAAATCTTATTTGCAAACATGGACAATTTACAAAATTACGTTGTTGACAAATATTATGTTACAGAACTAATTTAAAATTATACACTTGAGTATTTTAAAAATATATACACAATTAAACTGTTAAATAATTAAATATTAATATTTTTTAAACAAAATTATTATTACATATAAATACACTATAGCCTACAATAAATAGCATACGGTACAAAATAAAAATAATTTATAGCTGAAAACCCCGAACATTTATATTACTATTTTATAAAACATTTACAATAAAATAAGCATTTTGTCTAGTAAAGTAGAGAAAGCAACACACTTAAGTAAATATATAAACATTGTATATTTTTCTCCTCAAAATATAAAAAACACCACAAAGATCTAAATAATACTTTTATGTATCTTATTTAACCAAATAGTGTGAAAATGTTTAAACCATCTTTTTTATATTGATACAACATACCTACCCTTTGCAATGCATTTGTAAAACTTGAAATTTTTGGTTTTGGGGGGGGGGGGGGGTACTTATTCAGTTACTCTCTGTCAAGGGGAACTCAGTGCAAAAGAGGTTGGGAACCGCTGTACCAAATAAGCTTCTTTACAGGTTCTGCATGTTTTGGCATTTTTGTCAAAACGAGGTTTTGCCGTGCGGCTGTCTCAAGTCCTTAGACATTTCAAAAAGAGCTCTTTTTATTTTTGCTGTTAACACCTTATTAAGAATAAATTCCCTATGGTTGTTGCAGTCACTCCCACACTTCATCCACTCTGAAAATCTGGAATATATGAGTTGCTTTGTTTTTAAAAACATTTTCTGTTTTATTCCTAAAGAATGGATGTTCTTAAAAAAGGTTTTGTTAAATACGTGGATTGTTGTTCTGACAACGACGGCCGTCTCGTCGTTGACGAATGTCAGCTGGTCAGCGTCTGTCGACTTGTTGTATCGACGCAGCCACGACAATGTCTCGTCCGGTTTCTGGGAGGGCCTTTGTGTTATGTCGGCCATGCAGGATGCACATTTAAACCTCTTTAAACAGGCGTGAACTGCATACCCCGCGAAATACCTAAATAAATTTAAATGCTATATAGTATATATTTGTATAAAAATTAAAACATAGTACATTTATATAATAACAAATTATACAGCGTGTTTATTCTCACATTGGCATGTTGTTAAGTTGTAAATTGTATTAGACACAAAAAAGGTTTGATGAGCAAATTAGTGCTTAGTTGTGTTAAAAATTAAGAGTCAATCCCTATCTTAATGAGTTAATTGTAAAACACGATTACCGCAAACTTCTGCAGCCATAAAAATCGATAGGCGCTACGGCCGCGGCCGCGAGGCGCGGACATTCGGGCTCAGGACTCAAAATATGACTACTTTTTAAATTGTAGGCCTAATACAATTGTAATATTTATATTTAGGACCTTAAGTTCACTCTATTATTTGAATTAAATTTTACCCATATAATATACTATAAGATATATTATAATACGAGCATTTTCTGAAGATATGTGTGTTCCATCTCTAAGTGGGTATGTTCGATCTCAAAATCTAGTGGGTAGATTTTGCTTCAACTATGCATTTAAGTGTTTTGGTCCAAAAAAAGTGGTTAGGAACAGTCTCAACGCCAGGAAAAATCAAATTTTTTCTAAAACGTTTTAAAATAGTAATTTTTAACATTGGTCTTATGGGTTGCTATTTTGGTAACGAAATTACAACGGAAAAGTATAAAAAATAAAGGAGCATAGATGTTAAGCACTCTTTCGAAACAGCTGTTTACTGTGAAGAGGTATAGTTGGTTTTTGACAGAAACTTAATAGCTTTATTACCATGACACTATAACAAACGTGAATTAAAACAAGCGAGCAAGGCTAGGTTAACCTGGTACTTATTATTATCGCCGACTGAATAAAAAAATGTCAATTAAATTCATTTAAATCATATATTTGTAAAATTTTTTATATGATTGACATTTGTTACAGTGGTGTTAATTTCCCATAACAACGGTTTAAAATTTTAAATAATAAATTTCGAAATAATTTGAATTTAACAATTATTTGGTTGAAAATACCATAATTTTTTATGAACATTAAAGAATAAATGTCAGTTAAAGCCAATCCATGGCATTTGACGGGGGGGGGGGGGGGGGGATTAGAGCCAATATAAATAAATCTCAGCAAATTGGTAAAATCAGATGGGGGTCAATTTCAAGGCACATTTACAGTAATATTAAATGTTAACGTACCTGATAGCACATGACTCCAAAGATCGATTGGTCTGAAGTTCTGGTAGCAGATCAACGGTTTCCAGTAGAAATTCAGTTGCTAAATCCTCGTCGCTAGACAACAGTGAGCTACGGGACAGTAATGTGGAGCTTGTCTCATTTCTCCATACAATTTTAAAACTATATCTTATCATTACCCCTGGTTAATCAATATATAAATATGAAAATCTAATAATTTTGACTACAGTAGGCTAATATGTCTGTAAGGAACTCTTAACATTGTAAAGAGTCCTTAATGTGAATATAGGAAACGACGTGGGCCAAGGTCATTGACTTAACAGTCTCCAAAAAGCAAATCTTATTTGACGGTGCACACCCAAAAATATATATACATAATTTCAATTAAGAGTGACGGGTAAGTAGGTTTATGCACAACACTTTAATGCTGTCTTTATCAGTGTAAAACTATTTTATTACAAAATTGAACGAACATAACAATTCAGTAGTGCTCCGATTCCGATACAGTATCAGATCGTTCCAACAACACCAAGTCCCTCGCCACCCCTCGCTGCCTACCTTTGGTCCGGCCAGTCGCGAATTTTGAGGAAAGAGAGAGAGAGAGAGAGGGTAGGTACAGAAAAGTGAAAGTGGGGCTGTGTCGTCCACCGTCCCCAACTTCTCATCTGCTCATTCAAAAGCGCTTAGTTCTCTAAACAACCACCGTGGCGCTCGCGTACGGTGGCTAAACCAAGCGAAATGCTCCCCGGCGCAACCTTCGGCCGAGGGATAGCAGCACCGTCGCGCTGTTACAGCAAATACATGGGCTTGAGCAGTCTCCTAAGAGTAACGTTCAATAGTCAATGGTAACACCTATTACCGGTACTCACTTCTCGGTTTTTAAGCGTAAACGACTCGCTTCGACTGCGTGCGCTGTTGCGAGGAGTTGGCCCTGGTAGAGGCTCTCCTCTCTTTACTGACTCTTTCAGTGTTTGTCTTTGTAGGATAGAGAGCTTACTTTCCTCTAACAGCCCTGAAAAATACAGACTAATGTAATAGAAAAATATTAATAAGGGAGAAAATACTAACTATTTTTATTACCTAAATCTCTTTTGTATCTTTGAACAAGTTATAATTTCCTATTTAAAAAAATGGCAGATAGTGGATACAATTATTACAAATACAGTAAGATAATAGTATTTTACATGATCAACTTAAGGCCTACTCATTACCCATTTGAAGATCTAGGTACCAATAGATCTTCAAATGGGTGATGCGTTCAAAAAAATGTATGCCCACCTAGTTAGAATTACTAACATGGGAAATTAAAGAAAAATTAAAATTAAATTAAGGTAAATACTGACTTACTGTGAATTAAATCTTGTGTTTCTTTGCTATACTTCACTTTGTGAGAATGAAACAGTCCTCCTTGAGTAACACGATGATCCTTTGTTTTCCATGGTATAAGACAAGAAATTTGCTAGGGTAAGTTACTGTAATATAGGAGAAAACTTCTGCTATAATCACTTCTTGCAAGTTTGTATTTATCCTACACTGGTGAGGTTATATGGCCTAGGCTGTTATATACTCCTAACCTTTGTATTTTAGAGGACTGTAAAGCTACGCAAAGCAAAATTTCTACGAAAAGTGTTAACACAAAAATTTAACAGAAACAAAAAACGCATATACACGACAATAAATCCGGGAACTGAAGTAAAATAAACAGAATAGGCCCTTAAAGTTGTTTATTGTTTACTCATTCCGATACCGGATTCGGATATACAATACAGTAACCTCCTTCTTCATAGAGGAAGGTTGGGTTGGAACAAGGAGGTTATTTTTTTTTTTTTTTTTGCCACCGGCAGGCTTGGAATTTCCACGTAGCCTCGTAGTTCTTTTAATGGTTGCTGACTATTTTGATTATTAATTTGTGTTAGTGACTAATGTTTACAACTCTGTAATGTTAAGAAAAGTTTTTATTCTAACATATATTCTAAAACTGTAGGTGCCACTGATTGGCTAATGATGGAGATAAAGCGTGCCGGTGATTTTTTTTTTTTTTTTTGGTAACACTGAAGTACCGTTTTGTCGTTCTTTGAACGGTAGCTAAAATATATTCGAATCAATGAAATGGTTCGAATCTTCTGGGAACATTGAATAGGTGCGGTTCGGCTAACCAATAAGGAATCTAGATTCTAGAATAATAATGATGTGTATCTATCTTTCTTACTTCCTTAAATTTAACGGGCTTTATTAGTTAGGCCCTAGTTGTATGTTAGTATGTTAGCACGGTATGTTAGTATGTTAGTACGGCCTTGTTAGTTAAAGTAGTTGTATGTTAGCAAATACAACTTTTGTAGTTAGGTATTACAGAATAAGGGATTTTGATTTATTTGTACTGTAGTTGTTAATTTGTTGTTATAAGAACTAGAGTTAACTTATAACTAATAACTCGCTCATTTACACCATGAATTTTACGCTCTGACATTTTATTTGGTGCGACTTCTTTGAAAATATAACTAAATATGATAATTAATTATAATTGACTCCTTTGCAGTAAAAAAAAAGTGCACTCTAATTCTTTATTCTTTTATATTAACTTGAGCTGCATTCTAATATTATATTTACACTATATACATTTTTTATGTGTTTTCTATGAATTTATAGCTGCATTCCAATAAATTGGCCACCAAAACCGATTCACCAGTCAATTGGTTTACAATTATTCGTTTGACTCCTTTAGCTGACTCATTTATTTCGGCAAAGAGTTCAATTTGGTACTTCAGTGTGCAACCAACCTAAGCAAATCAGCGGCACTCTATTTTAGCGTTGTGTGTCACCTCCATCCAGTATTCGAATAACCTCATATTTTAACTTTTTGGCTTCTCATCACATTATTTTAAAAAAAATTTACAATTTTAGTTTAATATTTTTATTAAATATTGTATGCATAGCCAAAAAGTTAAAATATTAGAAAAAATCCATCACGTCAAATTGTTCATACTGGCACGATTTAGAATAACCTCCTTGGGTTGGAAGGGAATAACATAGTCATAAACGTTCATGGTTTAGAGTTTGTTAGTCTTTGGTTGTAAATTCTACAAAGACATGTAAAAGTCTTACAAAACAATTAAATAAACTAAGATTAATAATAACAAAATACGATGGATCTTGCTTCCAAAGTATCAGATGTCAAGACACACTTTGACAAAAGCTAGGTATCCTGTGAAAAGTTAGGGCTTTTTGATGGTTCAATACTGGACCCAGGTGTCTTTGGCCATTGGCAACACCTTGGGCAATTATTAATGATCCTGATCCTGACAAATGAAACAGCTGATATTGGTCAGGAACAAAGCTACACCTCCTGACCCACCACACTCATCACATTCACCCTTTAATCATACTCACCTTAAAAGACGCACCGCAGAAAGTAGGCTTAAATTCTACATAGAACACAGAGAACAAATAGTGGTGTTGGAAGGTAAAAGATCTAACCCACAGCTAGTCTCATCAGGTGTTCCACAGGGTCAGTCCTGGGTCCCTTTCTCTTCTTAGTTTATATTAATGACTTGCACCAAAGTGTAAAGTCAAAATCTATACTTTATGCTGATGATACTAGTTTATTAAGTTCTCACAGAGATCTAGATGTAGTCAGGGTTCAGCAGGAAGAGGCATTAATTTGTGCAAAACATTGGTTTTCCTCAAACAGTCATAATGTAAATGATTCAAAGACAGAAACAATTTATTTTTGTTTAAATAACCAAAAAACACAATTTTTAAATACAAAAAATGTAAAGCTACTTGGACTTCACTTGGATAATAAATTGACATGGGAAGTTCACATCCAAAATCTGTCCAAAAGACTATCTAGAGTGTTGTATTTGATTCGTAAATTAAAAACATGTGTCACCCAACCAGTCATTTTAAATTCCTATTATGCATTTTTCCATTCATTACTTTCTTATGGTGTCCGTCTATGGGGGGGGTGCCCCTTCATCATCCATAGCATTTATTTGGCAGAAAAAAGCCATAAGAGTAATTAATAATCTGAATCACATCCAAAGTTGCAGGGATAGTTTTAAACAATTAAAAATTATGACATTACCTTCTTTGTTTGTATACGCCAATTTATTATATGTCAAAGAAAATTAACACTCTTTTTTCATCAGAGCCACTACCGTATTCATAATCACAACACTCGAAATAGACACAACTTAGATCTACCACAAGTAAGACTAAGTAAATCAATCAATTCCCATTGTTTTCAACAGGTAAAGTTTTTCAACAAACTACCAATCTCTGTGAGAACATTAAATTTTAACAATTTTAAAAAGTTTTTAAAAGTATTCTTTCAAGAAAATGCCTTTTACTCTGTTAATGAATATATGCAATTTAACTTTCCATAATTTTAGCTTAAAAATTATTGTACTGATTTTGTCTAACAGCTTTAGTTCTCTTGATTATTATTATTATTTTATGTGTAAGCTCAGATTTTTTTGGTATTTTTTTAGTTAAATAAGATTATTGTGACATGGCCTATTGTATATTGTTGTACTTTATAATGGCTTAATAAACGACTATTATTGACTATTATTAAGTCAGTGTTTCAAATAAAGGATGTAAAGTAGCTAAAAATAAATTAAAACCAACTAAGCAAGGTTCGCTCAACCCGGTTCTCCTATTAAAAATAGCTTACCATTATGGACCACAATTTCCACAAAATATAATAAAACGTTGTTCTAAATCTCATTTAATACAAATTTATTCTAAACAAATTTAAATAATCACAACAATTTTATAAAAATACGTAAGTTTGAAACAGAATAATATAATGTTTTATTGTTAAACTCCCAAAACATTTATTAGCAAAAACATTTGGTGGGGGGGGGGGGGCGGGGGCATGGCCCGAATGCCCCTCATTCCTTCTCATCCCTCATTCCGTCGTCCTTTGTCCAAAGCGCGGACACGCAAACTCTGAATTCAGGCACCTCCAAAACTGCCACAAAATATAGTAATGTTGTTTTAAATCTCAATCAATACCAATTAAAGATAAATACACCTAACAGAGTCAAAAGTCCATAAAAAATACATATTTTTAACGAAAACATAACATTTTTAACATTTTAAAAATATACTGTATTGACCGTAAATTTTGTTTGTTAGGGTGGGGGGGGGGGGGGGAGCATGACCCCTTGGGGCCACCACTGCTTTGATTTCTTGTTCATGTATTTCGTAATTGGAATTTATTATTGTTATTTTGCGCTTGATATTGTTTAAAGTATGAATATGATTGCAAAAGGTTGTGAACCGTTGGAAGAATAAACAAATAAACATGTACTGAGGTGTTAAAAGTAAAATAAAAAAATAAAAAAATAGATTGAGTGCCAAAAAAAGATAACATGACAGTAGACTCACAGGCCTATTACTCATTCCAAACTTCTGACCTAATCTAACATAAACAATTTGGTAAAGTGTATTTCAAATTTTGTATAATATGTTAGTAGCTTTTAAAAGTAACCGTTTGACAAGTTCCTCTTTGTAACAAAATCAATACTATTTTTCAAACATCGATTATGCCGGCCCTGCCGGCCGGCGTTTGTTTGATCATATGATAAGAAATACTGACAAAATTCTCTTGAGTCAGCTGTTGTTAAAATTTTTCGGGGCGTTGCGCGCAATTTTGTCAACATTTGTTTTTGTGTACAATTCTAGCAAATATATTGATATTTTGGAAATATAAATTGTCCAAGATTACGTGCCGAGCAATTGCTTGTTCCTCTGATTTATGATCAATCAGTAAGTATACATACAGTTAATTTATTGATATAATTTTAAGGACCTAAATTCCATATCCTTAGATAACTCAAGCTTGTATTAGTCAACAGTTTGACTGTCTCATTATTCATTCAAATGCATTTGTAGGCCTAATTTAATTTCATTTAAATTAAATGAGGAAGCTCTTTAGTGATGCATATCATAAATAACTAACCTCTTCATTAGGCAAGATAGCCTACCTTATCAGGTAATGCCTCCTTGGGTGCAGTTTCTTAACTGAGCTACCTTACTATCGAATTAAAAAATCTCTATGATCCGATTAATATATTTATCATATCAACCATCAATTCAATCTATATATCAAAGGCAATCACTGTCACTAATAACCCCATTTCGTTTGCTTTTTAATCTATCATAGGCCTCAATATCAATCAAAATCTAAACACTTCTAAACATAATGACAACGTAGGCTAAATTTTATCAAAACAACTCTTTATCAACCCTTTGTCAGTGATACAATGGAGTTTCCTCCGGCATTTTTATTACTGTAAAAAATATGCATTGTTGCCGTTCGATAGCTGCAGAAGTCACAGTATATCACGGGCATCTTTCCAGGAACCGACATGGCTCTATATGCTCGCTAAAACCCAATGCACTACCCCTTCAATTTACTTAAATAATGCTAAGAGTTGCCCAACATGGAGGCTGCTTTCGTGTGTCACCACTCGCGCCACTAGGCTCCAGGAGTGTAGTTTTGTTAGTCACCTACGATGTTGCTGTTTTTTTCTTGTTTTTGTATAAGTTACCGTACTGTAAGTATTTTTATTGCATTAATTATTACTTTTACCGATTATACATAGATTTCACACAAGTTTATTTTAATATAGGCCTATGTATAAAATTATCCTGTTTCTCTCCATGAGTCACCTTATCGTGTTTCAAAATCAAAGTGACTAATGAAGGGTTGGTAGAGGTTAGTTTAGGTTATGATAGTTAGATTTAAACAATTTTGTCAAAGCTAAAATTTGTTAAAATGAATAACAGGGGCCTAAAATTATTTTTGGGATCTTGCTAGCCTAATGCAGCCTAAAAAAGACAACCATTGACTATATACATTAATGAAAAAGCCTTGGAAGATTTAAAATCACATTTTGTATTTTTTTTTTTTAATATGTTAGTAATTTTGAAATGTTTACAACTGGTTGACAAGTTCCTCTTTGTAACTCTACCGGCAAAGACCGGATGACAAATCTTTCCATTATGACCTTTTCATTTTGGATCTTGCGCCGCACGCCGTGCAAAGCCTCGTGTGGAGTACAACGTGTAGTACACGGCTGGTCTGAAATCTACACTGGTTGGAAATTTAGGTACGTGTGGAGTACACCGTGTAGTGCACGGCTGGTCTGAAATCTACACTGGTTAGAAATTTAGGTACGACAAGGGCTACATTATGGGCCATCGTTTATGTGTGTGCACTGCTCTCAGGCAGACGTGCACAAAGGATCAAAGAGATGGTCGGTTGTCAAACGAGACTACTGTTTTTGGGAATCCTGGTTGGTATTATATCAAGCTTATTACCGGTACCATTATTATCAAGCTTAGGTATTATATTCTCCGACTTTTCCTAAAATAATTTCTCTAGGCCCTACTCGTCTGGGTTGTTTTATTTCGATTCCCTTTACAGACTAAGCTCACATCTGAGAACCGTTTCGTTTTTAATAACAATAATCAATATTTAAAACAAATTATCCATTTTATTTTCCACGGTTTTAATTATTTTACGCAGAATCAATTAAAAAAACCTCCAATAAGTTAAGTTTCATTCTCTGACTGACATTGTCGCTCCTCGGCACGACAAATGAGAGTGAACAGCACAACCATTTGTAGGCGAGTTTTTGGCATGCCGTCCTCTGCAATGCATGGCGGGCAGAGCATGTCACATGGCGCAAGACCGTGTCTGGGTTGTATGTGTTAAACAGTTAGTGACTTAGACTTAGACTCGTGGTGATGGGTTTTATTGCCAAGAAAGCCTCTACTAACTGGTAACTTAAAGGAGTTCCTAAGTAAAAATTCCACTGGCATTATTTGTTTTTCTCATTTATTTGACACAAGGCTAGGCTTAGGTAAGACTTTTTCTAGATGTCTAATTCTTCATTTTTATCTGAGCAATGGCTCCCTCGTATTGAAATAAAATGGCAGCATAAACAATATATAGTCAGTCCGAGTTTGTAATCAAATTCAGTAGTCTAAATGTGATAAATGTGGAAACTATTTACAATTTTACGTCTCTTTATTATTTCTATATTCTATTACTAACTGTTATGTTATTTCGTGTAGATACACTGAAGTTAATGCAGAAAAGATTTAAATCAGGGGTGTCATGGTACCGGAACGCCGTTCCGGCACTGGTTTTGGCCGGAAGTGGAGATTTAATAAAATTTGGTATAACAAATTAATTGTAAATAATGAAATATTTTCCAAGCAACAAGATTACAAGTTAACTAACGATATAGCGTTCACCGACTGCCGACTCTATGGATAGGAATACAGCCTATAATTTGCGGTCCAACACCAATCATGTTCTCTTTGGTAACAGCGTTCATAGCGGCTGATCAAGTACATTAGCTCTTATTTTGGCAACAACTACATCGTGCTGCCAAAGACGCTATCATCAGTATGGACAGTTGTTTGATGAGAAGTGACGAGAACTGTATCGAATGCTGACTGAAAATATATGTCATAACCTCTAAAGTGCCGTAGATTAGCTGGATACATTCGGGAAATAATGCACGATTGCTTTGCGCAGAGTAAGACCGTCCAAAAGCTGTATGTTCATATGAATTTATATAAGTCAGAAAAACTAGAAACATTCTAAATCTTTCAATTTGTTTACAACACCCACATTGGCTTTTAAAATATGGGCAATGTTTTCGAAATAACTATATTTTACTTTATTATGTATTTTTCTTCCAGAGGATTAGATCTTGTACAAACGTACTCTGTGGTGTTTCCTTTCTCGTTGTACTTTGCCTATTCTTGTTGGATTGTTTATTACGCTTGCTCTGTGTCTAGCCAGGCCTTCTAGCCAACGAGGTTATTCTAGCCTATTGGTACATCGCCCTGGAAGTTTTATGAAATAAGTACAGCAGTACAGGATTTAAATAGGTAACCAAATATGTAAAGCACAAATAGTTTAGTTGTAAATAAATAATTTACACTGGCGATACCGCTTCAATGATGGCATCTGAAGCTTCTACAACAGGTCTAGCCTACTGTGGCCAAGTACGCCTGCCAAAAATAGTTTTTGGGTTCGGCTTTGAATTTCTTTTTAGTCAAGTTAAAATTTAGCAGGTAGCATAAAAAAATAAACTAAAAAACCTCATCAAAAAGTAAAACCACTAAATTGGGCAGTTCACCATTATAACAAAAACAATTCTGTAAGTGTAGTTTGGGGGGGGGGGGGTTAGCGGGGCGTTGGGACGCCCTACCTCAAATCTGGGCCAGGTGTACCCAGCGATCTGGATCTCTATAACTACAACTGGATCGCGCGCTCTGTGCTGGGTTTTCGGTCCGGCCGCTCGGCCTCTCCCCCCACCACTTAACGGGTGAACTGTCGCTCCCTTATACATTACCTCTTACGGTGTTATCGTGTTCGCGCTCAAAAAAACAACTATAACTCTGCTCGTAGTTGCTTGATTTTCAACTAATTTACACCGTTGCAATCTGCATGAAACTGCGAAGATTATGATATAAATTTTGTATCAAAATAATTTGGTTATAAACTATATTCGACAGCCTATTATTTTTATTTCGAAAGCTGCTGTCTAAGCTAGTAACTATTTTATTGAATAAATTTACCTTATGCTCTATGAAGTGGTTCAAGAGTGGTTCATAGTGGTTCGAGTATGAAGCTATAAAAATTAGGTTATTTAGTTTTAAAAGGTATTGTAATTATTTTACAGTACCAATAAAATACATACGAAAAGCGTGACCCTATGGTGATTAAATATATTTGTTTGGTTCAAGTATTAAATGAACGCTGAAAGGCTTGGAATAGGTAAAAAAATAAGCATAAAATACACTAATCAAACTATTTATTCGACACAAATTTATATTTTTGTAACATTAATGTTCACTTAATGGTTCTATGTATTCTTAAACAATAACTTGTGTAATTTTTGGAAGGCCAGCCGAACTTGGGTTTTGATTTAATGTTGTCAATTTTGATTTGTGGTGTAGATTGATTTTAAAGAACAAATATTCAATCATTTTGATTAACTTTACTTCGTGCGGGGTTTCTCTTAGCTGCATTAAATCTTTATGGCCTCTAAAAACAGTTTTGGCGAAGTTCTGACATGCCATATTCACAACACGGTCAACCATTCCTTCCTTAGTTATATTGTCATTTTAATGGGAGTGAAAAAACTTAACCAAGTTAAATAAGTCTTTTGCAGGGTAAAACAAACCACCCATATTTACTGAAGCCATAAAATCCATGTATGGCTGGAGTTTTGTGGAATCTTGTTTCATTAACATTTAAACAGTCCTCACACTTGGTTTTCTCTTTTATTTTTTTCGCTATAAAACCAGAAATGTAGTACAGCACATTTTCCTATGGTTGAACACAGTCCTATGTTTAAATCTTCACCGTCCACTTCGTCATCATTGACATTTTGCATTGACAAGTTCTTTACCTCCACTAAAGTCAATGTCGACTCTAGTTTTTGGTGTCAACGAAATCTAGTTTTTGTTCTCCTCACACGCATAAATTAGGCCAAAAAAATAATTGTTTATTAGCGTAAAAGTGTCAGATAAACTTGTAATACTGTATTTCACAAACATTAAACTAGAACAAATAACAAGTCAGACCTTTTCCTTCCATTTGTATTGGTGCAGTGGTATTTGTAATAACGTAAAACTAAGCCAAAAACTCCGCAATTCCATGACGAGTACAATGGTAAAACCCGCATTAAAATTGAGTGAGTATCAACAAAGTTACATCAGTTAATATCAATGAAAACACGATAGCCTTGTATGAATTGTATGGCCGCAGCGGCGCGGCTCACCCGTTAGGTGGTGGGAGGAGCGCCGGACCGATACGAGCCTAGTTTTGAGCATTACAGCGCGCGATCCAGTTGTAGTTATAGAGATCGCTGGGTGTACCGTTCCGCCACTGCGAAAATTGCCATGACACTACTGATTTAAATGCCAAAAAATAATATAGGGTGATGTAGATGTAAATGGCTCTGCTCACTCACTGTAAGGATGAACTCATTCACTCTGTTTACACGCTTCGTACAAAGTAATACGCAGTGTAGGCCATTTAGCCAGCATTATTAAGCCCATTATACAATGCTGCAGTTATCCCATTATAGAATGCCCGTAATAGAATGTGCAGTTAATTAAGTGTCTTACTGTACAATAATTAGGCTATACTAAGTGAAACACGAATGACATTTCAATCAATTAAAATATCCAACTACACACTATTCTAGAGGCCATAGGCGTCATTTCAGCATTCTGATTGGGGGGGCAAGATTTTCATAAGGTCATACCCCCTCCCCTCTTCCCACAAATACGCCATAAACATCTTAAATTTCGCTAAAAACTGTCAATAAAAGCTAATTAAGTTTACATTGTGACACTAAGCTGTCCATAAAATGTGAACTTATAATATAATCTCACAAACCCATGAAAACAATACCCTAATGCATGTAAAATTTGATTATATAACATGTTTCTATTTGTAGAAAGTTATTATTCTTCTGGAACTGCCAGTGGTTCCTGTGATGTAAAACACCTTAAGAAATTTAATGGATTTAATTGGTTAATGGATACTAAATCGTTAAAATAAAAAAAAACATCATTTTATAACTATTTAGTTATTTTTATTGTCTATTATTTACAACTCTAAAGTTTTACAGTCGGATACATAGACAAAAACTCCATAGGTTTGTATGGTAAAACACATTGTTTGCAGTCTGCCGTATAAGGGACAAAAAAAATCATTTAACATTTAACTACTGTTGTTTAGGATCAGTACAGCTACGGTATATTGCCCATTACATTACCTAAAAATATTAAATTTATTGTTATTGAGGACACGAGGTGTAAAAAATTACTAAGTGATTAAAAAAAGATAAATAATGATTTACAAAATCATCTATACATATTTAATACGTGATACGGGTTTTTGTACAAGAAACTCCTCCCACAATTTGCAATATATTTTAATGGTTTTAGTGCCATTGGATAGAGCTCGGCGTGAAGTTGTTTCTAAAGTGAATTGGTAAATTGTCCATTAAAAAGAGGAGACCTACAAGTAATTAAAGTTTGTAATTTTCCCAATTGATTACTCATCGGTAAGGAAATTGATTGATTTTCAAGTAAACAACAGTGTAAACATCGGACATCAGCGAAGGTACTATATCTACCTTTTCACACGAAAGAGGTTATGTTTAACCAAGGCAAGGCTCCGGTCTACCTGAGACCGAACGACGTTACCGAATGCCGCCTCGCGGCTGTAGCGCTAGGCGAGTTTGATGGCTGCAGACAGTGCAGAGGTTTACGGGAATCGTGTTTTAAAGTTAACTAATTAAGATAGAGATTGACTCTTAACTTTTTCCAAAAGTAGAGAGACGGATCTCGTCTTCTCTGGTTTTAGAATTTTTAAATACAATTTCTAGTTTCAGTTATAATTGTCCAAAATCATCTGTTTTTAGTGGCAAAAAGTTTTATGCAGAGGTGTACGGGGATCGTGTTTTAAAACTAACCAATTAAGATAGAGATTGGATCTTAACTTTTATAAAATTAAAGAGACGGGTCTCTTCGGCTCTGTTTTTAGAAATTTAAAATAAAATTTTTAATTTCAGCTATAGAGTTTATTACTATTAGTAAACTGTCTAAAATCATCTGTTTTTCTCGATGCAAATGCAAGGGTTTTTAGAACCCTGTTATCTTTTGCTAAATGCAGCCTAGAGATACAACTAATGTGTCATATTTAAGAAAAATAACAGTGCTAAATTTCCTTTCTTACACTTTGGTAATCTCACTTTGGTAGTGTTATCAAAAGTAATGGAAAACCTAAGTTAAAAATCGAGAAAAACAGATGATTTTAGACAGTTATAGCTAATATTAGAAATTGTATTTAATTCTAAAAACAGAGCTGACGAGATCCGTCTTTTTACTTTTAGGAAAAGTTAAGAGCCAATCTCTATCTTAATTGGTTAGTTTTAAAACACGATCCCCTTAAACCTCTGTATCTTTAAAACTTGCCCCTAGAAAAAACAGACGATTTTGGACAGTTATAACTGAAATTATAAATTTTATGAAAAAATTCTAAACCCGGAGAAGACGAGATCCATCTTTCTACTTTTACAAAAAGTCAAGAGTCAATCTCTATCATAATTTGTTAAATTTAAAACACGATTCCCGTAAACCTCTGCAGCCATCAAACTCGCAGAACTCGCCTAGCGCTACAGCCGAGAGGCGGCATTCGGTAACGTCGTTCGTGCAGGTAGACCGGAGCCCTCAACAGACGTGAGATGGGACTTCCTGCTACAGATGACGATTGCAGAATGAGTCAATTTAAGAGTTTTGTGTAAATAATACAAAGTAGACATTTTGTTAAAGTCTGATTCAGAAGTTTATAATTGTTATACACAAATATTTCACCATATTACATAACCTAACATTTTAATTTCCAATTAAACAAAAATCACCGAAATTATTGGGGGGGGCAACTGCCCCCCCTTGCCCCCCCCAAATGACGCCTATGCTAGAGGCTATAGGTCTAGCCTAGCCTATTTATCATCATGATAAAAAAGATTTCATATTGAGTGTTTCAGATGTTGCCACGCTATTTTTTAAGGATATTTTGGATTAAAAACTAGATTAAAATAAAATGCAAAAGCATATCACCGTTCTAGAAAATTTAGTTTTGAATTAATGACATTCACCTTTTAACACGTTCACTGCTGACAATTCCGTTCGGACTGGCACAGGGTGAGTACGACTCTAATCAGAGTCACAGTGCAGCGTTATACATCTAATGTGATCTCCGCTTTTATTTGGTTATCAACTCAACTTTGTCAGCATGTTGTGCTGGTCCCATACTTCATTTTGGTTGTATTCATTCTCGGTTCTTCTCCCCTGCGCCCCTGGCGGACTCAGCACTTTAAGGTCGCCTTGTTACGACTTTCAGCAGTGAATGTGTTAATTACAACTAATTGGGTGATAGGTAATCTTATTAGTTATCCCCACAAGAAAGTAAAAAATACCATTACATATATATGGTGTCCCTGAACTCTCTACCAACCTTTTCAGATATTATTTATGGCCTAAATACAAACCAAAATATCACATTCAACATTTTCAAAACTCGATAGTTAAACACACAGCCTACAGCTTTTTGAGGTAAAAGTCTAATTAAAAAATAATCAAAATTTATATTATTATTTAAAAAATGAATGAGGGGGCAAAACTTATTATATCATGTGTTTTTTGGGAAATTTGATTTAAAATACAACGATATAAAAACTAAGGAAATCGGTTTATAAATAAGCGGGATAGAGTGATTTAACTACAAATATTCCCACATTGAGCGGGTTGCCTCGTGAAGAGTGTGGTCGCAGTTAGAAGCTCAACAATAGGCAGCATACCTGAACTCAGGAGCAGCGTGGTCGTTACTAGCATCACTTGATCGCTCTATCTCACTTATCTATGAATCAATTTCCTTACTATTGTCCTTACTATTACTACTATCGTTGGAGTTGCAATTAAATTTTGTAAAAACAGATAAAAGACAGAAATTTTGCTAGCCTACATTTTGTAGTTTTTATGTAGGGCTAATTTAAGATTAAATATTTAAAATAGGTAGCTGCCATTTTGCAAATATTAATTGTAAAACATTTATTATTTCTCTTAGATTGGCCCTTTACCTGAAAAAGCTGTACCGTAGGCTTTATACAACATTTCAACTTTTTACAACAAGCTGTTCTCAAATTTAAAATTATTCTTTAAATATACATACAAAATGGTGGCCGTGTGGTTAACTGTGGAATTTTGGAAATTTTTAATTTGATATTTAGGCGTGGCTTTAGGCCAGGAATAATACCTGAAAAGTTAGATAGAGAGTTTAGGGGCAACCTGTATATAACATCTGTATTTAAAGTTACTATAAAATTCGCTAATAATTAGTTATTTGACTAATCTGTAATGAAAGTAACACCAATGCCATCTAGCAAAGAAGGAGTTCAAGCTCCCAAACAGTTTGGCACTTTCTCCACTAGAGAACAGGAGTGCCTGTGCCCCACATTAAGTTGTAGCAAGCATATAACTCAAAACCAAAGCCCAGTTTCACTTTATTTTGAATGAGAGTATGGGTTATAATACATTATAATGTATGGATTATGAAAGTTTTAAATGTATAGAGTGATTCAACTGAATACAGCGCTTCATAAACCTGGCACTTATGTATAAATTATATTTTGATTTGGATGAACTAAAAATTCTTTACACAACAAAACCATGTCAGGCGGGTAGGTTAGAAAATCTACCTGGAATAATTGCTACAGTCGACGAATCACGAGAAAGAGCCCTGACAACAATGTATTTATTGACTAGGTGTCTTCTTGTGACTTGCGGATAGTAAGAATTATATTTGAAATGCTTTTTCCAAGGGTAAATAAAAATAATGTTACAATATATCAGGGAGCCAAGTTGTCCTACTTTTCCTACTACTGTGTTCCTACTTTTTAGTAGGAAAGTAGTAATTGCCTACTTTTGGAAAATTTATCCTACTTTTCTATTTTTTCAGGCCTGTTTAAATATTTTTAACTTGTGTCGTTAAGTTGAATTTGTTCTGGATGAAATTTTCTCTTTATAATCTGAGGGACAAAAATATAAATTTTACAGTATCCATTGATGGCCGTTGTTGACTAGCCTTATAACATGATTGTTAAATACGGAGAAGAGGTTGTTGTAAACACATTTTTACTATAAGGAAAGTTTACATTACAACATTTAAAATAGGAAATTAATTATTTTAGGATCATCTGCTTAACATATATTAGATGTCTTTAACAGTGTTACCAAATGCCTTTATTGAAATTATGTTGATTTACACAGTGTACCTTGATTTTTACATAACAACGATTGATTATAATGTTTTTTTTCTCACAATGTAATTTAAAACTGCATAGACTCATTTAATTCTATTGGCAATGCCTTTTGGTTTTTAATTACGGTATTTATCTTTTAAGGAGAAAACCGAGGTGTCGGTTTGATTTTTATTAAAAGAATAAATCCTATGACGAAGTATCCCGTTACTCATGAACTTCATTGAGAGTCATTTTTGGAGTATATGTTTTTTATTCATGACTAAAAATTGGGAAGTAAGAAGTTAACTTTCTTAGTGGAGATAGTTAACATTCCTGAAGAGCCAATTGCATAATGCCCTCTACCTTTTAGCAAAGCGGTTTGTATCAACAATTGTCATCTGCCGGCTCTGAGCCCAAGGGTCATCCACCCATAGAGGTCAAGGTGGGCTTCTGTTGACCTTTCATTCCTCAACCGGATGTGGAACTTACCTGGAATCGCTCTCAAGGTGGTGGCCAGGGATAATGCCAATGATAAAGTGTTGTACCATCACCTGACGTACAAGTGTGTCTGTGGGTTGATTGTGAATGATCTAAACAACTTTGCACCCAAACTGGTGGCATAATATAACTCCTAGGTTCATCATGATATATTGGCATATTGGATATTTTGAAAAGAAGAGTTGTCTGATTTTATTATGATATGGTTCACAACTTGCTAATTGAAGATATATTGAGACTAGTTTGATTTGCAAATGAAAGCAGCATTTACATGTTGCATATTTGAAAAAAATGTAATTAAAATAATTTTTGCTTTTAAAAATAAATAGTGTTTTACACTTATATAATCAGTTTCACTCATTAAAGATTTAAATGTGTTTCAGAATTTTTGATAAAACCATTGTCTACCACATAAACCACTTTAAAGTACCGGTAAAAAAAAAAAATCAAAATGACGGTTTTCTGAAAATTTGATTCTAGATTTTCGGCTCTACCTGCCAAATGATTAGCCTTATCAGAATTCTGAGAGGAATACTGTGATAGGTAATTGGAACTACAATTTTGTTCCTATTGTATCTCACACCAACCCTGCAGACCTATTTCTGTGAAATTACATTTTTTATTTTTTGCCCTAGTGCTATTTGTGTTTTTGTCCTAGTGACCTTTTTTTTTCTTATAAAAAAGGTTACTAATCATGATCAAACAATCTTACTATTACCTACAAATTTGGTCATTCAACATTTTGCTGTATCTCTACACATTAACGCTAAAAAACAATTTTAATATATTCGTGTATTTTTAATGATTGTGAGTGGGGTTTATTAGACAGTTATGTTACTGTCTGGAATTGTGGTACTAATTCAATAGTTCAAACCAGTTGAACGATTCCTACATATGTTTCGGAACACAAGGTTCCATCATCAGGGTTGATAATATAAAAATGTCATTCATTAAGTCTTCTAATTTTGTCAAAGTTTGTCTAATTTTGTCACGCACAGTACATTTACACATGAATTGATTGGCCGGCCAGCAGTAGACTCTGACCTTTGGATTTTTTAAGGTTTTTTTGCAAACATTTGGAACCTTGGTCTTGTTGTCAGGTCTAACACCAACCTTTTGTTTGATCAAATTAATAACTACTGTATTACTTTAGCCCAATAGTTACTGGCCCAGAAAAGTCCAAGTCGAGAATTGAAATGGCAAACTTTATAGATTTTTAAGTGAACTCTTTAACCTTTTACTCAGTCAGTATTGTAAAAATACTACACTGACATTTAAATACAGTAACATGAAAAACAAATTTAAATTTAGATTTTTTTACAATAATCGAGAGCGTGAAGTTTCTATAGCCTACTGTATATAATGTCATATTATCTATTGTTGATTAAATTATTTAAAATTTACAATGCTCCTGTTATAGCCTATTTCCATTTTTGTTTTACAGTAAAAATTATTTTTGTTTTATTTAAAGATGTTTTCCATTACATGTTTTCCATGTTCACAAGTTTCCATGTTTTCCATTACATGATAAATTTTTGTCATTGTAGTTAGACTCCTATTATTCATATTTAATAAATGTGATCACCATGACTACAATTAGAGTGATTGACAATGAGCTCCCTCGCTCCCTCAATACAGTACTCCAAGAAGATGTAGTGCAGTGGACTGCAGTTGCACTGAAGTATTTGACCAACCATTGGAAATGTTTCTAACATTCCTTCATGCAGACCCGCTGTCAGTCGTTTGTCCCCATTCTCCTCGCCCTGCTCTGGTTCAGGTTGTCAATGTCAGATGCATCTTGCTTTTCCTCCCAATCCATTTCTTCCTCTTCCTCACAACATGAAGCGTTTTCATGTTCAGGTTGAATCAAAACAGTTCATTATGTTTCGCTCTTTAATTTCTTCAAGTTTGGAAATGTCATGTTTTCTTTTCCATGCCCTAAGGTCCTAAAGAGAACTATTTTTACCATTAATTTGCCTGGAACGTATAAATTCTTTGACTTAATGTATTTGCTATATTTGTAAATTATCATATTTTATTACTGGGCCTGTATATATAATCATTGATTCGACTCAGGAGCGACTTCCTATTTAATTAAGCTGTATAAGAAATTCTATCTCTCATTCTACTCCTCAAGTGAAGAACTAGACTTCATGGGTAGTTTCTTATATTTTATACAACCAACAAGCAAAATGAAGTTATCTTTTTATGTACTAACATGTGTACTAAGGATCATTGCCCTTTATCATCTAATTTTACAGATATCCTCTTAAAATTTGAAACTTGTATCCAAATGGCACTTATGGGAACACCATATACTGTGTTTGGTACTATAAATGAAATAACAATTCAATTTTATTTAGTGATTTCCTACAACTAGTTAATTATATTATATTACAAAATGTAGTTGATTATATTAGTTAATTCTTTAGTGTCATCTGTGTTATAACGGAACTAGCTTTCATCAAGTATAAAAAATGAATTTTTCTTTGGAATTCCATTAAATTATAGTGGGCAAGTTTGTGCAAAATTGTTCGAGGGATTTGCTATTTACAATTATGTAGATGCAATCTGCCGCGCCGCGACCTTGCCAAGCGGCGGAGAGGTGGGCGCTGCGCCGCTCCGGCAGCGCTGCGGTGACGTCGCGTCGTGACGTTTGTTTACTCTGCTGTTAAGGGCATTCCATCTTGCCGTCCGATAAAAAATCAGATTATTTTTGGAGCATGTTGGTTTTTTCAAATACTGACGAGAAACAAACCACAATATGATATAAAGTCACAACTCTCATTGCGTGGGAAGTTTGTAGCCTGGAATCCGCTAGCGATCCTTGGTGTCTCAAGTCCCTTCGGCCTACCATGGCTCCCTGACTCCTAGAAGTAAGAGTTTTTGTTTCTATCGCAGACAAGTTATTTCCGTAGGTAAATATTTGACAATTACGTCATTTTTGTTGTCGTTGTATTTTTAATTTAACGAAGATTACAAACACTGTATACAGTTAACTCGCCTACGGCTCGATGGGGGCTCCGCCCCCATGCCCCCTTAGGGGTTGCCCCCTAGTTTGAATTAATAAAAGTCAAGTTTGAAATAGTTTAGTTCCACACAAGATCTAATGTGGGTAAAAAATATATTTTATGGAAATAGCAGTATCCTATTAGACACCCCGGTGTGTGAGTTATCTACCTGTCGAGTAGGCTCTATTTGTGTGCGCGTATGCGTAAGGGTCTCCTAACCCCATAGGTTCCCATGATAAAGCGAACGACGTAGCCTATAGACGGCGCGGCGGGCGTGAGGCGTGAGGTGACCTTTGCAAGTGAGTAACGTATCAATGCCCATCCACTCATTGTCTTAATCATGTCGGGAGTTTTTAAATACTTGGACAACTTTATCATTTTTAGTCAAGGCATAGCAATTTTAACCCAATTGCCATGATACAGTATAGTGCTTTTGTTGGTATGATTCGGAACTATCGAATTGTGTGTCTTAAAACACATATATTTTGGCTCTACAATTAACTTTGCGTAGGTTCCCTCAAAGAATTTATATGAATTTTGCTACTTTGAAGTTGCAGTCCTTTTTAAACCAATTAGTACAACCCACAATAATACATAGCCATTTTAACGCTCTAAACATTAGGTAAAGATTAGTCGAAGTAATAGCTAGTTTGAGGTTTTAATGCAGCAGAATAATGTCTTGGAACGTAACAGGGGAGTTTTTAATAGACCATCTATTTTCACCCTGAATCAACCTAGTTATCACTACAGTAAAAGAGAATTGACTTGCTAGATCACACTTTCTCGCATTGCATTAATGAGTGTCGTTTTGTCACTTCCAAAGCTCGTTTCGCCTTGCTCAGACAATACAGGTTGAGGTTGAAGATTTTTTGCCGACCTCTCGTAGTCAACGAGACCAGCACGTCTGTGTCTTGTGTCATGTACATCAGTTTTCTTTTGCATCCGCTTTTCAAAGTCGCAATCGGCGTTTTTGTTTTGCTTCGATTAACAGACGAAGGATTCGGCCTTCTTGTTAATGTTTTGTTACGTATAAGTGCTTTGACGTGGGCGACCATTGCCAGTGCGTAAAATCCTCCGAGTATCGAACACTTTCTAATAAATTGTTTACGTTTGCTGGACCAACTGTTGATTATATAGGTAAGTTCCGATAAATCTGCCCGTTTCCCATTATTATTCAGAATTTAAAGTGTCTCATTCAGCTTTATAATTCACCTGAGTACCTTAATATGAATATATTATATGTGTTTGGAACCAATTCTACTCAAAAGAAAAATTTAAACTGTTTAATTTTACTACGAATATTAAATTTCCTATTTTGTGTCGGGTGATTTAGAGTTTGTCGGTAATTTCAGTAGGCCTAATGTATATTGTTTGTTTGAGCTTTAAGATATTGATAAAATACTTCTAACTGGCAGATTTTACAATAAAGCTTAAAAGCCAACCTTGTCTTTCATTAATTCTATAAAAATACTACAGATGTAGATTTATTTTGCGGGTCCTAGTAATTCTATTACTTGGTAGGTTATTACTAAATTAAACCAACAAAAATCATCATATTATGTGCGTGTAACTGTGGCTGTATGCGTTTTACACAAAATAACTAACTATTATCTCCGTTAGATGATAAATTTGATTGTTTCAACCTAAAGCCGCGTCCGCACTGGCCAAACATTCGTGGCGAACTTGTTTGGCGAACACAAAAAAATCAACAAATAGGCCCTATTCCTAACGAACAAATACCGGCCATATCATTTACTTTCTAAAATGTTAACAACGAACAAACAAAAGAACGGAAGAACTTCGTTCGGCGAAGATGTTCGGCCAGTACGGACGCGACTTAAGGAATAACCGACCCTAGTAGCACAGATATATATAAAATATATATCAAAATTAGTATTTGAAATATATGTGATAAAATTTTAATATGTATTAAATATATTCTCGTGAAACAAAAAGCCTGGTAAAATATATATCTAAAATAAATTTAATAAGTAATAAATACTTATTTTATAATATATTTTATATGTATTTAGAGTGTGAAATATTATATTTAATAATTATTTCAAAGATATAAAATAAGTTAAAATAACATATTTAAATGTATACGGAATGTATTTAGCTTATATTAAATATATTCTCGTGAAACAAATTGCCTGTTAAACTATATATTGAAAAGAAATTTATTAGGAAAATTATACATATTTATAATGTATTTTAAATGTATTTTTTGGGGTGAAAAAATATGTCTAATAGTTATTTCAAATATATAAAATAAGTTAAAATAACATAATTAAATGTATTTAGAATGTATTGATTTGTTTTTAAATATATTCTTGTGAAACACTTTTCCTGGTAAAATATATATTTAAAAGAATTTTAATAAATAATAAATATTCACTTCTAATATATTTGATATGTATTTAATGTGAGAAATAATGTTTTTAATAATTATTTGATGGATATAAAATACATTAAATATATGCAATACCACCTTAAAAGGTAATTTCAAAAGGAAATTAAAATTAATCCCAAATATACAAAATAATAACTGTATTTTCTAAAAAGGTTAAACATGTCTTAACATATCTCTTTAACTTCACATATTATACACTAAAGTAAGGCATAAAATTATATTTTATACTTTAAAACAGTTAACATTTTTAAATTATAAACATGGTTTGTAAAGTATGTCACTAAAGTTGTGTCAGAATAGCGACAAATTTCACTTAAAAGTATATCCTTAAATGCATATTTACCCAGATGTTCACAATATTGTTTTCTGCATACTTAATGAGTAAAATTTTAACTCGGTGACAGATTGTTGAAGGAAGTTCATATTTTAAATGGATAAAAAGAGGTTTTCCTTGTATTTTTAAGATCTCGGACAATGCAAATATTAAAAACCGCATATCCTAAAAACTCCATTTTATTTGTTGTTCGATCTTTACAAACTTAAGTCATTATTTAGATTAGAAATTTGTAGTTTTTGTGTCATAAAATTTTGTTACGTTTAAAATTTTTAATATTTTTTAACCTTTTCCGAGCATTTGACGTATATATACGCCATTGACGCTCATCACTTGCAGGTGTTTGCCATATATATACGCAAGTCAATCTGAGCGTTTGACGTACATATATGTCAAAACATTAAAACGTTAGGTATTTTAATTGTTTCTTGGCTGCCTATAGTTACCTTAGGCCATTAATAAGTATTATTGTTATTATATCTTTTTTATTTCTTTTGGTAAATTTCTGTTTTGTGGGTTGGCATCACTGATCTCGAAACATCTGTTCTACCGGCCGGCTGAGTCATCCTCGTGTAATTGTTTTGCGCATTCAGCAATAGTATTTGTTTACGTCTAATGAGATAAAGGTTTGTGAAATATATTCAGTGGATTAGACATACTTAAGTTTAGTGACATACTTAACAAACAACCTGTATATATGCCTAAGTTTTAGTTTACCAAAAGTTAAATTAAACTATGAATTCACATGTTAAAGTCTACTGTCCTTAACATTAAACATACAAATAAACAATAAAATTCAAGTATGACAAAGAAAAACTATAAAAACATAAGTTAAAGTAATAAACTGCCCTTAAAACATTCAACATACAAATAAACAATAAAATTCAAGTAAGTCAAGTATGACAAAAATATTATAGCCTATTATTATTATTAGCCAGTTGTCCATGAAATTCCAGTATATTTCACAACAATCCAAGTTTTCCCACCTGGTATGCTGACATTTTATCAAACTTACTTTACAGGTACCCTGTATACCCCAAAATGTTAGGCACTGTACTTAGTTTAGTGGTAACTTTAATCCGTAAATTATGTTGACAATCTTCACTAAATTTTTTTGACAATATTTTTCTTGACAATCTTCAACTTCATCAGTAAATGAGTTTAGTACATTAGGCAGACTCGTTCCCCTAGAAAACAATTATTTATTTAAGTAAAACAATAATAGGTATCAGTTATGTAAAAAAAAGATGTAGATTTTCCTTTATGTAGGCGTAGTCAAAACAGTGAAAATGCTAAAAAATTCATTTAATAATTAACTTTTTTGTCAAAAGGAAAGATATTTCTGTATTAAACTAATAGCTGTTACCCGGCATACTTTACAATGCCATCTCAGTAATTTTGTGCCTCACTCGCCGTCAGCCTTGGATAGTTCACTGCCGTCAGGTTCAGCTCATTCAAGTCTATAAGGCCCGGTTCACACGAGCGTCAAAACACTCTGCGTGCACGCTGCGTCGACGCGGCTGTGCTGCAAATATTCAGTTCACATGTAGCGTTAGTTTGGCGTTGACTTGAATTTAAGCAACATATGTTTATGAATTGCCATAATAGTCATGTGGATTTTTTTTTAATTTCCGTATGGTTATGCTTTCGAAATATCGATCAGTTCTCAGGTAAATAATGGAGGAATATAAAAGAGAACTGTAGTCTTTGCATTCTTAGTTTATAATTATATCCTATATAACTATAAAGAATAGGAAGCACTGGGTACACTGTTTGGTGAGTTCCTGTTTAGTAAAAGGAGCATTTGTTAGACTTTTTGTGTCCTCGATACTAAAAATGAGAACAGCTGTTTATGGAATTAATTACAAAGAAACGTTGTTTTGCCATATGTTGTGATCATATAAACATCTCAAATAAAAAACTCTAAGAAAACCTTACATGAGTATGATGGCGACCTGGGGCTATGTCCTGTCCCACAGAAATAGGAATAATACCTCGCAGCATACCTGCGTACTCAATGAATTTTCAACAGAAATTTGGCATAAATCGTTTTTTATTTCCCCATAAACACCATGGTGGTACGTGTATGTTTGTGCCAATATGGGTTTTTATAAGCAAGTATAAATTAAACCTTGAGTGAATGTACATACCAAATTTGATCTAGCCTATTTGTTATTTTTATATTTTCTCCATAAACACCATGGGAGTGAGTATGTAGATTTGCCGCCACATGGGTTTTGTATGCAAATGAAAGTTATACCCTTCCTATAGTGAACGTACGTAGGTACCAAATATTTCAAGCTTGAAATTGCAGGGTTTATTGGTTTTCTATAAGAATACAGTAGACTCCCTCTTAACCGGCCTAACCTGACAAAAAAAAAAAAAAAAACATCTTTTTAACCGGCCATTTTTTATCTCAACATCGCTTTAACCGGTTGTGTTTTGTCGGAAACGTTGTTTTTTTATCTGTACAATTTTTGATGTTAATCATATTGATGTTCTCAGACCAATTAAAATGTACTGTCCTGGACAGAAGTGAATGCCACCAGAAGGGAATGCGTATGGACGTGCTATCCAATAGACTATACAATAAAATAAAATAAAACAATTATTATTAACTTTGTTTAGTCATGAGTTTCATGGATGTTAGCTATAAATTGTATACAGTAATATGTATAGAGTTGTTTTTCAAGTCAAAATTAATTGCATTTAGGCCATTTACAATTGTAGGTTGGCGTTTTTCAATGTACCGTACATCAATTTAACAGAATTCATTATCCAGCCGCGGTCTGGTCCCGAGGTGGCCGGTTAAGAGGTAGTCTACTGTAACATACTAAACATTTTTTTAAATTTTCTTCATAACATTTGAGCCAAATCAAAAATTAAAATTTATTACTTAATGAAAAGCTTTTTGAAATTATGTATCATGTGACGTAGACCAAAGTTACTTTTTTGTGGTTATGAATGTACAGACTATGCTCGTATATCTGTATTATTAATATGTTTAATGTATTGGGTTAAACAACATGTTTTATCTATCTATTTATTGACTTTGTCCAATCTGCAAAGAAAATTACAACAAAATGATTCTGATTCAATGCAGTTTCCCTCACAACTTTAACTAGGGATTTCCCTATTAAGGAAGCCTTGAGTAAAAACTTCATTGGCCTACAGTATTCAAAAACAATTTTGCAAAAATTTTAGTTTTATTACTCAAATACTTTATAAGATATTATATCGTTTCCAGACTTTTTACCATCCTGTTTAACAATATAAATAATATATATATTTATATTGAATTTGAATAAACTTCTAGAGAAAACCTAAATAGGAACATGGTCAAGGGCTTAGTTAGGTATTCGCATGAGTACTACTTTGAAATTTAATTTACAGCTTTGTATTTAAAAGCTGTCCTGAGTTGTTAGTAAAAATTTTATTTGCAAACACTTGCCATACTTACTTCTTAATAATGTTTATGCATTAGTGTTCAAAAATAAAAGTTTTCTATCATTTTGATCCTTGCGCCTCTGGCCCTTGAGACTAAATTTATTACAAATCTCTTCTGAGATAATGCGCTTCTGAGATAGGTGCTTCTTGCACATTTTAAAAGTTGCTGGTTTCTGCATGTGATACAAGTTCTTTTTTCTGAAACATTACAATTAAAATATGTTAATACCTATTTAACAAAAACTACTTTCATATAGGCTATACTTACCATCTTGTAAGTTATATAGTTACAGTGTAAGTGTAAATATATCGAGTAGTGTTCAAAGACGTTTAAGGTAGGCTAAATCACCCAAATACCGTGACCTTAAGGGAAGCCCATCTCTTTTTCTGTAGGCTACATGAAAAAATAAATAATACTTCACAAATTTATATCATATTAGGGTCTACTAGTTTTTTGCAATTAAATTCTGGGCAAATCCATGGTTTTTGTTTGTAACATTACGTGAAATTAATTTTACTATCGCCCTAAATAATGCCGTTACATTGTTTTGCCATTCTGACGTACCTAAGTACGTGACTCAAGTGACCAAATGTCCGTGATTGTGCTGCTAAAATCCGTGACTCTTAGTTTCAGAGGCAATGAATGTTAAATGACATCCAAAAAAAATAACTGAAAAAACGCCTGTCCCAGAATACACTAACCTCTAAACTACCATATTTTATTATCTCCCCAATAATAAATCCATTGATAAAAGTGTTGGGGTACAATTACAACGATTTAATAGGTTAAACCGATATTGGTTCATCGGAGTAACCTAAATTATGAATACCAAGAATCAAGAATTTATTTTCAACAAGGACAAGTATGATACATCTTGTATAGTTGACGTCACATTTTTTAGGCTTATTGAGGCTAATGAATCAATATAAAAAACACTTACTTACTTCTTACTTCTTACTTCTCCACTGTAGTCTCGTAGACCCTCTTCCAGGGCATGAGACCGGTCATAGTCCTAACTTATGCGGCGAAAGGAGCCTTGTCAAATGGATTAAAAGGCAATGGGCAGGAACTTAGTGAGGAAAATAAAAAAGGCTAGGCAAATTTGATTGGAAAAGGAATTTGGGTTAGTCTGGGACACTATAAAAGCACTCTTCCAACAGATGATTTTTTAACTGAGATTTAAATTTTTTGATGTCGTTGATTTCTCTTAAACTTGGGGGTAATTTTGAAAAAAGCTTTCGACCGATATAATCAGGTTTCTTCTCAAAAAGTGTGAGTCTATGTTGCACTGAAGGGTTTAAATGTCTATTTCTTGTATTGTAAAGATGATTGTGAGACTGAATGAGATTATTTTCTCTGACAAAACAAATTACTTCAAACATAAAGAGAGAGGGAACAGTCATAATTCTTAACTCTACAAAATGTTGTCTACATGAGTCTTGAGGTCTAAGTCTTAGCATTGAACGAATTGCTCTCTTCTGAATTACAAAAATCCTGTTCAAGTTATGTTTACTAGAATTTCCCCAAAGTACAATGGAATATCTTATGTAGCTTTCAATTAAACTAAAATAGACAAGTTTTGACAATGGGAGATTGTTCAAGAGTGCTATATTCCGAAGAACAAAAATGTTCCCAGACAAAGTGTTTGCAAGTTTACTCACATGTTCATTCCATGTGAGACCACCGTCCAACCTCACACCCAGGTAGTCCACTGTATCCGACTGATCGAGGAATTCATCATCCAGACAGACTAGAGGGGGTTCTAAACCTTCTCTCTCTAAAAGTCTCTTTTTCTGATCAGTTGAGAAAAAAACATTAAGATAGGCTACAATAAATTAACACTGAAAAACAATAACGTTTCTTTAGAATTTTAAAAGTGAAAGACAACAAATTAACACTAAATTAAAAAGACTGAACACATAACAACAATTTGGTACGGTAACTTTAAAAACACATGTCAACTGGACAGTTAAAAAATTCATCTAGGCTATAAAACGGGTTTATGAGTAGCCACTCCATGATTTTAGTTTTGAATAACTTTGTACATAAGAGGTGGGCTTCAGGCGGTAGCCTATTAAACATTCTTAGTCCAACATAGCTATATGACTCTTGAGACTTAACTAGCCTAACAAGGGGTAAGTCAATTTTACTTCTATTTCTAGTTAAATGTGTGTGTGTCACTTCTTAAAGCTATGGAACCAAGATTTGTTTTTACATACATTAAACACATAAAAATATATAAGTTATAAACAGTTAAAATTCTTTCACTGATAAAAAGCGGTTTACAATGAGCTCTGTAATTGGAAAAAGTAATTATCCTTATTGCCTTCTTTTGCTGCAACAGGATTCTGTGCAGGTCATGGTCACTACCCCAAAGAAGTAAACCATAACTTAAAACACTATTAAAAAAAGCAAAATAGGCCATCCTAAGATATGGTTTTGGTATACATTTCTTAAGACTACGGATTAAATCAATAGATCTTGATAGCCTAACACATACATTGTTGATATGATCACCCCAATTAAGTTTGGCATCTAAAGATATTCCAAGAAGTTTTACACTGTCATTTAGGTGATTATTTCCTTGATGGCATAAACTAAAAAGAATAGATTGGGTTTTATTGTTATTTAATAACAAACCATTACTTATGAACCACATTTCGCACTGCTGAAGGCAGTTTGTCATTTGATCATTAATCTTATCAACATTTTGATCACTACAATAAAAAGTTGAGTCATCAGCAAAAATTATAGAGCTACATGGTACCATTTCATCATAATCAACAATAATAAGGTAGGCCTACCTTTTGTTCAGACTGCCTGATTCGTTCAAAATTAATCTCAAAACATCGAATTTAAATGATGAAATGGACGTCTATGAATGCTGGTTTTCTTATTATTGGTGAAAAAATTACGATATTTGGTAGGATCTCAGAATTTGGGTATTTTTCCTTAATTATTTCGAGTGTAGTTTCATAACTGGGCTACGATACTATCAAATGAAAATATCCATCGATCCGATTGACATATCTTTTGTATTAACTATTGATTCAATCTAGACCTAAATAACAAAGCCAATCGTTGTAACTAACTACCCCTGTTTTGTTTAGCTTTTTATTTTAATATTCACATTTAAAAACAAGAATAACCTGACATAGGCTCTATAAGCCTACAATTATCGCATCAAAATCTAAACCCTAATAATGATAATGACAACTCAGGCCTAATTTTGACAAAATAACATATAACAAAAACAGTTTCCAATGTATAAGTTATCGTACTTATGTGTGGTCTAGGCCTACTCTCACATTTTAACTTTCCAGGGCATAGGTTGGTACTTTATATTAATGGAGATTAGTTTATGTTATGATAGTTAGATTAGGATTAGAGCAAATTACGATATCGATCAGATTGATCGATATTTTCATTCGATAACTTAGTAATGTAGCCCAGTTATGAAACTGTACCCAAAAGTCTCTCGATTCCCAGATAATTAAGGCTGATGATTAAATCGACCGGTTTAAATGTTTAGGGCGGATGAACCACTTTCTATTTGAACTAGGCATTGGACTCAAGAGTTATGTAACTAAGGCTATGTACATTAACTCAAAGAAAACCAGTCGTACCATGAATTCAGAATGTATCTATCTAAACATAGGACTAGCCTACAATATAACCTAAGCAAGTTTTGAGCTGTGTTCTCTGAAGAAGTTTGTACTAAAAACTAACCTCAAAGTCTTTATTAGTTTTACTTGCTGATGTTCATAAAGAATTACTGTGAGAATCAAGGGTATGATAAACTTCACTCTCTAAACTAACATATATTTTATGTATTTTATTGATACTCACCTGAACATGGAAAATCCTGGCATCAAATGTGTAGCCAAAACGAAAACAAACACTACAAGCAACTTTCTTTTGTCTACAGATACTTTGGATATTATGAGAACTCTATAAAACATCAAAACTAACTTTTTAAACGTTAAAACTCGAAGATAACAAAATAAGGTAACAGAAACAGAATGTCATCGACGCCGGTGATTGCAATATTAATTTGACAGACGACACATAACCTCCCAACGCAACGCCCAACCGCCGAACCGCCGTTCCTCCGACCTTGTAATTTTCTTCTTCTTCCTCGCTGCAAGATGCAATATTTCGTAGTTTGTGATTCGTCCAAGAGAACACCAGCTGTATTAATTGAACCAATACGCTGAACTGTTAATTAAAGCAAAGAAATTGTGACAAAACGTTACCACAAAAGTTTTTAATTCGAATGTAACACAGAATAATGTAAAAACTAGAATTTTTTATTTTTTTTTTATTTGATGTAAACTTTGAATTAATTTAAATTTATTAAAATGTGCAAAAAAGGTCAAACTATTATTGGTATATTTAAAAAATAATGTATTGTTATTCATATTAATTAGTTCATTATATCTTCAACAAACAAACTACCGTTAATTGCTGTTTTACTGTATGTAAAACTGTACTGTTTTCACTTTAACTTACTTGGAACAAACTAACCAAATTTAAGTAATTTTTTTAAACATATTGTTCAATAACTACCATATTACGGAAATGAATATCTTGAACGTGATTATCTAATTTGTATGATTTTTTTTTTCTTAAATATTTTATAAAAAAAAAAATATGTAAACGCTTATACAAATCTTTCTTCTTAATTCTATAAGGGTATTGTCTGTTGCTTTCTCTTGACCTACCTAACAGATTTGTAAGATCGAGGTGTTATTTTAGAGCCTAAAAGAAAAAACATTCCTTAAAAAATAAGTCCTAAAATGTTTTCTTAAAGCAAGCTAGCCACGATTTTGTCTTTTACACTTCATAATGATTTTTATTTCCGTAACGGATCATTCAGCGCGTTCACAAGCATCCACCGCATTTACCGCAATGAGGTTTGTTTACATTTTTGCCTGCCACGTGACAAATCCCACTAATAAAGTGTCCTGGAATTTGTCACGATAATTTAATTCATAAACTTTTTTGTCTCTTTTAAAATGATGATGAAATTTACCAGTATTGAGATATTTCAGTTTTAAAGTCTAAAATGATCTCCATTTTGAAAATATACATATGAAAATAATATGCATATTTATCCACTATGCCACTATCCTGTAGTGTGATATTATGTTGCATATAAATGTAATGATTATGTTCATTCTCTTTGTAAAATGGCGTTGCCGTGTATAAATAAATAAATAAATAAAAAATAAATGTGTTTCCTGGAAGATCCATGCCAAATATGAACTTCATACAATGATCTGTTACAGAAAAAAATTATCAAATAAAAAAATGTGTGACGGCCAGCGGCCTAACAAAGCATATTTAGGTCATGTTGACAGAAACTTTTGTTCTTGTAATAGTAAACATCTCCCAAATCTTGAAACGATTTTCTGACACCCTGTATATACGTGGTTAATGTTTGTGGGTAATGTATTTAATATATATTACATACATATTTTTTAGTTCCGGAAGCATTAACCACATATATATAAGTATGTATGTAATTTATATTAAATATGTATTTTATATATCTGTACAAAGTGAGCGACTTTATAATTTGAACATATTAAATATATATTTCATATATAATTAATATATATTTAACTGATATTTTTATAACCTCAAAATATGTCCATCCGATATATTTCAATACATATAACACATGTATAAAATATATATTATATATATGTATATTAAGTGTTCTGTTTTTATGATTTAAACATATTAAACATAAATTTAATATATAATAAATATATATTTAACTAATATTTATATAACCTCAAAATATGTTCATGCGATATATTTCAATACATATAAAATAGTTACAAAATATATATTTAAAAAATATTAAATACAGGCATGTATCAAATATGTATTGATATATATTAAATATTATATTTATATATATCCGTGCTACTAGGGGAGTTAAGTTAGGGTCGATAATTTTGGGACACCCTGTAAAATCCGTTGTGTACAATCCACGACACGATCGCTACTTTTCGCAACAGTCCGCGGTCCTACACCACCAGGTAAATGGAGATTTTCAGGGGGGAGGGGTATGTTTGTCTCAAATATTGGAGTTTCTGCCGGTGACCGCCGTTCGTGGCTCGGGTCGGCGCGGTGGAAGGTCGACCCGCGCCACAGTAGGCCTAGGTCGCGCCTCCGACCCATTGAATAGTAAACCGACCGACGCCGCCGCCGCCGCCGATGGGCAGAGCAGGGCCGAGTGGCGTAACGACCTACGTGCCCCCCCCCCCCCCCCCCCCTCACCCGCGACTGGTGATCTGCACATAAGCCGAGAACTGTTCGAATCCGATAGTCATTTTGTTCAAATCTATAAGTCATTTAAAGCACCCTGTGTCTCAAAAGTTCCCCTGAGAATGTTTTCCAATTTCAAAGCTGAAAGACTATGAACTTTGATTATTAAAATAAAAACATTTTTCAACGCGTATTTTTTGGTTCCCTCTCCTCATAAGTGTTTCGTTATGTTTTGCACGAAGGGCCAATCCAATGCACAAACCACTCTACGTAGATCCCTTACCCTGAGCAAATATGAATAACATTGGAAACCCCAATTGAATCACAGAATTCTTTTAAAGAAAAATATATTATGTTGGACAATCTAAAAATTTAAAATGTCTTAACTGTTTACCTGAAAATTTCATATATTTGGTAACAATCTCTTTTGTCATTGACCAAAACTAAATTGCAACCAAAACTCTTTGTTGGTGCGATTTCTTAGTGGTTTGGTTGAATGTAATCGTGAAATTAAACTGTGTACTGTATTATGATCTACATATATTTTGTTCCAATTGAAGAATTTTAATCGGTGGTAAAAAAACCCACATAGAACCAACATCCTAAAGTTCACCCTGCTATTAGCCCACGTGTTTTCTCTGTAGTCGGAACTGGTTAGAAAAATAGTAGCACGTGTAGGGATAATCACGTGTAATTTTAAAACACAAATTCGCCGCCGCACCTGCAAAACTGGATCCGACGTTCGGCGGGGCGCGGCGGCGGCATAGCTGCATCTCTGCACATTGCAGGCCAGCCGCGCTATTGTCAAGCGATAACTGTCGCGCGAATTGTATTGGTGATTGTAACAAATTTTCAAGAACAAATATATCAAATGGATAAACTATTAGTTAGAACTAATGTGACTACAAAGCGCATGCGAAGTATATCCGATTATATCGCCGCATTATCCGTGCGCAGTTCCCTGCTACCGTAACGACTTCATTTTGTCAATTGTACTCCATTTATTGGCTATTGAAGACAATATAATAAAAAAAACTCGGTTTTAGCATTTCAATTAGGTTTCTATTTATTAAATACTTTAGTTAAAAATAATGCTGTAGTAGATTTTTTTTTAATTGCGATTTATATAACGTTTACAAAACTATTTTATTATAAATAATGCAACAAATAAATTAAGTTTGGGATACGTCCTTTTTGTTGGGCGTATAGTTTTACATTGTCAGTTAAGCCTAATACGAATTTTTCCCGCGCATAAATCGTAACCGCCAGTTTTGCTGAAATTGAACATTGCTGAAATTGCTGAATTGAACCGAGATAGGTTTGTTCAGATTTTTCAAATTGTACTTGTGCTAGAATGTTCTTAAAAACCACGCCTAAAGATTAGTCAAGCTTGCAACAAACAGATCTCACAAGTGAAAAATATTTTAAAGTGCTACTTAAAAGTCGTAATTTTGGCACCATCACACAGTTAATTTCACTCTGATTTTGAAGAAAAAAAAAAAAAATTATAACAAACATGAAGGCTGGGCTCATTAGTATAATCCCGTCCTCTGTAACCTGATCGCGGATGAGGAAGAATTTCTGATGCACGGTTTGAAGGTGAGTGGGGAGCTATCGAACTGTTTGTGCTGTGCGATTACACATCTTATCATTCAGACGTACATGCCATATAATGGGTATCAAGTTGCGAAGGGTATAATTAACCTTAATATAACTAGGATATACAGGAAAATAAGCCTTAATTTTTCAATTGATCTATTTTGAAATTTGATAAGAATAGTTGAAAATTATTCAAACTAAAAAACTTCAATTGTTATTTTTGTAATGGTGTTATTCACATAACATTGCGCGAGATTGTTTACTTTTCCTTGCGTTCTTGTCGTAAAGGTAGCATTCCTAAGCGACGACTCTAGCGACTCCAGCCGTGCGGCTTTACCCGCGCTAACCATTACGGCTATAGCCGTCACGACTGTCACGCACCAGTTCTATAAGTTTATCGTCATCCATTAGGAATAGCACACAAAAACATAGCTCCAATCGTCGCGGCTGATACGACTAGACTGCTCATGCAAGCAGTCTAGTCGTACGGCTCGAGCCGCCTCACTAGAGCCGCTTCCGTCGCGCGGCGCCAGTCGCGTCATGGGAATGAGTTTCGTATACTAACATGCGAAGCAGTATGAGTCATAGTCGCGCGGCTACAGCATAGACCTATAAACATGTTTATATTTCTATGGCCACAGCCGTACGACTGAGGTCGCTAGAGTCGTCGCTTAGGAATTCTAACCTTAACGCTCTTCGTTTTAATCACATGTAAAGTCGAGATATCTATCTCATAAACATTTTTCTTATTTGCGGGCCTACAAAAACGTGTTTTAGTATAAATTTCGCTATTTTTTTGCGAATTTTAAGTTCAGTCGTGGAGAAACCTGAGCGGCCATGTAAATGGGATTTGGTGTTCCAGGGACTGCGACAAAACTTTAGTTTTAATTTTAAAATTGTCACTACACAGTTATTTTTTCCTCATACTGTACACTGTCTATACCCTTTGCAAAACTCGTAGCACGCGGCTGATGGGAGTTGAGGTCAGGTCCCCTCGTCCTCGCTCCACCATTACCCATCACCCTCAGAAGGAAATAGGACGACCTAAACATCCACTCGATTATTCTCGAACTTCCAAGTAAACCAATCTTCAGTCAAAATATTACTTTTAATGTATTCTTTTAACTGAATATTGTGAACACAAACAGGTTCTACTTATAACTACGAGAAAAATTTATACGAAACACTAATACGAATGCTTTAAGATTTAAGTGTAAACCGTACTTATTAGACTACAGAAGAAATGGTATTTAATAATTTAAAACATATTGCTGTTTAGTATCATTTTACTTGTAATTTCAAGTAGAATACAAATAAATTAAAAATCCACAACAATTACAATTAGAATGAGTTAGCAAATTCGGACTACGGCTGGAGAACAAATGGTTCGCTCACACACGCGCAGACCGTAATGCCCAGTAGGTGACTAACGGAGCGCCTGTGTTATAGTGAACCACTTGCTCTCGAGCCGTATTCCGAGTTTGCTGAGGGTATAGAGAACACGGAGGCCACATTAACCTCATCTCATTATTTGCCTCTGCCTCACCTTGCGCCGTCCCCTCCTCTCCTCTGTGTTGTTGCATCAGGCTCACCTCTTCATTGTCAAGTCATCCTCTAATATCTTAATCCGCCATCTTAATCCGCCGTTCACCAGATGCTGTTAGCGAATTAGCTACTGAAGTTGAGCTATTCATGGTACAAGTTCGGGTACGACCGCCTGCATACGTTTTGAAGGTTCGTTAAAAATGTCTTGTAATTTTCCAATTTGCAGTCTGTTCGTTTTGTATACCGTTAAAAAGTTTATTGGGTATAAGACTAAACTTTTACTATAAGTAAACTTATAGTAAAACACAAATAGTTTATTGTATAGTTTAATTTTGAGTTTCTGGGCCTAATAGAATAACATTGAGATTGGTTTGAGCATTTTAAACATCTGTTTACGTGCAGCTGAAGTTTTTGGTGATCACTGATATTCAACAATATATAACAATATATATATATATATATATATATATATATATATATATATATATATATATATATATATATGTGTGTGTGTGTGTGTGTGTCCCTAGACACGATAACTCTCGTAAAAATGGTCCGATCGACACCAAATTTGGTAGAAATGTGTAATCCTACGTTTATTCGGATGAGTTCGTAAACCAGACATATTGACCTATCGGAAGGAGTAGTTTTGGGGGGTTTTGTACCCCAAAAATGGTTTTTTTTGCATTTTTCATATGTAATTATTAAAAATTTTAAATTTTAATTTTAACCATTGGATTTAGCTCAAAAAAACACACAATTTAGTATTTTGAAGTTTTGCTCTATCTCCATTGGTTACCGAGATATTAAAAAGTCTAAAGACAGTACATTGTATTTTGGGGCTCCAATGTTAATCTTATGGAGAATAAGAATGTGTTAATATTTCACTTATTAACCAATATTTTTGGATGAAACTTGGTAATCAGCTTCATTTGGTTGAGATTCATCCATTTATGGTAAAAAAATCTTGGTTTTTGTGCTTATCATGGCAGCAAACCTGCATACTCTTTTCCCATGTTAATCATATGGAGAATAGGCAAACTTCTTTATTTATGGACAGATATTGATGAAACTTTGGCTTCATATGGTCGAAATAAAAATTTTTTATGCTAAAAACCTACTTTTGGTGTTCCCCATGGCAGCATACCTGCATACTCATTTCCTATATTTATCATAAGGAGAATAGACATTTATTTCCTTGTTTATGAGCGCGTGATCACATTTGGTTTACAGGTTTATCTTGTCAAAATTAATATTACTAATTTGGAAATTCGCTGGGTACGCAGGTCTGCTGCGACGGGGGGTATTCATATATATATGTAGGGTATATATATATATATATATATATATATATATATATATATATATATATATATGCGAAATCCCACTCACTGACTCATCACGAAATCTCAGGAACTACCAAACGGATTTACTTGAAACTTTGAAAATAGGTTTGTCTTGCCTCCTAGGTGCTCACTAAGAAACGATTTCGCAAAATTCCTACAGGGCTCCGCCCCACACGTCTTCAAAGTTACCATGTTATTCTTATGGAATCAACATTTTTGTATTGGAACATATGATTACATAAAGGAATATTAATTTTGTAAACAGCTGCTCTCATTTAAATTATTGGGGGTAGTAGGGGGTATTGGTAATAAAAAACTAGAGAATAGTTGCGGCGAGTGAGCTTAGCGGCCAAGCTAAACCTGACGGGGAGTGATTACTGACTGACTCATGAAATCTCAGCAACTACCAAACGTATATACTTGAAACTTTAAACACAGGTTCATCTTGCCTCTTAGGTGCTCACTAAGAAATAATATAACAAAATTCCTCCAGGGCTCCGCCCCACAGGCCTTCAAAATTTCATAACGTTATCCGCATGGCCAATTTCAAATACAAATTAGGAAACCTGCACGGTTGAAATTTGGAGTGATTTCTTTTTTCTTAGGTGCTAATAAATAAATAATTGCTTTAAACATCCCCTTTAGGGCTCCGCCCCACAGAAGCTCACAATTACTGTATAGCCTACGTGTTGAAATTTGACATGGACGATTCCCTTTGCTTATAGATACTTATTAAGAAACTGTTTTGAAAATATAGTTTTTGAAGCACTTTAGGGCTCCGCCCCACATGACCAAAATTACTTTTGGGCCTCCGAGGCCGATATTTGACATGGACGTTTCTCTTTGATCATGGGTGCTCACTAAGAAACATTTTTTCAAATACAGTTTTCGAAGTTCTCTAGGGCTCTGCCCCGCAGGACTTCAAAATTACTTTTGGGCCTCCGGGGTTTTAATTTGAATCGGACGTTCCTCTTTGCTCATAGTTACTTATTAAGAAATAATTTTGCAAATTTCCTTTAGGGCTCCACCCCATAGAATCTCAAGATTACCATAGATTCTAGGGGGTATAAGTTTAACGTGGATGTTCCGTTTTGCTAACAGGTGCTCACTACGAAATGGTTTTGTAAATATAGTTTTTGAAGTTCTCTAAGACGAAGAAACAGTTTTGCAAATGTAGTGTTCTTTAGGGCTCCGCCCCACATGACTTCAGTATGACTGTTGAAATTTGAACTTACTACAGGGTTGAAATTTGATATGGTCGTTCCTATTTGCTCATAGGTTCTCTCGGCCTTTTCTATTTAAGAAACCTTTTCTCACTAAGAACAGGTTTTGCGAAATTCCTTCAGAGCTCCACTCATACTACTTTATTGTTTCAATGTCATTCTTAAGGAAGGAGATTTCGTTGCTCTTTAAAAAGATTTTATTATCTATAAAATAAATTCAATCACGGGCGAAGCCGTGACGGGCAACAGCTAGTATATATATATGATAACTTTTGAAGGGGACCTCCGATTTTGATGAAATTTGGTATGAAGGTGTAAGACCAGGTCTATTTTCATGAGTTCGCGAACCAGCATGATCGGGTTATGGGAACGGGGTTTTATGGGGTTTCAAAGGGGTAAAAAATAGGTTTTAGGCATTTTTGGACCTTAATTTTTAAAATTCGACAATTTTAACTGAAACCATTTAAAAGAGCTTAAAAAACAAACAATTTATTATTTTGAATTTTTAACTTGGCTTAACAAGTTACGGAGAAAAGCTAAAAATAGGTTTCTAATGTTAATCTTATGGGAAATCAGCAAAACCCTGTATCTCGCTTATTTATTAGAATAACTTGATACAATTTGGTATGTACATTCACTAGGTAGGGTTTAACTGATATTTGCTTTCAACACCCATAAGGTGGCAAACCTACATACTCTCCCCCATGGGGTTTATGGGGAAAATTTAAAAGTGTCCAATATTGATACAATTTGATATTTACATTACCAATTACATTTTTTAAATAAAACTAACATTTTCTAACAACATTAAATGGCAGCAAACCTACATACTCATTACTATGGTGTTTATGGGGAAAATAAACAATCTCAAGATCCTTTGGAAATTTGCTGAGTACGCAGGTCTGCTGCGACGGGGGGTATTTTTATTGTATCAAAATAAATTGTTCAATATCGAAAAATGATTAAAATTTAATTATTTACGTTTTGTAGTTGACTTCCATCTTCCATCTTAATTTAAATTTTCCTTAAAACAACTGGCATTTAAGTGGCATGAATTAAATGTCAAAATCGTGCAATAAAAATTGTGCCTAAAGTCGTTTTTGGTTTACATTGGGCTTATTTGTTTTGGATTAGTATGAAATAAATAATGTTGAAGTTAGCACACGAAAAATGAACAGATGTTTTTTTTTCTGTGCTCTTTTAAAAACTACATAAAACGCGAACTCTGCAAACTAATTACAGGCCAGATAACGGCGGTTCTCCGTGCAGTAGGCCTATCATGAAAAAGTCTAGAATCTGAGCGCAATTTCAATATTTCAATATTTTATAAGTCGACATGTTCATGTTTGGGGTTAATGTCGTAGTGGTTTTTTGGTTAACGGTAATTGTGATAACGTTAATAGATGAGTTTTGCTTTTTAGGACCTTTAGTTTGGAGTAGTGTATACCGGTGTATAAAATTACACCGGTGTTTTATTAGCGAATTTCTTAAAACATTCAAATCAAGTGATAAGGCTGACAATCAATCACTAGAGACATAATTCGGTTTAGCGAAATGTATTTTTACTACCACTGCATGGAAATAATCCCATTGTAACACCTGTAACCCCTATGCAAAACAGTAGCTGTTATACAAACCATACCACAGATGTTGTTCATTGTTGTCGTTTAGTAATTGCTTCTTTTTAGTTTTAGGTTATGTTTGATAGTTAACAGTGTGTTCCGACAGAAACAAATAAAAAATAATCTAAATGACATTTTGTATACAATAAAACGTGTAATCTGTAGCATATTTGTTGGTAGGAGAAAATTTGTGTGTATTACGAGCGCAAATATAGTCATTGCCGCTCTCGAAATGTTTGGCATCCACAGTTCTCGAGTGGCAATGACGTACTTTACGCTTTTATTACACAAATAGCTATTGTCGAAGGAAGGGGTGTGTCCAGGATAGAAATCCGCATGGAAATAGAAGTAATCATGCCTGTCTGTGCAAGGCCAACATGCAATATCTGAGATCTCTGTGACCCGACATTTATCTATAATAGCACATTATGTGAGCAGGAAAAAGTAAGTGTACCTTATTGCGAAATGTGATGTTATATGATTCCCTCGTATAATTGATATCATTGTGATATTTCATTATTTTCCTTCAACGTAATCGCTCGTTGGGATAATTCCTCAATAATGAAGTAATTAGCTGGAAAACTCCATTCAAAAATCTATCAAGGCACTTTTTAATGTTTGTTTACTTTTAAATTAAGGGGATTTGCTGCTAACTAGGGTCATATTTTTTATTATCAAAAAAATGTGTATAGCACAATTTTGTTATGCAGGACATACTATCAAAAATAAAAATAAATTATAAAGTTTTAACATGGTGCAAAAAACTATTTTTTACGAATTTTCAGAGTCATAAAAGTACAGTAGAATCAAGTTAATTTAGTTTTCAAAACCAATTTTATCTACTGTAAGTTTAAATAAAATTTTTTTCTGATTTGTTTTTATTAGGCCCATTTCAATTTTTTGAATTATGAAAGTTTCAGGCATAAATCGATCTAACCTTTTAGCTTCATATGTCAAGAGTAATTGTAAAGATTTATAATAATCAAACCAGTGTCTGTGATTTATCACTTTTAATAAAAAAAAAATAAAACAAATTAAAATTTCTTGTATCATTTCGACATAAAAGTTTTTCTTAAAAAAGGCTAAATTTGTTTTTTTTTAATGTTACTACAGTATCTAGTTTTATTATACATGTATTTACACAGCTTTATAGCATAAAAATATTGCCTTTTACAATGGCAAACGATATACGAGTACATAACAAATAAACGGTATCAGTTAACTGACACATACTTTCTCCCAACAATATAAAAAAGATGTTAAAAGCTTCAAACATTAATGTCTTGATGACTCAGTCGGATAGCTACCGGCTGAGCAGCGCTCGTTTGACCCTACGCGCGTCTGTGACTTTTAACAACGTACTGCGTTTACCGCTAAACGAAAAATGGAATTTTCTCCGCAACCACTTGACGTAAAGCAATAATTTAAAATACTAGATTATTTAGTTTTTTGAGCTTGATTTAATGGTGATAAGTAAAATTTATTTCAAGACAACAGCTATTTTGAAAATCCAAAAAATTGATTTTTGAAACACTTTTTACTCCATAACTTTTGAACGCGAGTTTTCTCGGAGATGCGGGTGGTGTCATTTTATTCGCCATTTTAAGCTTAATAAACCACAAAATTTTAATCAAAATCGTTAGAGCCGTTTTTGAGAAATTTTGATTTTTGACGATTTTTGAGGGTTTTTGGGGGTAAAATACCCTTAAAAATCAAAAATTCTAAAAAATGAAAAAAACGCCTGGAATTATCGTGGATTTGGACCTATGTACCAAATTTCATTAAAATCGGACAATTAGGGCATTCTCTAGCTCTGTTTACATCCTGACACACACACACACACACAGACAGACATCACTCCGAAAACCACTTTTTTGGACTCAGGGGGAACCAAAATGGATAAATCCACCAACAACTCAAATTCGAAAATTTTGACGAAAACAATACTTTCTCCATATACTATGGTATAGAGGGAGAAAGTAAAAATCAATCTTAGAAGTATGTCAGATTTTACTAAAAATCGCCAAAATATATTTTTTTTCTCGAATACTTACTTGTTGGGAAATTATTTTTTGTATCATTTTTTACCTAAAAAGAGCTAATTTTTGGTCTTCATTAGCAAATCCCCTTAATTTCATAACTGTTGTGTCGTATGCTGTAAGGTCCCTGATGACGTGCTGATAAAGTGGGCAAACGTATTGCAGTTGCTTTTATTAGTTAAACTTGTTCATACCAACCGTCTTACCATGTTAAAAACTTTATTCCTGATGTAAGACCTACCCCAATTGCTGAGACAGAATTAAAATAAAAACTTTTTTAGTGAATCGCAAATTCCTGTGTTACATAATGTATGCTGGGAACTTGCCACCGACAGCAACGCGCGCGGACTGTAGCTGGTGCTACAATTATGTGCCCAAGGACGGCATATTCGCGAATGTTATTATGATTGTTGTTGCGTTGTTCCAGGGACCGCGGCGCTGCGATGTGCTCGTGACGCCACACTCGGCCTTGGTGAGTCCACCATCTAATTTCTAGCTTTTAGTATTATCTTTATTTGGAATTTGCCGCCGTTTATTTGTCCGTCTACGCCAGTAGAATTTATATTTAACGCGTTGTTAGGGAACCGTCCAAATACGACCATGTGTTGTAGCCTACTATGAGGATGCATTGACTAGGATTTTTTAACTTAATATTTCGAAGATTCAGGTGTAGCACGTCAGTGACAATGGTAGGCGACCTTGGTGGGCACAAGTCAAGAACCTCGCATGGTTGGAGACCTTGCCTGGGACATGATTTACAGGGACGGGTCCTGTAGCAGGTTACGTTTTCCGCCTCATAACTCCGATCTTTGTTTTGCAAACCCGGATGACGTATATGCTCGCGGGATTCCGACGCTGTTCTGCCCACATTAATTAAAACATCGCGAACGTGGGTTTCCGCACCGCCTTAATCAGTTTTATGTGATGCGTGGAACGAACAGGTTTTAGAAGATTAGTATTTTATATTTTTAAGTTTGAATGTATGTATTCGTTTAACGATTTTCCAATCGATTTGAAAAAAATATACATTATTTGGAAAAACAGTTGGAATCTTGTTTAACATTTTTTAATCATTTATTAAAGGAGTTAATGTGATGAGAATAATTTGTATTACGTACCAAAAATGCGTTTTTATATAAATAAATATTCGTAGTGTTTTCCCTTTATAACGTGTGTATGTCATTTGTTAAAGAGATCGCACAGACTGATTATGTGAAAGCTGTTGAAATCCAAACGGACTTCTTGCCGGGGACTTGGAACAGCTCAAGCCGAGAATTTTTAAAGTCGTTGTTCAGCTAGTAAAATACCAAACAAGGAAGATTAATTTGTAATTCTGCATTCAAAAAATGACTCCTTATTGATGTAGTTATCAGAAACAATGTATCATGATGTTAGCCAGTCATTACAGTCAGGATAAATGACCTTATGTGGTTGCATTTTTAGGATGAACCGCCAGTACGATTACAGTATATAAATTGCAAGCAATGAAGATGAATTGTCTTAAAAAATTGAGTATCGAAGTTTTAACGTTTATCAGTCAGTAACACCGGACGATAACGAAACAGTGTGAATATAATTTTGCCCAGAGCAGCGTTGACCGAGTGATGTGCCTTTAATGGGGATCTCAGATTTGTTTCCGTGTTCGCAACAAAGCAATTGGACTTGCCAGTGTTGTGGTCGTCGGTCGGATGTTTGTTATTATTTGTTAGCATCGAATTATTGTGTCAATGTTTCATTGTGAGTCATCGGGTCGCAAATGTCAGGCGGTGAAAGTGTAAACAAACAAACCTGCAGACGACAATCACGCACATCGTCTGCCGTCCCGCAGTTGGCAATCCACGATCAAAACGTAGACGACGACAACGATTTGGATTTCCAAACATTCTTTTGGTACACTGCCTTAAATCGTTTGTAGACTGTCGAAACTTAATTGACTAGGCCTACTGTATTTACATAATTCAGTTAGTTTGTTTCCCTAGTGCTGATTCAGTGCATACATTTTTAATGAAATTGACTCAAATCGTATGACATAATCTAATTCACCATACAACTTTGATACAAACTTGGATACGATTCTACTTTAATTTTAACCATAAGAAGTTTTATTCCCGATCTCTAACATTGTTTCACACAATCAAATTTTAATGCCATGTTTCCGATTTAAAGTTCTCTTTTTAAGCAATTTTTTTTACATTTGAGATACGCACATGAAAATATAGTGCTTATAATTATGTCATATAAATGTAATGGCTATAATTGTAAAATATAAACTATAATTTTGCCCGTCCTATAGAGATGATGTAGACGCAATGTCTTACCTTACAAAATATTATTCAGCAATAATTATTTTCCTTTTTAATTCGTTATCCAAATTTCCAGCTCTGCTACTGTGTTATTATGTAACATTCGAATACTATCCTAAAATGTCATCGCTATCTTCAGAATATTTCTTGAGAACAATCTTAATGTGTTAAGGTATCTGTTGAAGAACTTTACCTTACCCGTCAGTGATACAAAATTAATCAATTTAGGCGACCGTTTCAAGGTGTAAAAACCTCATCACCAGGCTTTCAAAAACCTCGTAATCCCCAGGAGAGGTCGTCAATAGATAAAATACACCCCGTCGCAGCAAACCTGCATACTCAGCGAATTTCCAAATTAGTAATATTAATTTGACCAGATAAATCTGTGAACAAAATTTAATCACGTGCTCATAAATAGGGAAATAAATGTCTATATTCTCCTGATAAATATAGGAAAAGAGTATGGAGGTATGCTGCCATGGGGAACACTAAAAGTACGTTTTTAGCATAAAAAAACATCTCGAACATATGAAGCCATAAACTTAGTTTCATCTATATCTGACCATAAATAAACAAGTTCGCTTATTTTCCATATGATTAACATGGGAAAAGAGTATGCAGGTTTGCTGCCATGATAAGCACAAAAACCAAGATTTTTTACCATAAATAAATTAAGCTCAACCAAATGAAGCTAAATACCAAGTTACACCCAAATATATTGGTTAATAAGTGAAATATTATCAAATCCTTATCCTCCATAAGATTAACAGTACCAGGGGGACCGAGCTTAAGCTCGGTAAAATTATTACTTTCGTTTCTCACACAAAGCTCGTTCGCTCCGCTCACTCGCCAGGCGGAAGGTTTGCTGCACATTGGTATGATTTTCCTAAAACCACAGGTTAAAGATGTAACACATTGGTTCATTTTATCTACAGTTATCAGCTGATTTTTGTTCAGTTAAAAAATTTCCATAAGGATAACATGGGATCTTTGAAGGGCTCTAGCGCGAAAACCGGATTTTTCCCAGCTATGGGACCAGCTCCAATCGATTTCTGGTGGCCAAAACCCCCATATTCCAAAATTTGAAGGAAATCGTCGGAGCCGTTTTTGAGATAATTGTGCAAGCAAACAAGCAAACAAGCAAACATTGCTCGTATAAGAGTATAGGATTGGAGCCTCAAAATACTAAATTGTGTGTTTTTTTGAGCTAAATCCAATGGTGAAAATAAAAATTAAATATTTTTTAAAATTATATGTAAAAAATGCAAAAAACCCATTTTTGGGGTACAAAACCCCCCAAAACTACCCCTTCCGATAGGTCGATATGTCTGGTTTACAAACTCATCCGAATAAACGAAGGCTTACACATCTCTACCAAATTTGGTGTCGATCGGACCGTTTTTACGAGAGTTATCGTGTCTAGGGACACATACATACATACATACATATATATATATATATATATATATATATATATATATATATATATATATATAAATTTTAATGACTATTATTTTTGGTCTCTGGGCACCTCAAAACGAAAAAGTAACGTGGTCCCGGACTTAGGTCTTACCATGAGACCTACGGTAATAGCTTATTCCCTATGGGAAATTCGCTAAAAGTACATTAAAACACAACGAAAAACACGAAGACTTAAAACATTTAAATATGGAGTTTGGCCAAATAAACAGATATACTATCCGACGCGGGTGGATGTACAGTCATGACCAAAATATATAATAAAAAAAAATTACTATAGTTTTAAACCACATGGTAATAATTACACTATAATGACATGAGATATGCTCGATTATCTGTTTTTTACCACGATATAATGCCTTTCGACGACTTGTTGTCAAGAAAGATCGTGTCTCATCTTCAACTTTTGAATGACCTCTTTATTTAAAAATTGACTTATCCAAGAAAACATCGCTATCGGCTATCACTCTGTCAAGATTTCATTTTTAAGTAGGCCTAATGATGATCGGTGTCTGCGAGATTCTACACTTTGGCGTCGCCTTAAGTCTAACTTAATGCAAGAACTTACTAAAAATCAGAATTGTTGATAAATTAATATAGTTTTTTTTAATCACAATGGATCAGGACATTTATGTAATCTTTGTGACAAAAAATATCGGCTTGGACAGATAATTATTTTACACGTAGGCTATTATTCCATTTGTACACACGGACAAACGGACAAATTACATTTTCGATCAAAGAAAAAAAATGTTTGTAAAAAATAAACATTTTGAGATTTTTCATCTACATTTATCAAAAAAGTTGTTATTTTCTGTTATTATTGAAGAGGTTAGGTGTAAGAAAGGGCCATGTTGGCCCTAAATTCGTCTCAATAAAGAAGCATTTTTATTCATTCATTCATTCATTTTTACGTAACAAAATTACATTAAAAGCCCGATTTTTAAAGACAAAAATACTTGTTTAAATTAGACTATATTTGTGTTCTTTTTTGAATGAACTGTTTTTCCTGATTAAGTGTTGGTAGCTTTCCCCCAAGAAATAATGATGGCCAATTTGTAGGTTTTAATTTAACCAATTTCGCTCGGTTGATGACAACTGCTGCATGGACGGAAACCATCGCTGTCGGCAATTCTTTAATCACCAGTTTTTGTCTAGTCCTTGGCTTTAGTCAAGGTCTCCCAGTCACGAAGTCTTGGATTTAAACTTTGTAATCAACAAGTTAAAGAGACTCGCCGACGCGATGTCTTGTACGGATGCGTCAGAAACCATTAGATACATCAAAAATCATTTAGTAACACGTGAGCGGCAACATCTAACTATTCCATTGAACACTTTTTCCTTTATTTCTTCCATATAACTTTTTACCCGAACTTTGAATGGCTGGATCTTTTCGGTAAACAACTTGCATATCGGTAAATCCCGATTAATTTCATTAAGGATTTAACCAAAATTGTGAAAAATTAAAATTCTATAGCTTAAAGTCACGTCTAATCCTATAAAATATGAATAATTGCAAGTAACTAGCAAATGGATATCATGCCGTTCAAGAGTTTTCGTATTCCCAATGAATAAAGGGGGTATGTGTCCGCCACAAGATAAATGTACTTATTCTTTCAAATAAAAGATGTTTTTGTAATTTAAAATAATGTAGATTTAATTTTAAAAAATGTTTACCAATGTTTGGATTTGTTAATTTTGTTGTTAGTTTTTTACAAAGCGCTAACTCTTCAATATTTTTTGGCTGTCTGAAACCACAATTATTCCAAAGCACCCCTCCCCCTCCAACAGCATTGCACTTTCAGAAAAATGTATACACGATTAATTTTACGTTTTGATCAACTTTTGATAGTTTGAATATAATTTTTTCATTTCGGTGAATTGAACACACTGAATTGAACACATATGTGAATTGAATGATTGAGGTAAAAAATAACATATACTGTAAATTTACATTTAATCCTCTAAGTGAATATATTTTTAATTAGTTGATCTGGACGGTTTTAATTCTACAAATTTTGTAATTGCACCATATAATGTTCGTAAAAACCTTTACAGTAAAAACACAAGGGAATTTTTTTAATGTAGTTTTTGCCTACCAGTTAATAAATAAGGAGTCCTGGGTTATAAATATTAAGGATTTGGAATTGTTGTACAGTACTGCTATTCTGAACGTACGGAACATGAAAGTTGACGACTACTTTAAAAATGGTTTACAAATAAGGATATCGTAAAGTCGCTTCGACAAACAAGCCATTAGGTTTGGTTTGACCGAATGTTAAATGTGCGCCGTGTACTTATGTGTGCTGATTGCCGATGTGGGCAATCAGCCGAACGCCAGTCAGGGCTAATGACGATATTACTTGCATTTTCCACCTACCGTATTTTTGTTTGATGTTCATTTCCAAGAATGCAGTTTACTTGATTGAAGGTTAATGCGGACGTTTTTGCAAAGTCAAACCTGAAATCTTGGATTACGCAATAGGCCTACCTCGTATAAACCTTGTCCTTTGCAGTAAAGAAAACAAAACACGATTTATAGGGTGATTGATATAAGTGTGCCATATGTTTTATGAAAAAAAAAAGAAAAAAAAAAAAAAAAAAAAACTAAGAGAAATCGATTATAGTTAAATAGCAATTAATATGATTTTCAATTCTCTTTATGGTGATTTTCAAACTTCGATTTTCTGCCATTTTTACAATTAGGTGGTCACTTAAAAAATTTGAAATTCTAACTCCTAATTTTTATGTCATAGTATGACTCGTTTAGCCAGTCACCAACCTAAAGGAGTCCACACACTATCGAAAATGCTCTACCGGGACCGACGTCGGACCCGACGGCTCGTCCGACATGTTCGGCAGTCTCTTGGATGCTCGGTCGGGTGGTGTGTCGGGACTGGCATGTCTAAACCTATAGGGAGTTGGGTTGAGAATGTTCGATAGTGTGTGGACATCTTAACGGTTAGGTTGCTACAGAAACAGTAGAGTTCATTGTAGTGCCACAATATATACAATAACATGGGACAAAATTGAATTGAATGCAACTCCGAAACAATTCAGTAAAATAATACTTAATCTATATATTAATACGCAAGCATGTTTCATTTCCTCCTTTTTTTCTCAGCTCGTGTGCATCGTAGGAGAAATCCGCGCATACCGTTAGAAAGGTATAGTACTGTAGATGAGCAGAATCACATTCTAATTCACATCGGACTCCAGGGCTACGCCCCACAGGGTTTCAAAGTTAATCTTATGGAGAAAAGAGAATTGAATGAATCATTAGACAGCTGTTGTAAAAACAACTGCTAGAAAATTAGGAAGAACAGATGTTTTAGTTCTAGCCTGTTTTAAGCTTGTTGGGTCCAGATCAACTGAAATTTTTATCGAATTTCGATCAGGAGACGACCTCTAGTACTTAATAATCTATGGATTTATTTTCCAACATGCCGGAAAAATACTAAAATTTATAAAAAATGTATGTTATAGTGAAAAACTTTCTTAAAACGTCATTTCAATACATTATTATTCCTGAGTGTTTTTATTTTACTGTACGTGTTTTCGAAGATACATGCAATTCAAGTTTGTCCTAGGTTATTCTTAAGGACAAAAAAATTATTTTAATTGCCCCTAGCTTCCCGACTATTAGGTTTAGAGAAACTAAAAAAATAAAAGGTCTCAAAATTGTATACATGCTTTAAAAATAACACATATTTTCAATGGTTTCGTATTTTAAAGTTTAAAGTTGGCCGCCATATTGAAAAAATGGCGGGTAAAAAATTTTTAAATCACCATAATAAAGAGAATAAAAATCGATGTTAGTTGCTAATTAATTTTGTTCAATAAGTCTTAAGTTTTGCAATGAAGCAGCTGGTACAATCACCCTATATATAACGTGATACTCACTCGATATCAGCTCCTTCGATAACTCAGTTGGTAGAGCGGTGGACTGTAGAGGTGAAAACAGCTGATATCCATAGGTCGCTGGTTCAAATCCGGCTCGAAGGAATTACTTTTTAAATTCATTATTTTGTGTCAAGATTTATTTTTATAAAATTTGCCTTTGTCAGCGAAGCGATTTGATATAAGTTAAAACGATACATGTATTTTGAGTAAATGCTACTAATGTGACTTAAAATGCTTAGTATAAAAAATATAAGCTACATTGGTTATAACTAAATAATATAATTTTTATTACTTCAATTATATTATAATGCATATGTGAATTACTGAATGAGGGGAATAGCTTCTAAAAAAATTGCTATTTGTTCATTAGCGGAGACTTAAGGCAGGTCTTGTAAATGAAACGTTTGTATCAATCTCAAGTTGTAAGATCGATTCAGTTTAAAAAAATTTTAATTTTTGAAGAAGTTTTTTTAAAGTGAAGGTAGTTATATCATTGTCGTAAATCCTAAGTTGTCAACTTGCGTTGTTGTCCTTACATTATATACAGGGATAAACTTTGCCGAAGTAACCGAAGTCGTAAATCGTGCGAGAGTTCCAGTATGATTATTGTTTGGTTTAAACTATACCTACGACTAATACAATTTAATACTTCAAATATGTTTTCGAGGCCTGTAAAGGGCTCTGGCCATCTATAATCGATAAGCTTTCATCCGGGCTGCTGATTTCTAAGTCACCTTAAGCGACTATCAGCTAAGTGAGACAGTTACTGACCCGATTAGTTTTAAAATCGGGCAACCTATGGGCAATGTTAACCATAGGCCTACGGCTTTTAATGCAAAAAATGTTATTAAATTCCCTTGTTTCGGTCGCCGTTTTTCAACTGATTTCCTTTAAACTTGGTAAGTGTTTACTTGAATAGTTATTTTAGGCTCCTAATATCTCAAAATTTTAAAAATTTATATATTACTAAGGAAAAACGATTTACTTTGCGACTTCACGGAGAGTAATGTTTGTCAAATTTTCAAAATTTCAAGGTATGAGGGGCCTAATAATACTATTCAACTAAACACTTATAAAGTTAAAAGAAAATCGGTTGAAGAACAGCGTCCGAAACAGGGGATTAAAATACCATGTTTTGCATTAAAAGCCATCCGGCTAAAATTGCCGACTGCGCAACAATGGGCTACTGGCACAGGGGTGAAGATGACAAGGCAAAATTCATTCAATTGCAAATTCACCTTCATTGCTTGCAATTTTTATACTCGTACTGGCTATTCATCCTAAAAATGCAACCACATAAGGTAATTTATCCTGACTGTAATGACTGGCTGACATCATGATACATTGTTTCTGATAACTACATCAATAAGGAGTCATTTCTTGAATGCAGAATTACAAATTCAACTTCCTCGTTTGGTGTTTTACTAGCTGAACAATTGACTTTGAAAATTGTGAAACCTGTAAGGGAAAATAGGGGAAATGATTTCTGTAGGGTGGCAAAGGCAATTCGTCCCATGCGGAAAACTACTGCCCTTCGAACGCATATTAATTTTGAACGGCGCATGAACCCCGTGGTAGATCGCACGGTTAGGCCCCATGGTTCCGCTGCCGGGAGCCCAAACGGTCCTCGTAAGAGACCTGTGACAGCAAAAGCACTAAATTGTGGTTCTGTATATGAAAAACCAAAATTCTCTAAAAATAATTTCCTTCGAGCCGGATTTGAACCAGCGACCTATGGATATCAGCTCGCTGCCTCTACAGTCCACCGCTCTACCAACTGAGCTATCGAAGGAGCTGATATAACAATTTGTACAACATGTGAATGAATGGGTTTCTTGTTATCTTTCTTGGTGTGCTCTTTGATAAGAATTATATGGGTTTGTACCCTCGCAATAAAAGCATTCTATGTTTCTAAGTGTTCCAAATGGTATTCATAATACATAATTTGCTAAAAGTTTCTTATGTAGTAAAAAGGATACTGGGTTCTGTATACATTGTTTTCACATCACTGATAGTAGTAGTTTATCCATCGACGGTTGTACTAAGAAGAACGCTTTTAATCCTTGGATGGGAAGTAGGATTGCAATTAATTTTCCCTTTACAATAATAATGCTTAAAATGTAAAGATAGCCAATTGAAATTGGATAAACTAACTTTGTTGTTATTTCGTTAAGAAAATGGCAACCCGTAAGACCAATATTAAAAATTGCAATTTTCAAAGTACCTATTATAAACGGATTGAAGCCAGAGTTCACAACCAAAAGTTGACAACTTTTATTAATATCTCTGTGTAAAAGTAACAGTAACTCATTATGTTGGCTACGGTACATCTAGTTACTAACAGGTTTTCAACCAGAGTTGTCAACTAAAGTTGGCAACTGATTTAAATGTCAACTTTGATGTAAACCCGACTTTAGGCTAAACCGATTTTTTGGGATTCGGACTGTTTCTAATCTTTTGGGTCAATAACATTATAAATCCAAATTGTAAACTAAATCCACCAGCTAGATTTTGAGATACTGTAAAATTAAAATACATCGCTACAGACACTCCTAGTAAATTGTATTATAGCTTTAAATTGCTAAAATAAACATTACGGTAGATCGTAACATGTTTACTGCCTTACTTTTATTGCTATTGCGTATTATTTTTGCGTAGAGCGTTAATCAACTGATGCCCAATTAAAACCTCTATGCATATAAACCTAAATATAAAAGTTTTGTTTTTAGACATTGATTTCGACAGACATCTCTGTCCTAACTTATTCTTCTTCTTCCCACATCGACTCAGCAATTGAGCAGTAAAAATTGCTTACATTAAATCTAGTCAGAATCCTTTAAGCTACGTTTTAGACATTTACATTAGGGCGTCATAGAAATAATAATCTTTCAACAAATTTGAAATTAAGGTTTGGTGTTGTCGATCCGCCTTACCTTAATCCTTTGTAATAATTCCTTATAACGGAACACCTTATTTTCGTACAGTCCTGTTTATATAGCATATTATTATTTGGAAAAGAAACACTGGAAATTAAGTCTTTGGTTGTGTATTTTATCTTGCATTTCGTATTTTTAATTTTCCTTCTGCCTCCTCCATGTGGTACATCAATACAGTACCGGTATTGTGTGACGATATTTGAACCGAAAATATTATCAAAAACACGAAGGATACCGTAATTCCCTCCAAAGATATTTTGTCTCTTGGCGTATTTCTCAACTATCACTTGTAATTTAATAAATCAACAAAAAAGTCACATTCCACAATTTCAGATTTGACAGCTGCCTAAAAATGTGTATCTAACCAAGATCTGATCAGCTTAATTAAAAAATAGCGCAACGATTGGTTGCGTACAAGTTGACGAAATAGTTCCAAATGCGACTCATCTAAATGGAAACAACCAGTTTCCACCCTTTCCTCGTCCATTTTCACGCAAATGCCGTAAGAAATTTGAAATTCTAAGGATATCCCAACATACTGGAGACATCCCGAATGCCCGCTGAAGACTGACAGATCGTCAAAGATATGCAATATTGTAGAGGCAGCGCAACAAATCAAGATGTGAAGTAAACTAGTTGGACCACGTGATCGGCACGGTTACATAACACGGGGCCGGGCCACACGTGAGACTGCGGGCCGCTTCTCGTCTCCCAGCTCCCAGTGTGCGAGATGTCACCCCCATCCATCACCATACCAGCCACCAGGTCGCGCCAGCGGAGGTCAAGGCAGAGGTTCGCCACCCGAAACAGCGAATCGCGTTAAAATTCCGAGTACATAAGTAGTATACCGAGTAGCGGTACAATGTCACAAAATGGCGATTTGGAATCGGCAATTCTCGTTTGAAACGGCTTCAAGATTAAGTGCGATAAAATTTTTGAATTAACTTCAGTAGTGTAAAAGTAGGGCTGCTGGGACGTGACGTCATCACGATGACGTCAGCAGTGATGACGTCATCAATGACGTCACTAATGACGTCACTAATGACGTCATATGACGTCACATGACGTCACATAAATGACGTCATGGTGACGTCATTATCGCTGACGTCATCATGATGACGTCACTGACGTTAATTAGGTCAAGGTCATGCAAGAATACAAAAAAATTTTTTTTGCACTTTTGCGAATCCTCAAATTTTGCTGAGAAATTGAAATTTCTCGAGGAACCACAAAAGTGCAAAAAAAAATATTTTTTTTTATTCCCTAGCGATCAGACTCTCGACCTAATGTATCCGTCAGGGGTCATTGACCCGTCCCAGCAGCCCCACTTGAAAAAAAAATAATTTTTTATATTTTACTTACCCACCGAGAGACTTAGAGCCGAAGAATAATTTCTTCAAACACCCGACATTGCGACAAACGACACGCGATCCGAACAGCACCGCGTCCGAAGACGTACTGACTTGGGTGCAGGCGGTTCCCCAGGTACCCGGCCCAGTGGTGGGGATAAGGAGGTGGTGGGGGCAAAGTGGTCAGAAGGAAGAAAAATTTATTTTTTTACAAACAACTTGTCCCAGCCGGTCTTTTACCGGACCTCCGTAACTCGGATTGGAAATATTTCCTGAGAAATATTTATTTTTTATTCTTTCTCAGGTGATGTTGGAACTTGGTCGGGAATTGGAGTCACCAACGTAACCTTACTGGCAAAAGTTAGCTCGTCTAAAAGTTTCTGAAACATTTTATCATCCATAGTGATATTTGTGTCCCTTGAGTAAAATTTTGGATTATTTTTGAAGCAACGTTTCATTTTTGTTAAAGTGGAAGTCTTGGACACCTTAACAGAATTATTTTGCTTGGCCAGCAAAAATTTTACTCTTAATAATTTTTCTCGCAAAGTTTCAGCCATAGATGTGTCTCACAGTAAGGTTTGGATAAAACTGAAACACTTAGTCCAGTGTTGTACCTTAGCTGGAAGTAGTGGGGGAACAGGGCTATAGTGGGGGAATGAGTAGTGGAGGGGGTAATGCAGACTGTTGTTGACAAGTGTAGAAACAGTTTGCTGGGAACTGTCCAAGGAGTAACACGTACTGTGCAGAAAAATTAACCGAGAGACTTGTGTAAAATTTAACTCCAAGAAATATTTAATGTAAGACTAAAAGAGGTAGAGCCAAATGAAAAATAATTTTGTAGGAGACGGGTATGGATCAGTTTTGTAGTAAAGTTCAAAATCCACTTGTGTGGAATAAAATTAAATTGTGAGCGAAAAATATTTAGCCACACCTGCAAAATACAAGTGTATGAAAATATTAGGAGACCTGTATAGCTAAATAAAAATTAATTTTGTATCAAACAGTCTTCCAACATTTCAGTTTCTAAGCCTTAACAAGTAAGGAATAAAATATTAAATAATGAGTGGAAAATAATTTGTTAAGTAAACGTAATTGTAGCAGTGTAACAAAAATTAATTTTGTGCAAAACAGGCTAGGTTTTGTTTTGCTAAGTTTAATAAGAAGGAAAAATAAAAATTTACTCACAGAAAAGTCGAGCGGTGGCGAGGTGTGGCGTGTTTGTTGGCTTTCAATAAACTGACTTACCTTCTGTTGAGCTACAGTTGGCCAGCTGACAAATAAACCAGTCTGTTATATAAGCATTATGTAACCGTCTCTGCCGGCTGTGCTGAATCCGGCAAGCTAAAATATTATTCTATAGTACACCTGACTTGGACTGAAAATATTCTAAGTCCCAAGACCCCTCCCCCCCCCTCGGCTCCGGACGAGAAGTGAGCCCCCCCCCTCCGGGGAGGAGGAGGAGGTGGCATAGCCCGAGGCGTTGCCATACCTTGACATGTGTTGTATAATGAGATCCGGTTAGTAATGTATTCAGGTGTGGCTCTTGGAGATTGTCCAATGCCGCAAACAAGTACGTGTCGAGGTCTGGCTGTTTTCGTAACCAGATCCGGTTCCCCCACTCCTGACCGGCTCAGCTTCGGTTCTCTGAGGCTTTGCTTCCTCGCAGTTGGTTTCAAACACTTCAGCTGAGTGGTTGAAGCTCTGCCCTACAGGATTCGCAATGTAATGTTGGCGCCGCATTATATTGGGAATTCTTTTAGTCTAAGGCATGGCATGTGTAGTGTTAAGAAATATTTTATTTTGCGCTTGCTGCTTCTGCTAGGTCTTGGTGTTGGATTTATTTAGTCTAAGTGTTGTGTGTTGAAAAATATTTCTTTGTACTAATCTTCACAGGTTGTCCCCAAGTAGAAATTTTTCTAAATTCGCATCTTGGAGGTACTCCTCCGTAAATTGGCAGCTTAAGTGTTAGGCTTTTGAGACTTAACAGTCTCTGTAAAATAAAAAGTTTTCGAGGTTCAGAACCTCAATAATTATTTGTTACCAACAATAGCATGGCGCCTAACGAGCCCGGGGGTAGGCCCCTGGGGATCCACCCTTAGGCCTCTTTCGGTCAGGGGCGCTACTGGACCTCATCACTCTAGATGGGTGGTTGGCATCCTTTAGCACGAGGCGTCGGATCCTGACACTGACCGGTGTGCTAGGCAAAAGTCAGTACCTACGGGTTAAGACGGGATCCTCGGTCATGGTTAGCATGGCCTCTTCCAAATTATTGTAGCATGTTTCCCTTAAGGAAACTCAAAATTAAATAAATAATTTTTTATAAAATCACCTCCCCCTAAATGTTGAGATCCCCCCGATGCCTCTGACCGCCGGCGGTCTTAGGCATCGGGGGGATTTCTTTTTTAACTTTTGGATGACCTTGACCCATATTAGTGTGTGAATAAAATAATATTTTGTTCCACACGATATGTAGGTCAACCATGACTTAGGCGGATTTTTGCCTGAGTTCTGAGGACTCCTCAGGACTTAGAGCGAGATGCGACTAAGTGTTGGCTGTCCACACTGTGGTGGAACAAAATATTATTTGATGTTGACACATGAGTAAGGGTAGCAGGTATCCAAGAGTTAAAGTCCTAGGGGTAGGTGACCCCCACCCCCGAGCCCCGGACGGCAAGTGAGCCCCCCCCCGAAATTTTTTTTTTTTGGATTTTGACCTTGACCAAAAATTTTTTGCTCCGGACGAAAACTGCGCCCCCCCCCCGAAATTTTTTTTTTTTGGATTTTGACCTTGACCAAAAATTTTTTGCTCCGGACGAAAACTGCGCCCCCCCCGAAATTTTTTTTTTTGATTTTGACCTTGACCAAAAATTTTTTGCTCCGGACGAAAACTGCGCCCCCCCCCGAAATTTTTTTTTTTGGATTTTGACCTTGACCAAAAATTTTTTGCTCCGGACGAAAACTGCGCCCCCCCCCGAAATTTTTTTTTTTGGATTTTGACCTTGACCAAAAATTTTTTGCTCCGGACGAAAACTGCCCCCGGGGGGGGGGGAAGCTAGTAGTGTGAAATTGTTACTCCTATGACAAGTTAAAATAGTAGTGGCATACTGTTCCCCCCACCAGTCTACCATTGAGGTGTCGCTGAAGCATGTTTGACTCATCTCATTCTCTCTTGGGCTGCCAATGGGTTGACATGGATGTTCCACCGCTTCAGATGTAGCATAAGTATAAAGGTAATATTTAGCACAGTGGTATCATGTATGTATTTTAGTAATAATTAGGCTACAAAATAAAATTTTGTTTTTCAGTTTGTTGGTCTCTGACAAGTTTTAAACTGTGAAATTGTAAGGATTGAAAAAAAAATATTTGTAATTATTTATAATATAGGTAGCACCGTTTTAGTGCTACCTTAAATATAAAATTTTTAAAGATCTGAATTTTGAAATTTTTTATGCTGGTATTAATTCTATATTGTTTTTAAGCTAAATTGAATATGCAGGTAACACTTTAGTATTTTTTCCGTGGAAATAGTCTTAATTCTGTACATTTTTTGAGTGTTACCATGTAGTAAGTGTGTCAAAAAGCATGTGATGAAACAAATATATTTAAAAGTATTAAATTTGTTTCAGTTTGTTGGTCTCTGACAAGTTTTAAACTGTGAAATTTTAAGGATGGAAAAAATATTTGTAATTAACTATTTAAAATATAGGTAGCACCGTTTTAGTGCTACCTTAAATATACATATATATTTTAGGGCACCTTGGGCGTGGTCACCCGGTGGGGATATAAGGCGGCCGGGTTGCATGCACTTCTCATTTTAGCTCCAGCTCTCGTGCCGACTGGTTCTAAAAATGTCTTGTCGTATACCTTATGATCCTTTGTACTATAATCTGCTTGGTATTAATAGTATTACAGACAATGAGCGGAAATTGTATAAAAAATTTTGTTGTTTACTTGATAGAAAGCAAAAACTACCGCCAAATACCTTCACCTACAAGCTACCCCTGATAGACAAGGATGATGTAAGCAAACTATCATCAATTCAATTGAAGTTTCTGGAAGAAAAAATTCTTGTTTGTGTGAGAGAAGTGTTTCATAATGAATATTCAAAAAGATTGGCTTTTTTAAGGAACATGCAGGACATGAAAAAAAAAAACAGTATCCAGGATTATATTATTTATATCTTTTTGAGAATGGAGCAAGTGTAACGGTAGAAATAAGTATTAAACTAATGTAATTCTCCCAACCAAGTGTTAAAGTAGGACTTGAACTTTGACTTGATTGAGGTTTTGCAGAACAGAGAAGGAAAAAAATTATTCCTTCACCCTCTTGAAATAAAGATCAGAACACCCCTCAAGTTGGAGCAATATTGGACAGAATGTTGCTGTGTAAAAGACTTATATTTTGTAGTAGAAGATTATTTTTGGACACCAGTGATGACGAGGATAGCAGTGATGAATTTTCACCTTTGTAAATTTTTTTTTGTTTAGCATTTTACAAAAATCAAAAAAATTATAAAACTGTAAAAAAAAGAAAAAAAAATATGAGTGGGGGATAGAGCAGCAGATGCTCTATCCCCCGCTCAAAATAATAATTTCCGATGGCCTTGACCCACTTTTGAGAATTGATTGTGGTAGGGGAAAGCATTAGTGGAGGGGGAAACGTCATATATACGGGTAGTCAAGCCTCAGTCTCATTTGGTAAGAAAGAGGGAACGCTGGATCGGAGGTGATGGTAAGATTGACTCAATAGCAAATACTTTAATACTGCAATATGTTAACAGGTTGTCAATGGTTAGGAAATATCTTTTATTTTTATACTACCTAGTTTGTTTAAGGTTAAAATTTTAAATATATTTTATTTTGGTCAAATGCTTTTGCCACACATTCTACACGCTAAGACTCATATAAAGTACAGGATTTAAGCTGATCTCTCGGGGAAATACTATGTAGCCACCTCACACTGGTTATCTGAATCGCATAGTATTGGTGATTTATACAACATAAAATTTTTTTTCAATATGTTATATATCACCAATTCTTATTCGAGTCAGATAACCAATGTTAGGTAGCACATTAGTATTTCCCCGCGAGATCAGTCTTAATTCTGTACATTTTTTGAGTTTTGGCGTGTGGTAAGTGTGCCAAAAGCATTTGCTCAAACAAATATATTTAAAAGTTTTAATTTTGAACAAGTTGGGCAGTAAATAATAAAAATATTTAACTTTTGAACCAGTTGACATATTATTGAAAGTATTTGTTAGAAAGTTGATCTTACTACCATCTCTTATCCAGTGTTCCCTCTTTTTTACCAGATTTAAGGTGGCCTTGACCTATATATTTGTCCTAAATAGCAAATTTTAAATAAATATAATACATTTTGTTCTGCGCATGTGCAGATTTTTTCTGCGCATGCGCAGAACGGGTCTTTCCCAAAGATCACCCCCCACCACCCGCTATAAAAGGAGGTCGGTCAAGAGCGTCTCTCATTCTTTGGTAAACTTTTGTGGAGTTAACATCTAAGGACGCTAGTGGTAAAAAGTGTTAAAATGCTTCTTTGCCATATTTGTGGGGAATTTTTCCCAGATGAAGTGATTCTTCAAATCCATCAAGAACTACATATGGAAGACCCGGCGAGTGAAACGGCTAACGAAATGGACATGGACTGGATTGATGACATTTTGGATGAATTTAATCAACGGCTCGACAACTGGGAGAGTTATTTGCAACAAATGCAGCAGGGACGACCCAGCGTGATCCAATTTGGAGGTGCTGGACCGTCAGGACTTAGAAGAGGAACTGTTGCGGAACCAGAAGAAGAAGAAACGGACACTGATACAGATTTAGACACGGAGATGGATTTGGATATAGAAACAGAACAAGGAGGAACCAGACACTTACGCACAACTGCTTTTCCCGGACGCACGGTAATACATAACAAAATAAATAATGTGCAACTAGATTTAGAAAATTTTGTAACCGAGGCAAAATCATTGATCTGTGAAACTTTAACTAAAGAATTGGCAACATTAAATATTATTAAATTTGGTTTAGTTTTAGATGCGTTATTTACTAATACGGATGGTGAAACAACAGTGAGGGGGTTTATAACGAAAAACCGTACTTTGATGTATGCTTCTGATGTGAATAAAATTGTTGAGGAATGTTTGGAAGAACTCTTAACAAAAATGCAGGAGCATGAGGGGAGAGGGTCAGGTTGGATGTTTACATCCGTAGAGGGTTTAGATTTAAGAGTACATAAGCACGGTTACGGTATGAGGGGTAGCAGTTACATCAAGCTACCAAAGAAAATTGAACAAACTAAAGCATGTATAAATGTACAGAATGAAGATAATGAGTGTTTTAAGTATGCTATGTTATGTAAATATATTTTGCCAGAGCAGCGCCCTCCTAGAGTAAGTAGACACTATGTAAATATAAATAATAGATATAACTTCCAAGGACTGTCTTACCCTGTAAGTGTTAAAGACATTTGTAAATTTGAAAAGAAGAATCCCGGTGTTAGTGTAAATATTTTTGGTTTGGATGATGCAAATAATGTGTACCCCTTAAGGGTGACTAAAACTGAACTTAGGAACCATACTGATTTGTTATTAATAACAAAAGGTGAAATTTCACACTATGTGTACATAAAAGATTTTGAAGCTTTAGTAGGTAAACAGTTATCCAAAATGAAATGTAAAAAAACAATTTGTAAAAGGTGCTTTTGCTTTGTAAATAAGGAGTTAAGAAGAGGAGGTGCTCAGTGGCTACAAGAACACCAAAGACTCTGTAATGAAAATTTTGAATGCAAAATTAGTTTGCCTGCACCTACTCGCTCTATTGTAAAATTTGAAAAGATTAGCCATCAATATAGGGTACCATTTGTAATTTATGCAGACTTTGAGTCTACACTGGTACCCCAAGAACATCCAGAAGGGGAAATTACCAGTAGGACAAAATACCAGCTGCATAAACCTAACAGTTTTTGTTTGCTTGTTAAATCCACACTGTCAGAAGAACATTTGAAAAATTTTGGTTTAAGTCCAACACCAATTTTGTACAGAGGTGAGGATACTGCTAAACATTTTGTAGATAACTTGTATTATATAGCTGATAAGGTTGAAGAAGTGTTCAGTAATATTGTCCCTATGATTCCTCTAGATGAAGAGGAGGAAATTCAATATATCAATGCCACTAATTGTTACTTGTGTAAAAAAGAATTTACTGTTGAGAACCATAAAGTTCATGACCATGATCATCTTACTGGTTATTACAGAGGGGCTGCTTGCAATTCATGTAATATTAATTATAAACTTCCGAAATTCATTCCAGTCGTTTTGCATAACCTTAGTGGTTATGATTCACATTTTATTATTCCGGAATTGGGCAGGGATGATGGGAAAATTGATGTTTTGGCCAACACTTTAGAGAATTATATTAGTTTTTCCAAGACTGTTGGCAAGATAAAGCTTCGATTCGTGGACTCTTTTCGATTCATGTCTTCTAGCCTTGCCAACCTAACTAAAAATTTAAGACGACAGGATTTAAAAGAAACCAGAAAAATTGTGCCAGAAGATAAAATGGACTTGGTGCTAAGGAAAGGAGTTTTTCCTTATGATTATATTACAGGAATGGAAAAATTTGAAGAAACAAGACTACCACCTATCGAAGCGTTTAAAAGTAAATTAACTGAAACCGAAATTTCAATTGAAGATTATAATCATGCTCAGAAAGTCTGGAATGAATTAGGAATGAATACCTTGGGTGATTATTCTGACTTTTATGTAAAACTAGATGTAACATTATTGTGTGATGTTATGGAACAATTTAGGAACACCTGTTTCACCGCTTACGGACTGGACCCGCTACATTCTTTTACTTCTCCCGGTTTGGCCTGGCAGGCCATGCTAAAATCTACCGAGTGCAAGTTGGAATTGCTAACCGACATCGATATGGTTTTAATGATTGAATCGGGTGTACGAGGTGGATTGACCCAGGCTGTTACAAGACATGTGAAAGCTAACAATAAATTTCTACCAAATTATGATAAGACTAAAGATTCGATTTTTCTTGGATATTTTGATGCCAATAATTTATACGGTTGGGCGATGTCCAAACCCCTTCCATATGGCGACTTCCAGTGGGTAGACCCGGACAGCATCGGGGACATCATGCAGATCCCACAAGATGGACCGACCGGCTACATTTTCGACTGCGACTTCGAATATCCAGAACACCTACACGATCATCATTATGACTTGCCACTGTTGGCTAAAACTGAAGTATCACCGACAGGAAAATGGCCCAAATTAATGATGACATTAAACAACAAAAATCGTTATGTGGCACACTATTGGGTTGTACAGCAAGCGTTGGAGTTAGGACTAAAAATAACAAAAATTCACCGAGCACTACAATTTTCTCAGTCGTGTTACTTGAAACCTTACATAGATTCCAACACTGCGAGGAGAGCAGCAGCAACATCAGCCTTTGAAAAAGATTTTTACAAGCTCATGAACAATGCAATATTTGGAAAAACTTTAGAAAACAAAAGGAAACACAAAATTGTAAAATTAGTAACAAACCCCAGACAGATGCAGAAACTTGTACAGAAACCAAATTTTGGAACAAGTATGATAATTAATGAAAACTTGGTAGCAGTCAGCATGAAGAAAACCAAGATAGTAATGGATAGACCGTTGTACATAGGAATGTCTATATTGGATATAAGTAAAACGCACATGTATGACTTTCATTACAACAAAATGGTTCAACATTATGGAAGAGAAAATATTGGAGTAGCCTACATGGACACGGATGCACTAATTTATTGGATTAAGACACAAGACATGTATGAAGATCTTCGGACGTTCATACACAAAAATGATTTTGATTTTTCCGACTACCCAAGAAATCACCCGAACTTTAATGAAAATAATAAGAAAGTTTTAGGCAAATTCAAAGATGAATGCAATGGAGCAAGCATGGAAGAAATCGTTGCACTAATGTCTAAATTATATTCTTTTAAAGTATATAAAGGACATCAAGAAGAAACATCTACCACGAAAAAAGCAAAAGGTGTGAAGACAAGTTATTTGAAGAAAAATGTAAACTTTGAACAATACAAAAACTGTTTATTTAACGACACCACCTTGACTGCTAAATTCAACACCATAAGGAGTGAAAAACACAAAGTGTACAGTGTTACAGAAGTGAAAAAAGCATTGTCAAACAAAGATGACAAACGTCACATTATGGAAAACCAAATTGATACTCTTCCTTTTGGCCACTACTCTCTCAACCCTATCAACAACTAACCTATTCTTCGTCCTTCTTCGTCCTTCTTCGACCTAAATTCCTTTTTCGGCCACTACTCTCTCAACCCTATCAACAATTAACCTATTCTTCGTCCCTCTTCGTCCTTCTTCGACCTAAATTCCTTTTCCTTCCGTAAAAAAATGGGGAACACGGCAAGTCCAACGCCTTGTTCCCCATTTTTTTACATTAATTTGAATGACCTTGACACATTTAAAATCAGTTTTTAATTAAAAACAAATTTTTATTTCCACTTTATTGGTAATATAACAACCTAAACATAATTAATAAATTGTTTATAAAATTATTTTCTTAACCCTCTTAAAATAAGGGAGGGGGGTATCATATAAATGAACTATATTTTTTAAATATCATTCATTTATATAATACCTTAACCTGGGGGTAATGTAATAAAAAACCATTACTCGGACATTTCCCAAACCATGTCCTTGAGGGTTAAGGAAATATATTTAAATAGTATTTCTTACCAATTTAGAATACCTTAACAGACTTAAATAGGGTTTAATACATACATAAAGTTCATATCTATTTCAACCGTAATAACGGAAGGATTAAAAAATGGATTTAAAACAAAAAATTGTTAATGAACTTCATAAACCTGCTAGAAGAAAATTTCCCCGTAGAAATACCGTTATAAAAGGAATGAACGACTTATATCAAGCGGACTTAATAGAAATGATTCCTTATAGTAAACAAAATAAAGGATTTAAATATATATTGACTATTATCAATTGTTTTACAAAAATGGCAGATGCTTTACCGCTAAAAGATAAAACCGGCAAGAGTGTAACAAAAGCCATGGAAACTGCGATACAGAGAGACAAAAATACCATAAAACATTTACAAACCGATGATGGTAAAGAATATTTCAATAAAGAATTTTCAAATTTAATGAAGAAACACAATATAAACCATTATTCGACTAATTCAGAGGTAAAAGCATCAATCATAGAAAGATTCAATCGAACTTTAAAAGGTGCGATGTACAAGATGTTTTCAAACAGAGGATCGCACGTATGGATTGATATGTTACCAAAACTAATAAAAGATTACAATAACAACTTCCATAGAACAATTGGTATGAAACCGAACCAAGTGACTAGTAAAAATGAAAAACTTGTATTAAAACGTATAAAAATGAATACTAAACCAAAAGTTGAAAAACTAAAGCCTAAAACGTTTAACGTTGGTGATAAAGTGCGAATAAGCAAATACAAAGGTGTATTCAGTAAAAGATATCTGCCAAATTGGACAAATGAGGTTTTTACCGTATTTAAGGTGCAACCTACAGTACCAGAAACTTACATTTTAAAAGATAATAAAGGACAATTGCTCGAAGGAGGGTTTTATGGACATGAAATGTTAAAATCCACAGTAGGTGATGTATATCTCGTTGAAAAGGTGTTGCAACGGAAAAAAGATAAAGTTAAAGTGAGATGGTTAGGATTTAATAAGAGTGAAGATTCTTGGATACCTAAAAAGGATCTCATATAATGATGGAGCATCATTTTAGGTTTAACCTTTACAAAGGATGGAGATAATACCGCAAAAGGATAGTTTTCCTATTAATAATATTGATGAACTCACGGTGGACAATTCAGAATTAAACAGTGGCAAACATGGTGTTTTATTACCAAACACGGTGCGTTGTCTTGTAACCGGTCCATCAAATTGTGGTAAAACAAATGTAGTATTCAATTTGATTACAAACCCAAAAGGATTGCGTTTCAATAACTTGTATGTCTTTTCCAAATCATTACAACAACCCAAATACCAATTATTAGAAAAAATATTTAATAATGTGCCAGAAGTGAAATATTACAAGTTTGATGCAAGTGAAAGCGTAATGCAACCGCATGAAGCTAAACCATTTTCAGTTTTTATATTTGATGATGTATCCTGTGAAAACCAAAACACTATCAGGAGTTATTTCGCTATGGGGCGACATAACAATATAGATAGCATTTACATAGGCCAGACTTATAGTAAAATACCAAAACAACTGATAAGAGACAACGCAAATGTGTTAATTGTATTCAAACAGGATGAAACTAACTTAAAACACATATATTACGATCATGTCAATGCGGATATGTCATATGAACGGTTTAAAGATATATGTGGTAAGGCTTGGGCTGAAAATTATGGATTTTTGACAACTATGAAGGAACAACCACTAAATAACGGCCGATACAGGATAGGTTTTGATAAATTTATATTAATTCACTAACCATTATATCACACAATCATTCTTGTACAGCACGTCTTGCTACAAACATGGTTAACCAAGAAAAGTTAGTAAAGGAAATTAAATCACTTAGTGATTCTATTCGGGCTAAAAACAGAGCATTAAAGTTAGGTATCAGCGAAAGGGAAAAATTTCTCGAATCTACTTTTAAACCTATTACAGAGCCTTTGAAACAATTGAACAAAAAATTGACTAAACCTTCTTTTCAAGGTGATATTATTGCTCCAATAACAGAATATGAAAGGGAAAGTGTAATATTAGAAGATATTAGCGATGAGGACCCGGAAGCCTCCATATTTAGTGATACAACGGCAGAAAGAGAAGATGTATATGCTGGTAGTGAAGAAGAAGTGGTATCTATAGCAAGTGAAGAAGAAAAAACAGAAGGAGAACCATCAAACATAAGCTTATTGGGTGAAACTATTCATACAAAAGGACCGTTAGGAAGGAAATACTTGTTAAAACTGTTAATTGGAACTGATTCTACTAAAAAATACCACAGTTATGGAGCAAGAATGTCCAAAGAAGGTGTAATGATTGGTAATAGCAAATTAGATGTCGATGAACATGATAATATTCACATAGGTGATCAAATATATAAGGGAACAAGGGGGCTATTTGAATTATTATTTGAAAATAAACCTTTAAAAGCATTGGTAAAAAATGATGATTTGGAAGTGTATAGCAAAATTTTGGATCAAACTAATGCATATAAAAGAAATTATTTACCTGAAGCACCCATATATAGAAATAAATCTGTAAAATATAAAGATTTTGTTTCCAAATTAATACCGATTATAAGAAGAAAACCTGTAAAAAGAAGATTAGTAGCATCCACTTTAGATTTAAGTTCTCCAGAACCGAGAAAAAGAAGCAAATCAGTCACCGGTAAAGGATTGATGAAGAAACTATACAATACAAACGTAATTTATTACAATAATATCAATAAATTGGTGGATAGAATGAAACTAATACATGAAGCCAAAGAGGCGGGTCATACTGGATTGGAAAACGAATGGGTGGCTTTAGTGGATGAACTTAGAAACCGAGGGGTAATCTCATAAAAATGCGTTACTCCCTAAAATGCTATTCAGTTGCACCATGAGTGTCGACAAGTTCGGACGGTATTCCTCGGATGGATTATATTACGCGAATAACTTAAAAAGAGGTGCTGGTTTACCACAAACACCTGAAGGAGATTATGATATTAGTAATAAAAGGTTAAAAAACATAAAAGATCCCACGGACGAAAACGATGCAGTAAATTTAAAAATAGTAAATGAAAAAATATCACCAACTTTAAGACTACACAATAACACATATGATGCAGAAAATCATAGAATTATCAACGTTGGTAAACCAAATCAAAACGGTGATGCAATAAACAAAGGTTATTTGTCATCTGAATTAAAAAATACGTTAAAATTCAATGGAAAAACGTATAGTGCTAACAATAAACGTATATCCAACGTAGATGACCCTAAAGAGGAAAAAGACAGCGTGAATAGACGCTATTTACATTCTTTAATACCTGAAAAGACAAAAGATGGATTTTCTTTTTATAAATTTGTTATTAACGATATAGGTTATCCAAAAACTGAAAACGATGCTGTAAATCTAAAATATATTAAAGATCATTGTATCACACGTGATGTAGGGGTTATAGATTGTTTTGGTAATTGTTTAGCAAATGTAAAAGATGGTTCGGCTCCATCGGATGGTGCAACAGTAGGTCAAATGAAAGAGACTTTAAAACAAGAAACATCTGGATTTGTAAAACAAGACCAAGTGGTATCACGGCGGGGGGATTTGTTTGTACAAGGAAATGAAAAGTTTACATTACTTGAAGAAAAGAATTTACTTATTGATGGACATGTACCAAAGTATAATGTTTGGGATGGTAAAGGAAAACAATTAATAAATATAGCTCCTGCGTCATTGCCTGGTAATGTTGTTACTTTTGAACAGATAATACAATTAGAGCCAGGTGGACATAGATGGTGGAATTGTGATAACAAACGATTAACAAATGTTGCAGACCCTGATTATGTAGATAACGCTGTAAATGTTAACTTCCTTGTTAAAGTGATAGGTAATATATTATTTGATATGCATAATTATATTGCAGCCGGTCAATATAAACCTGTTGATGAAAAACAGAGAAATACATGGATAAAACAAGAAATTCTTTATAAATATTTTTTTAATAAAACAACACAAATATTAGGATCCACACTTTGGGGTCCTTTTACTATTTAATTGATCAAAATCATAAATAACTTCATTTATGTTCAACTCGTCGTAGAGGTAACACATAAGCTGTGCATTTCAATTATAAAAGACAATCATGACATTTCAGTACATCAGTCCATATCGAGACACTGTAAGGAAAGGAGGTGGGATCACATCCACAGCGGTTTCTCTATTAAGTAAAGCTTTAAATCGAATTCCAGTAGGATCTGTCGTAAATAGAGCAATAGACGCTTTACCATACGAATTTCACATACCGGGAGGTTATCAGTATTGCGGACCAGGAACTAAATTGAAAAAACGACTGGAAAGAGGCGATCCAGGCATAAATAAGTTAGATCAGGCTTGTAAAGAACACGATATAGCATATTCCACATTTAGCGATACAAAAAATAGATCAATAGCTGATAAAAAGCTCGCGGATATAGCTTGGCAACGAGTAAAGTCTAGTGACGCTAGTATTGCAGAAAAAGCAGCAGCTTTAGCGGTAACAGCAGGTATGAAGGCTAAAACAGCAGTAGGAGGTGGAAAAAGGAGGCGAAGAGTGAAAAGGAGATCGGCAAAGACAAAACATGGAGGGAATATTAGAAGAAAACGACGTTCCACCAGAAAGGGTAGCAAAAAACCAACAGTATGGTCAATGGTAAAAAACGGGGCAGGTCTATACCTAAGACCGTATCGTGCATATTAAATAAAAGAAATCAATTAGTAATACCACATAAAGCGTTAACAAATATTGAATTATTTAAATACATTTCATGTTTAAAAATACCTTTTTTTCGTGGTGTCTTTATGAAAGATGAATTACCAGTTAAAATATGGAAAAACGAAACCGGCATTGTAAATTTAGACAATTCAGAAGGTCCTGGCACTCATTGGGTTTGTTATAAGAAATTAGGTGATAATATTTATTACTTTGATAGTTTTGGCAATTTACCACCACCTAAAGAACTCGAGCATTACTTTAAATCTGCTAAAAACATATATTACAACTATAAAAGAGAACAACCTGATAACACTTTAATATGCGGCCATTTATGTTTGGAATTCCTAGCTAAAAGTATCAGTCACAATTGAGATGTCTTCCTATACGGTATCATTAACAGGAAAATCGTCCACTTTGCGAAGTATCCTTTTTCCAGCGTTACGCTTGCAAGAAGGAAGACTTTGGGAAGCGGCACTGTTGGATTTTACAACTTACAACTCTATTCCCAATGTTACGGAAGATAAAAATAACTTATTGCATTACTATAAAGGAAAAGATGCCAGTGGGAAGTTTACAGACTTAGAAGTTTGCAGTTTACCCACAGGTTCTTATGAAATTGATCATATTAATGAATTTTTGCAAAGTAAAATTGGAAAAGACAATATAACATTAAAAGGTAATAACAATACGATGAAAGCTGAAATTAACTCCAAATATTATATAGATTTTACTCAGGAACACTCAATCGGTGAATTGTTAGGATTTCCCAAAGATGGGCCAATTTTAGAACCAAATCAAACACATTCCGGTAAACAAACTGTAACAATATTAAAAGTCAATAGTATAGATATAACTTGTAACATTATACAGGGAGCTTACAGAGATGGAGCAAATACCCATATAATACATACTTTTTACCCGAGTGTACCTCCAGGATTTAAAATTGTTGAAAAGCCACAAAACCTAGTATATCTGCCGTTGAACACCACTTTCATTTCAGACATCGTGTTGAACGTATTGGATCAAGACGGTAACTTGATAGATTTCCGAAAAGAGCCAATTACAGTTAGATTACATTTAAAATCGACACTTTAATACAAAATCATGGGTTTATCATTTAAAAGTGGACAACCTACGGGGAACCGCATTAGTAGCTCTTCAGCTGTGGAGGAGTTAACACGCGAGAACATTCGTTTCTTAGAAAAGATTGGTTTAAAATTAACCGATTATGGATATACTGGATATAGCGCAGGGTCCGACATTCGACGAAACCCTATGGGAAAAAGAATATCACACCCACAACCCTTACACTTCATCAAAATTGAACAATAACGACGAAATTCGTATTCCTATACAACATCAGGACATTTACACACTACCATGTGAAAGTTACTTGTATATCGAAGGAAAAGTTACTAAAAAGGATGGTTCTACTACTGGTACAACAGTTCCATTTATAAATAATCCTATGGCTTTCCTGTTTGATGAAATTAGATATGAAATATCAGGTGTAACAGTTGATTCCACTAAAAAAGTAGGTATTGCAACAACTTTAAAAGGGATAACATCTATATCACCTAATGAAACCAATTTACTTCAACCTGCCGGATGGGTTTTACCTGAACATGACACAATCACTCCGAATACAAAGGGATATTTTGATTTTCATATTCCATTACGTTTGTTGCTTGGATTTGCTGAAGATTATAGAAAAATAATATTAAATGTTAAACAAGAATTAGTTTTGTTGAGATCTTCTAACGATAAAGACATTATTAAAGCTCCAGACGGTACAACAGATGCAACTTTAGAATGGAAATTAACATTAGACAAAATTGTATGGAGAGTTCCACATGTTAAATTAGCTGACGAGCATAGAATGCTACTATTAAGGAAATTAAAGGCTGATCGTGATATTGTAATTCCTTTTAGAAGTTGGGAATTCCATGAACATCCCAGTTTACCTGCTACAGATCGACACACTTGGACTGTTAAAACATCTAATTACGTAGAACGAGCCAGGTATATTATATTTGGTTTACAAACAGGTAGGAGAGACAGTATCACAAAACATGCAGGCAAATTTGATCATTGCAACTTAAAAAATATTAAAGTTTATTTGAATTCACAGTTTTTCCCATACGACAATTTAAATGTGTCATTCGCTAATAAAAAGTACAGTATATTATACGATATGTATGCGAGATTCCAAAATTCATATTACGGTAAAACAAATACACCTTTATTATCACCAGAAGAATACTTAGATGGTTACACAATAGTTGTAATTGATTGTTCTAAACAAAATGAATCAGTAAAATCATCAAGTGTTGACATAAAGATAGAAATGGAATTCAACGAGCCTATACCTGCAAATACAACTGCATATTGTTTAATTTTACATGATAAAATTGTCACTTACACACCTTTGACTGGAATTGTTAAAAATGTTTTATAAAAAATCGTTTTTGTAAAATTTCAATCACGGGCGCGATTATAAAAGGGGAGCGCGCAGGTCGCTCCTGATCAGTTTGTTGCCTGACATCGTATGGGTAGCATCATCTTCAATATGGCTTCTACTAGTGGTACAACGGAATGTGATATAGAGAAAGAAATTTCAGAATTTTTGGACATGAATGAACAGCAACACGGCGCAGATCAAGAAGAAGAAAAAGGTAAAAAGAAGAAATATTTGTCCAAGAGGAAGAGAAATGTGGAAGAAAATATTTCACCAAATATTTTAATGGAGGTATTTTTAAGAATTTTTTATCCAATCTCTTCAAGTTTGGATAAAAGTGTTTTAATTGGAGTTATGAAATCAACCGACTATTCACCTACAGTAATTTTAACCCACGGAACAAAAATGATTTTGTTTACAGCCAACGCTTGGGAATCTTTTATGAAACCCCTCCATTTGTTGGAATGTTATTTTAATAGCAACATGTTTGGCAGGAAAACAAAAGTAGGACTATTGGATTCAGACTTGGAAATTGATATTATTAAACACAGAGGTGAACATCAAATGAGATTCAGAGATACGACCAAACATGACATAAAAATTCAACTGAACAGAGAAGAATTTTTTATTTTAACATGTGCAACTGAACCAATAACAAGATATTTAAGACAGCTAGTATTCTCCAGTTCAATTATTAAAGATTATTTAACAGACACTTTGGACAAACAACCGGATGCACCAATTTTGTATGGACCTGTGGACACTTCAATATTCAACAGAATTCCTCATGAAGTTCAAATGTGGAGACAATTGGAACAATATGTGCAAGAAAAAAATAATTTTGTAAAATCGGATGAAGAAACACATTTCAGTGATGAAAAGGATCAAAGTGATGAGAATGAGTACAACAAAAATGACCAGATGGAAAGTTAAATAAAATTTTAAAATTTTTCACAACACTTTACACTTCAATTGACAAGTTTTCAATAAAAAATTCAAAATTTTGTGGGTGTAGGCCTACCGGGGATGGTGCCCACGTTAAATATACACCAACGCGCCTTCAACTGTACGGCCTGGCATAAATAAATGCCTACCGTGGTGTGGAAAACAGTTGACCTTCTGACACCGTGATGGATAGACGGGTGACCTTTCAAATGGACATGGAAGAAGAAATCAAGTCCAAGCCGGGTATTATTGAATTTCAAGCTTTTCGTGGTAACGATGATCGGTTTATAATTAAAGAACTCGTATTTTACGATTTAGATAAAAATATTCCTTACACATTTTTATTTAAACCACCATGCTCTTTTTCTTCACTAACCACCAAAGCCGCAACAACAAACCGATGGACTTGGAAATATTTTCATCACATCGATTGGTATGACGGTTTTACCAGTTATTCAGACTTGTATCATATTATGCATCAATTTTCAAACAGATTTACTAATATTTACACAAAAGGACTTGAAAAGAAAAGATGGATAGAACAATTTACATCTACTCCAGTTAAAGATGTGCAAATAGATAAAAATTTTAAATTTATTGCTGAAAACATTTGTATTTGCACACAAAGTGTGGAACATGAAAGGGACAGGCACTGTGCGTTAAAAAACGCTTTAAAATTAGCGACTTACCTGCAAGATGGAGAAATCGGCGATGGTGGTGGGGGTAACGGCGATTATAAAAGCGAGGAGCAGACCGAGACCTGGCACGAGTATTACTCGAGATTCCGAGACGACAACATCTCAGAGCAAGAAGACAGCGAGGACCTCTAGAACAACCATGGCATCCAACCAGTTTCTGCAGTCTTTGGTGGAACAATTCAACGCCCACTCCAAGTCTACAATTTTGCCGGTAAAAAAATGTTCTGAACTCAAGGATGAAAAACATTATATTATACATGCACTGAAGAAAATGGAAACTACTGTCGGCGAAGCAATCTGCTGCAGTCTCAGCGAAGCACCATATACTCCGGGGGATGAAGCAAAATTCCAAATTTACCTTCCGAAGAGATTTGTCCACCTACTACAAAATGAAGATCTCCGCTCCATTCAACCGGGATGTCTCTACTTGGTGTCCCACGGATGCAGCGGCAGCAACTCCACCGAGCTTACCATCCACATCGCAGACAAGCAGCAGTGTTAAAAAAAAAATTTTTTTCTTTCTTGTATCTGTTTGTATTTTTTAACTATATATATTTTTGTCATGTAATCTTGTTTGTACTGTTTTAAATAAAGATAAAAAACCAAAAAAAAAAAAAAAAAAAAAAAAAAAACACACAAAAAAGGCAACATATCAATATGTGAAACAAAAAAATTTTTCACATATTGATATGTTGCCTTTTTTTTAAAGCTCTGGGATGACCTTGACCTTTGACCTTTGCACAAATTAAACATAAACTTTTTTTCAAACAGCAATATGTGTGTGTGTGTGTGTGTGTGTGTGTGTGTGTGTGTGTGTGTGTGTGTGTGTGTGTGTGTGTGTGTGTATGTGTGTATGTGTTTTCCCCCACCATTTCAGGTTACCAGCCTACAGACTGTAAAGAAGTTCAGTTTGATTGCAACTGTCAAACGATGAGCACCCTATTTGAGCTTTGTGTAAGAAAAATTATTGAAGATCAACAGCTATTTAGCCATACTTTACGATCCAACGCTCCTCAACAAATTAAAATTTTTATCAAACAGTACAAGCTAGACAACAGAGGTTACAACACTTTTGGTTGGTACAAGTTTGGTGATGGTACAAAATTTTGTCGAAGTTGTGGAAGGGCCGCTGTATCCAACCCGGCACAATTCCTACAAGATGATGGATGTTTACAATATGGCCATGTCGCTCCAGTTTTAAGTTACCATACACCTAAAGAACTTTGCGCCATTTGTTCAATCAATATGTTTACTTGGCAAAAATTTAACCACCTCTCATCAGACAGCGTGTAAACAACTTCCCCCCACCACTATTTCATACTACCTTAAAACGACCATGCTAATATTCATTCCGCCTTTGGACATCATACGGAAAACATCAAGATGGCTCTGACTGTAAAATGTGCAAATTATGAAGAAGTATTTGTAAGAAATCTGCAAGAATTAAACGAAATTGTTCAAGAATTTAAATCACTAATCGAACAGGGATACCGATTGAACATGCAAATTTTTGCTTGCAACACAAAATGCCCTCATGTCCCCAGGGATGACGAGCCGCCTAGGTCACCATCATCAACTTCTTCAGCCTACTCCTCCAGATCATCCATGAAGACTCAAGCCAGTCCAAACTTGGAATATTTCTCCTGACTAATATTTATATTTTGTATCCTCATTGTACTTCAATATGCATATTTTTGTATTGTAATAAAGGAATGATAAAATAAAAACAAAATAAAAAAACCTATCTTGCTACAGTATTGTAGCAAGATAGAATTTTTTTAAAACACAAATTGGATGACCTTGAACATGTTCTAACATGTTCAGGTTTTCCCCCACCACTTTTCCTATTGGATACCTGAGACGGCAGCACCAATGTGTTTCATTACATCTTCATCTTTCAAGCTGCAATCATGGATGTTCCACCACCAATATATGAGGCCGATGAAGCAGAAAGCCTGGGGAGGTGGAGATGCCAGCATGTGGATCTAGTGGAGATGATGGAAAGAAGGATGGAAGAAAGACGGATCAGGAAGGACCATATGCTAATTCAGAAAATTTTAAAATTAGATCTCTTCATAATCTTGGCCTTATTGATTGCAATCTTCTTCTACTTGGTCTACGCAGTTGTATACTGTCTAAGATGCATCGAGTGTACAGATAAAGCAGCCAAATTGCCGGTTTTCAACACTACTCTGTAAATAAATTTTTCTTTTTTAAAACTCCAAATAGTTGACCTTGAACATGTTTCAACCTGTCTAGTTGTATCAATTACCCCCACCACCACCATTCCAAAAGACTAATCCTACATGCAAGTCTGGCTTCATTTCCAACTCAGCTACGCTAAAGGTTACACTACACACAATGAAGTGGGAATTACTTGTTGACAGTATTCAATACCTAAAAGAAATCTATGAAAAATTGCACATGCGGCTTCTTCAAAATCCAGGGATGATAATAAAAATGAACTTGGAATACGACTGTCCACTCATCGACGACAGTATGGATGAAGCAGAAGGGGTAGTCCAAAATACACAAGGAACATGTTGCTGTGAAGAAAATTCTTCGACAACATCAAGCACAAGTCCGGACAGCACATATGGGGATGAAGGAGGATTTTTGTAATTTGTAAATAAAATAAAAAAATAATTTTTTTTTTTAAACTTCAAATGGTTGACCTTGAACACGTTTGAACATGTTGAGCATTGTGGATAAAAAATATTTTTTTTTCCTTATGCCTATTGCTGAATAACAAACTCAGTTGTATAGTTTGCAAAAAAATTTTTTTTTCATTTCATCCGACCACTTTACCCCCACCATCTCCTTATCCCCACCACCCTGCCGAGTACCTCAGATACACGGAGAGACTTACTCAGTTGCTGTTCAACTCTTGTGGTGTGCACATCTCACTTTTTGCACTCAATTTACTTATATTGAGTTTAAATTTAAATATTTAGCAAAATATCAAACATTTCTTAATTTTTCGGCAAAGTTTCAAATAACAAAAAATTTTTTTTTTCACTTTCGGTTTGATTGAAATTTCACAAGTTCCAACATCACCTGAGAAAGAATAAAAATAAATATTTCTCAGGAAATATTTCCAATGCGAGTTACGGTAAAGGACAGACTTGGATGAGTTGTTGCAAAAATTTTAATTTTTTCTTCCTTCTGACCACTTTACCCCCACCACCTCCTTATCCCCACCACTGGGCCGGGTACCTGGGGAACCGCCTGCACCCAAGTCAGTACGTCTTCGGACGCGGTGCTGTTCGGATCGCGTGTCGTTTGTCGCAATGTCGGGTGTTTGAAGAAATTATTCTTCGGCTCTAAGTCTCTCGGTGGGTAAGTAAAATATAAAAAATTATTTTTTTTTTCAAGTGGGGCTGCTGGGACGGGTCAATGACCCCTGACGGATACATTACGTCGAGAGTCTGATCGCTAGGGAATAAAAAAATATTTTTTTGCACTTTTGTGGTTCCTCGAGAAATTTCAATTTCTCAGCAAAATTTGAGGATTCGCAAAAGTGCAAAAAAATTTTTTTGTATTCTTGCATGACCTTGACCTAATTAACGTCAGTGACGTCATCATGATGACGTCAGCGATAATGACGTCACCATGACGTCATTTATGTGACGTCATATGACGTCATTAGTGACGTCATTAGTGACGTCATTGATGACGTCATCACTGCTGACGTCATCGTGATGACGCCACGTCCCAGCAGCCCTACTTTTACACTACTAACTTCTGGAACGGAATTTCGCTGAGGTATTTCACAGATCCATCATTTGTGATCCAACTGTGAACCTGGTTTGTAGAGATGTTAGACCCAACACCACACCATCTGATGGAACGAACGATCCATAATGGAAGTATTTACTTAGTACGACCGCGCTTAAAAAAAATTCACAATCTGAAATAAATCGTGAAAATGTTTGTGACTGAAGTCATATTTATTCAAAATAAACATCGTTGCGACCGTTCATATTCATTTACTATGCCACTTGTTTTGTGGCCCCATTATGTAGACCTAAGTAGGTTGGTTAAACTACCCTAGCATAACTATCGAATAAGTTATTAATGGAACTACTTCACATTTTTCTGCAATTGGTGAATTTCATAAAAAATGAATAAATACCTACTTGAGTTTTTGAGGTATGTCTGAGTTTGATTTTATGTGTGATAAGGTAGGTTTTTTATGTTTTTTTTATGTCTAATTTATTACTGTGAAGACTTTAGCTGTTATTTTCTGAATGTCCTACTGTATAGGTAAATTAAAATAGGTTCATTAGAAAGAAACATTTTGTTATTATTTTCTGACACATTTTTTATTTAAAAAATCTCAAAAAAATTTTAAACTGTCTTCAAATTTTTTAGATTATGGCACATGGAAGGCTAAGAGTGTATTAGATAGATTTATTCGGACAAGTTTAAATTTGGGAAGTAGCCGATTTATATGCTAGGCCTTCCTCCTAAATATTATTATTAGAATGTCACGGAAAGAGAAGTTTACTAGTCGCAGCAAAAAATGGATAATGGTTTTCGGCAAGGTTATTGAAGCTGTAAAGCTGTCCATTCCTAGGTTTTACGAATAAGTTTTGTATAGGTACCAAAAACAAAGTAAGTTATAAGTAAGTAAGTAAGTACATATTCGGAGCATTTCAATGGGTTTTAAGTATTTTGTGCTAAATTATAATTAGGTTTTACTTATTTTTGAAATGGTTATTAATGACATTTACCAATTTATATTGATAATGTAAAGTAGTACTTTAATATGATGGGGGTTTAAAATAAATTTAACTAGCAGCTAATCACCCGTGATCCGCTACGGACATACGTGGAATAATAAATATTAGGCTTACTATAGGATACTTAATATTATTAAAATTGGTATTTTTATTTTTTAAGAAAAAGATTGTCAGTAAAACATTTCATTTATAATGAGTTTTAACAAACATGTTTTATATTCTCAAATTTTTCTCAATCATTAAAAAAGTTATACCATCTATTCTGTTCTTTTCGTAATAAACTGTAATTAATATTTTTATTGCAAAATGTAATTAAGTTAAATTCCTTTGGTAACTACAAATATTATTTTACTAACGTTGGTTTATTTTGCCCCTGAGTCTGAGGGGTTTCAAATAACATTTCGTCAAAGGTTTTGTTCCAAATTGTTTGGACAACTTATTGGTCCGAAGCACTGCGTCATGATCACGTAAAAAATTGAAATCAAGCTACGTTTAATTTTCTGTCGTGAAGACGTCGTCAAACAATATAAAGCAAAACACAAAACAGGAACAGATACGCATATAAATCGAACTTGAACGGGTGTACGCACACGTAAATTGTAAATGCGTTTGTAAGCACGCAGTGCGTGGTGATCGCATGGGAAGTCTTTTGGCTCCCCACTATGACGAACACGAATTTTCATTCCCTAGTCATCCATGAGTTATAGACAGCAAGGGGTGGGAGTTATCTAGAGGGCGTAAGTTAAAATCCCTGCCTGTGCCTGAGAAACGTGAGTAAACAGACGGTTTGTTGGCTAGCGTCTTTTTGAGCCTGAAAATCAGTTATTAGAGGAGGACGGGAGTTGACCATATGGTTGGTCAATTGGACGTGCTGTCCCGCTTCTCACCCTTTCCTTTTCTTAAATGTCCTGTCCTTCCGGGGGCTTGTGCACAATGCCCGTTATAACCAAACGTACTGAGCAGTTCGGCCGTTGTCTCCGTATCCCAAAGCAACAACTACAGTACTTGACTTCTGATCGGGTATATTCATTTCATTATCTTACCACAGCTACACAGTTTCATATCTAATTTCCCTCTGAACTCGAAAGAAAAGGCCGGATGCAGTTGACTTATATAATGCAGTTCTGAGACACCAGCCTAGGCCATCTTGAAACCATACATAATCCATAATACTGCAAAGATAAGCTTTCAAAAAGATTGGTACAGTAATACGGTACAAAACTAGAAGATATTATGAATTGGGGTGATTGAGCGTAGCCAATGAACTGCATGAACCTGAGGCAAGTGAGCGAAAAAAAAAACGCTGAGTGAGCGCTTGTTCTTGAACAGACTGACCTGAAGGGGGAAAAACCGTCAGTCTGGCATTGCATAGCATGTCGGATAATAGCTAGTTGATTATATAGGATTAGTGACCCACAGGTTATATTATCTCAACAGCGATGTAAAACACATTGGCAGCATTGCTAATGTGGTACTAAGTATTTTATGAAAGTCCTAAAATTTTTACACCGTAAATGTGGTATTCGTGTTTTGTCGTTATAATTGTTGTTAAATCTTTCAGCATCAAAGAATGGTTGAGTGCGGTGTACGGTGATCGAATGAATGAAAGTGCACAGTATAGTGTCAGTAGGCCAAGGCCACGGCTAGACCAACACTTTCCCCTTGCATAACGACGATCGACTTCCTCAACTTCCTCCTCGCCCCACCCCGCCCTGTCTTCACTACTACTGGGTGTCTTACCGTAAAACAAAAGTAAAAGAGGGCAGTAACTGTATATTTATGTAGTACTAGCTGACTTACCCATGCTTCGCAACGGTACTCAAATTGCAATGCCCACCTGAGAAATTTTTGCTGTTCTGATGATTGAGCTCTTTAGCTCCGTTCACTCGCTTCAAGTCTATAATATCCTTTATTTTTTATCACCAATCTTCCCACAATACTTTAAATAGGAAAAGCTGTTTATAAATTATTCCTAAATGTATTCGTGTTTATCACTAAATTGTTGCTTCCATAAGAATAACTTGGTGCGGGGTTGGGACGTGCGGGGGTAGAGGTTGGGAGGATATCGTCAATTTTTCTGGAGTTTTCACGTCAAGAGCTTTCAATAAATGTACGTTTGTGGGGCTTTTAACTTCTGGGAATGCAGAAGTTAACTTAACTTACTAACTTATAAGTTAGTAAGCTGTTAACTTAAGTTAACAACTTGTATTACGTATATCCGACGTTCAATAAAAATTAACTTCTATCATTTAAGTGATTAAGTGCGAAAACGATCAAAGATAGAGCAAAACATCAAATATAAAATTTGTTCATAACTTAATTCAAAAAATAATTTTCCATCGGATTTTAGATCAGTACGGTACACCCTTGAGGCCCTAGTGTGCAAAAACTAAAGAAGACACTTGAAGGTACCGAATTTGACAGCAACCACTCTATTTTTTAAAGGGTTGAAGTGGGTGTTGTATTTATACCCTCACTTTATTCCACTGAGTTAGAGAAATTTATTTTGATTTTTATTTAGAGAAATTGGTTCAGATCCATACTCTTTTATAGTCTTTAACTAGCTGCGTATAGGTGTTTCTATTTCTACTCTTATACAATAAGAACGAGCATTACAATCAGTATAAATACAACTGTTTATTTTTTACTTCGTCTTATGGGTTTCAATCAGTTCATCTCCTCATCTTGATTAAATGTTCTTTTGTATGTTTTTGTTTTATATTTTCAAACGACATTCAAGCCATCTTCTAATTTCTCTCAATATTTATTTTCATTTAGGATTTCACTGATGTACAACTATATTTACTCACTTTGAAATGGTCACAATTACTTGTTTAGTACTCACTATACAGTATTAATATTCTCTGGCATCGCGTTTCAAGTCCATTTACAGTGCCGAGGTTGTGCCACAGGCCGTCAGTGTAATGATGACAGCAGCTGAGGCTCAATTCATTATCCCGCCGCTGACACATTTGTCCCGCGGTACGGTCCATTAGTGCTGGCCTGACAGCAATGGCAGGCGATCTGTACACTAGTACACTGACAGGCGCTGGCTTGACGAGCGCCATATTTTTATTGGACTGACACTTAATTTTCCAACTTGGACGAGCGTTTAATTCTAAAGTATCTGATATATTAAGGATGGTAATATAGTAACTTAACTCTAGTTTCTTAAAATGTTTGATATGAATTTGCTTGTCTCTCACTGTACCGGCACGCGTTTGTTTCAAGATTTTAATTCCCTATTCACATATCGAGGATCATTCTGGTAGAATCAGATTACTTTTTTTTTTATAGCCTTTAAAGGTTTTTTTATTGATCCCAAGAAGAAAAATTTACATTTTAGTCCGTAGGCCTATTAATAGTTTATTTGTGCTTCTAGGGACTAAAGTACAACTTTGTCTCCCTGATGGAGAAAAAGTACTTTAGTCCCTTGATGCACTCGACATTTTCCCTCCACCTAAACGAATAACATTTAGGCCTATAACAAAAGGCCTACCGTATATAATTTAACTTTGCCTTCATATTATCCCTTGCTCCGTCAAGCTGGATCAGTCACGTCAACTTTAAATACCCCCCGTCGCAGCAGACCTGCGTACTCAGCGAATTTACAAATTAGTAATATTAATTTTGACCAGCTAAAAATGTAAACAAAATTTCATCACGTGCTCATAAATAGGGAAATAAATGTCTATTCTCTTTAAGATAATTATAGGGAAAGAGTATGCAGGTATGCTGCCATGGGGGACACTAAAAGAAGGTTTTTAGCATAGAAAAAATTTATTTCGACCATATAAAGCCATATAGTAAGTTTCATCAATATCTGCCCATAAATAAAAGAGTTTGCCTATTCTCCATATGATTAACATGGGAAAAGAGTATGCAGGTTTGCTGCCATGATAAGTAAAAAAACCGAGATTTTTTAACTTAAATGGATGAATCTCAACAAAATGAAGCTAAATACCAAGTTTCATCCTAAAATATTGGTTAATAAGTGAAATATTAACACATCATTATCCTCCATAAGATTAACATTGGAGCCCCAAAAGACAATGTACTGTCTTTAGACTTTGTAATATCTCGGTAACCAATAGAGATAGAACAAAGCTTCAAAATACTAAATTGTGTGTTTTTTTGAGCTAAATCCAATGGTCAAGATAAAAGTTTAAAATTTTTCAAATTTACATATGAAAAATGCAATAAACCCATTTTTGGGGTACAAAACCTCCCAAAACTACCCCTTCCGGTAGGTCGATATGTCTGGTTTTCGAACTCATCCGAATAAACGTAGGATTACACATCTCTACCAAATTTGGTGTCAATCGGACCATTTTTACGAGAGTTATCGTGTCTAGGGACACATACATATATATACAGGGTGTTTCAGAACTCCCTACCAATATTTTAAGGCATTGTTCCTGGGTTAAAAACATATCTAAATATCATATTTAAATTGTCCGGAAGTCTTAAGTTACTCACACAGCCGCCATTTTGTTTTTTACACATAATAATTTTTATTTCCGTAACGGATGGTTGTATTAAGATCATATTTGGTATAAATCTTAATCATACCAATGAACATTCCCAAGAAAAAAATTAATTTTTTCTATTGTATATTTTCAAAATGGCGGCCATTTTAAATTTTCAAACTCAAATATCTCAAAATCGGTTAATTTTATAAAAATTTTACAAGACACAAAAAAGTTGTCAAATTAAATTACCTAACCAATGGTGCCAAATTTGTAAGGATCAGACAACAAATAACGGAGTTATTGCGATTTTTCTTCATAAAAACGAGGATTTTGCATTGAATTTAATGCAAATAAGGCCATTTTAACAGCAAAATCAATGTTTTTATGAAGAAAGATCGCAATAACTCCGTTATTTGTTGTCCGATCCTTACAAACTTGGCACCATTGGTTAGGTAATTTAATTTGGCAACTTTTTTGTGTCTTGTAAAATTTTTATAAAATTAACCGATTTTGAGATATTTGAGTTTGAAAATTTAAAATGACCGCCATTTTGAAAATATACAATGGAAAAAATTAATTTTTTTCTTGGGAATGTACATTGGTATGATAAAGATTTATACCAAATATGATCTTAATACAACCATCCGTTACGGAAATAAAAATTATTATGTGTAAAAAACAAAATGGCGGCTGTGTGAGTAACTTAAGACTTCCGGACAATTTAAATATGATATTTTGTTATGTTTTTAACCCAGGAACAATGCCCTAAAATATTGGTAGGGAGTTCTGAAACACCCTGTATATATATACATATATACAGGGTGTCCAGCTTCCACCTTTACAAACTTTTCCAGGTTATTAAGCATGCCAAAACAAACAGAAAAATCATATAAACATATGTCCGGAAATGCTTCGTTAAGCCGCTAGCCGCCATTTTGTTTTTTACACTTAAGAATTTTTATTTCCGTAACGGGTTGTTGTATGGAATTCATATTTGGCATGTACCTTAATCACACCAATGCTCATTTTTAGAAAAAATATTATTTTTTTCCAATGTATATTTTCAAAATGGCGGCCGTTTTAAATTTTTAAACTCAAATATCTCAAAAACCGTAAATTTTATAAAAATTTTACTAGACACAAAAAAGTTGACAAATTAAATTATCTAAACAATGATACCAAGATTATAAGGATTAAACAACAGATAACGGAGTTATTGCCATTTTTATGCATAAAATCGTTGATTTTCCATTTAAATGCATGCAAATTTAGGTTACTTTAGAAGAAAAATTTCAATAACTCCGTTATTTGTTGTCATATCCTTACAAACTTGGTACCATTGGTTAGATAATTTAATTTGTCAACTTTTTGTGTCTAGTAAAATTTTTATAAAATTTACGGTTTTTGAGATATTTGAGTTTAAAAATTTAAAACGGCCGCCATTTTGAAAATATACATCGGAAAAAAATAATATTTTTTCTAAAAATGAGCATTGGTGTGGTTAAGGTACATGCCAAATATGAATTCCATACAACAACCCGTTACGGAAATAAAAATTCTTAAGTGTAAAAAACAAAATGGCGGCTAGCGGCTTAACGAAGCATTTCCGGACATATGTTTATATGATTTTTCTGTTTGTTTTGGCATGCTTAATAACCTGGAAAAGTTTGTAAAGGTGGAAGCTGGACACCCTGTATATACATATATATATACATATATATATATATATATATATATATATATATATATATATATATATATATATATAAATTTTAATGACTATTATTTTTGGTCTCTGGGCACCTCAAAACGAAAAAGTAACATGGTCCCGGGCTTAGGTCTTACCATGAGACCTACGGTAATAGCTTATTCCCTATGGGAAATTCGCTAAAACACACAAAGTATAGGCTTTATAATTTTTATAGAACACAAAAAACAAAACAGAATTTAGGCCTAGTCAAAATTATTACACCTAGGTTTTGGACTTCTTAAATTAATAGCCTACTACCAAGCGAAATGTAAACAAATACGTACACTGCTGACAGAATGGCTTATGTTACAGCTTGCTTTTAGTAAACAAAGACTAACGAAACAAATACAAGTGGCATCTGACTGTGACTCATGTTCTTTTTAATCTTCCTTAATGTTATTATTATGTAGGCCTAACTAACTTTAGCCCCGTGGTACAAAAAAGTTGAGTTTTCCCTAGGTAGAAAAAATGAGTATTCAAGTTACATGGGGGTAAAAACTAGTATACTTTAGTACTCTTATCCAAGGAGTAAAATACGGCTTTAGATAGTAGGTGGAGGAAAAATGTTTAGACCCGAAGTCGTTTTCTGGTAAGAAGTACGACTAAATACTTTAACAAAAACTTAATGTATTTTCAAAATAACTTTATTCTGTCAGTTCCCTGTAAGAAAACATGTTTTATATATTCTTAAAAGAACATGGAAAATGTTTGCTAATGTGTATTGGAAGTATAATCACTTCTATTTTTGAATCAATCTAGTGAATAACTCTCTTTATTTTCATTTTTTTTTAATTGCTAGTGAAAACATTTCCTTATTTCATATTGACAAATTGAACCGTCCTCCGAAATTGCCTTCAAAACACGTGTAGCAGAGACGTGTACAAAAACGTGGTGCTTCACGAACGCTCGCGCGAGGCCGCGAGAACCGGGAAGTGAACTTGAGGCGCGGCTTGCTCGCCTTGCGAGGCGCTCAAATTCGCTGCCACTAACGCCGGACGGTTTCCGGTGTTTTTACTTGAATAAACTTTAACTTTCCAAACATTTACTTCAAATTTTAAACGATCTTAGCGTAGTGAATTACGTAATGTGCAAACCGATAAATTAAAACAATATTTGTAGTTTCCTTATAGTTTAAAAAATCGCGAAATATCTATCATCTTCTTTAAAAGTGGGTAATGGGTATTGTGTGTACTCCCACAGCAAACCTTCACAGGTCAATGACAGCGGTTAAAATAGCGTGATCACCTTCGAAACTAGCGATTGCCTCACTGAAACCCTCAAGTTCGTTAAACTGCTCTAGCCGATCATTCAATTACATGTTCGAAATTCTTCGTCGCCGACCTTGGGAAACCGGAACAGTTTTTTGTTCACGGGCGTCATTGTGGTTTCCAGTATGGGCGGGCGGTTTGAAACATTTATCTTTTAGTCTTTTAGTATTTCAAACGAAAAGTTGTTCATGTTGAGGAAAATCCGTGTGTTGCAAAATACTTCAGTGACGCATGACAATAGGTAGGGGTATATAATCATAGCTGCCTTTATCATCCTAATTTATAATGGAGTTTTTAAAGTTCTTCAATTTGCAATTCAAATTGTAGGATATCCATTACATGTCTTGGAAAACCCATGGAAAATACACAAACCAAATGACTAAGGTTAGAAGGGATAGGGAAATGAAGGAAATATTCAGTACGTGGTTAAGTTTCTGAGTGGTCATGTTAGTTTAAGTGCAGTAATTTTCGATCAAAAATATTTTTCCCAAGTGTTTGTAATGAGTTGCCAGCTACGGTCTAAGCATAGTTGATTCGACGTGTATGTTTCCAATTAAGTGTAATTCGGACACCATCTATTGGGTAAGCTTTTCGTTGATTTATTATTGTTTGCTGCTGCATTGATGGTTAAATACACCCTTTTTATTTTAATGAGTTTTTTGCCATCAATTTAAAAGATCACGCAAAAATTAGAATTTGATTCTTTAAAATTCAGGTTAAGAATGTATGAAATATGTATACATTATTTTATATACTGACGTGTACGCTTTGTGTAATTAAGAATAATGTTGGTCAATAAGAAGTTCACCAACAATAAATAAAAAAAAATAAAAAAAAAATAAAAAAGCGATGTAATGTTTCTCATCGGTAAAATTATAATTTTGTTATTTATTTGTTAATTTGTACACCAACAACAAGGAGCTTTCAAACTCAAGTACAACTATTATAGCCTCTCGGTAATCGTAGGCCTACACATGGGACCATTACCGTGTCGGATCATAAAATATTGTGGATTCCTGTAGGTATCGAAATAAAAAATGCTAAATAACCTCTCAGGAAATGGCAATGGACAAAACGAGGTAAAAATGGGCTACAATCAACGAACTACATAAATAGAAACGAGTTGTTGTCCGTCGTTACTCGATATGGATACAGGTCCAGTCATGGTGAGTGGAGTCCTAGGCATCAGATGGTACGAAACATGTATAAAATGTATTTTTGAAATTGCTGTTTCCTTTAAATTGATCATCTTATTTATGTGGTTTAGTAAGTTAGGTCGAGGTTTTTTAAGTCATCTGTAAGTCTAGGTTAAGGATTTATAAAGTAAATTATAGACTGCATGAATTAAATTGCCAAATCCGGATTTAACCAGCACAATCCTCGCCATACTAGACGACCTTTATTGGAACCTTCTCACTGGTTGGCTTAAGGGATTTGCGAAATTTAGGTCTTTGGTGTACTAAACCTCTTTGCTAATTTGTTTTTTTTTCAGTTTGAAGCACTGTACAGGATATGTGACGAGGTCAAAACATCTCGACTGTCTTCCCAAAGCTTTCGTACAGTCTAACGTTAAAGTCTCCTTGGGCAGGACTTCGTTAATCCAGGATAAATTTTCTTAGTTAAATATAAGAAGTATTTCTTGGTATTATTTGGCTTGCATAAAATTAAATATACTAGACTTCCATAGTATTTTTTCTTTTTACTAAAATTTTTATCTTCCGCGGCGTACATGAAAATACAAGAGACGTATGATAGGTAAATCAGTACTACCTATTTTCTTAAACAACGATGGAACATTTATAACTGACGGTTATGTTTATGTTGTGATAAGCTGATTTGCAGCTCTGTAAATCTAGGTAAATATTACAACATCGATTACAACGACTCTGGTGCGACGTACATGAACGTTCCAAATTTCGGTATCAAACTAAATACACTGGATGAGAAGTCTATTCACTACAGTCAATGAGTTACGTAGTGATTGAAGTCGATTCAGCTAATGCCGTATGCTGTACTTTTCATTTCCTTGAAGCCTAAAGGAGATGAATAAAAGGAGGTTTTTGAAGTTACAACAATGTGGTGAATTGTACTTCAGCGTTTATATACTGATTTTCATTTCATACTGTCAACTTAAATGTTACAACGATACCTCGAACAGTGATCTAAGACAAAATTGTTATGTTCCCTCCGGAACCTCTGATAATAACATTCCCTCTTCCGTTTACCATCTAGACTGTATTCCGCCCATGAGGTGGCGAAATTCACGACCAACATCGTTCGGCAGTCTGCCAATCATCGAGTCATCAATAGCCTAATCGCTGCGACGGTCGCTGGCCTAGACAATATTTAGGTATTTCCTACGGTCCGCGTCTTCCGTGCGCTAATAGGCTGTTTTGTAGGCTCTCGTCATGGCGCGGCCACGGGGTCATAGCATGGCCCATCCCTGTATTGGGATGTGGCTGGTTATGGGTTGGCAACTGCGTACAATGTATTTGATACCGTAAAACTCACGTGTAAGGAAACATAGAGTATAATAATGACACACAATGCGGTGACTAGCCGGCCACTGGTGTCTAGCCTAAATCACAGCCTCCACCGATGACAGTCCACACAATAACACCCAACATTCAACATGTCACCAAGGTTGTATTTCCTGTCTAGGGCTTGCTCAGTCAACATATGGAATTATACAATCAATATTATTTCTAGTTAGACCTGACCTAATAATCCAAAATATTTGAGGTCAAGAGTAAAGTTTTTCTGATGACGAATCCATCGTGAAATTTCAACATTATACTTCAATGACCTGAGAGAATATTACTGGTATTTGCATTTGGTGATTTTGATTCTTAAAACCAAAATCTGAAAAAACTAGAAATGGTGAATGTCAAACAAACATGTATCGTGTTGACATTTTAGGATGAGTAGAATAACCAGTGCTTGCAAGACCATTACCCACTTACAAGAGTGCCCAAATACGTTCTTCAGTGCTGCAAACACTTTTTAAAACATTTAAAATATGGAATGACTTAGATGCCTTCAATTTTCAAAGTAGTCTAATGGCGTCTATTGATGCCGGTTCTCTTTAATGCTTGCCATCGACGCTACCCCAACGCAAGGGTCAAAAGAATAACTCCACCAACCCCCATCAAAATATAAAACTGCAAGGTCAGTAAGAGCTTCAGCATCGGAAGTTGACCCTTTGTGCCTGACAAGCCATATGGGACATTTTAAAGTTTACAAGATTTATCCGTCGTATAGTACAATTTTTTTCTAAATATATTGAAATGGTTGGAATTTATTTCGTACTCTATTAAATTACATAAGATTACAAACAGTAGATTCTGAGATCCACAGATGTAAAAAAGTACATTTCCGTTTATTTATTTGTTAATCGACTCGACAAAATTATTAATGTATTTCAATATTTAAATATTTAGATTATATTTATTTTTTTTTTTTTGATTACAGTAAAACTATAGTTTTATTTGTCTCAACAACTGTGTTTTTCCAATAACAGTAGCTTTGAAGAGACCTTTATACACAGTAAGCCTTTCTCTCCAATATCCACTTTACACTGAATTCAGTTCGGCGACCGCGAGAGCAGAATATGCACTGGTACAAGGTCAAGATCCGGACATGACCTTGATCGCAGTCCTGGACCACTTTTTGCACTTGCTCCAATGACGTCAAGGGAATTTCCACCGGTGCGGTCGCAACTGAACGCCGCGAGAGAGAGGGGAATAGAGGGAGAAGCGCCTGGGGGCGCGCAACGCCAGAACGGGCGGCAACAGAGGAAAACGAACGGCAAACAGCTGTCTGACGCCGGAGAGCCCGTGGATAAACAGAGAGATGGAATGATTGTGGGGTGGAGTGTTTGTTGATACACAGTATGGCATGTAAAACTCAGATTTTTAAATGAGCAGTAACAAGTTAATTTACATAGTTTCGATCTATAATATTAGTAAACAAGCGTGATTATTTGCCTCATTTTTCCAGCTTGTGTGCGTCGCAGGGGAAATTGGCCCATATCTTTAGAAAGGTGAAGTGTCCTGTAGATGCTTAGAAACCAAATATAATTTACATCGGTCCCAACGGCTAAACACTGCAGGCCTTATATAAGTTTAAATTTTATCGTATATGGGACTCTAATACGGAAGGGTATTGTATGTGTGCACACGGATCTCAAAAACGGCTCAAATTTTTTTCTTCAAACTTTGCAAATAACTTATTTTTGGGATAAAAATAATATTTACACGGGTCTCTATGCTAGGAAAGAGCTTTATTTTGTTGTAATGTTGAATATGAATTCTTTCAAACTTTTAACATTTGTCTGATTGAGATAAAAATCAAAACAAAAGAATTTTTGAAAATAGCTGACTCAACTGTTGAAGTAAGAACCATGTGCTCCATTATAAACCTTTTTTTATCCACCTATTGGTTTGCTGAATGATGATACTGTAATACCGGTACAAACCATTTAACAGTTTTTAAAACGTACTTTATACTTAGATAGATATAAGTAAACAGAAGTACAGTACAGAGTAGAATTGCAATTAAATCAAAAGAGATTTATTAACATTGATAAAATCAGCTGCTAACACTAGAAGCAAAATCCAATTGTTACAGATTCAACATGTGGTCCAACAATCAAAAGGCCTACATTAAAATGTTTAGGCGAATGAGCGGAGCAAACGAGATCGCTTAAAAAACAAGCCTTTTTGCGCTTCCATTTTAGTTTTTAGCGCACAGTGTATGACTGATATTATTATACTACAAAAATAATTGTAAAAGATTAAAGAGAAAATGCTCGGCCCTCAGGTACTCTGCATCATATGAAGAAGGGCGATTGATTGAATCATTAGACAAATGTTGTATTAATAAATGTTAGCAAATCAGGAAGAATAGATTTTTCAGTGATTAAAAATGTTAAAAAGTAATTATGTCTAGATCAACTGAAATTTTGATCGAACGTTGACCAGTGGCGATCTTTTATCTATACGTATTTAATACGCTAAGGGTTTTTTTTTTGTCTTGAGAACTCCTCCTACAATTTTTAACCGATTTTCAAGTTTTTACTGTCGTTGGATAGGGCTTGGTCTGTAGTTGTTTCCGCCAAAAACTGATCAAAATCGGACTGAAAATAAAGGCGCTATCCACCATTGAAATATCAAAATTTGCCATTAAATAACATTGGGATTGAATAAAGCATTTAAACATCTGTTAATAATCAGCTGTAAATACGTATGTCGTGGTGATTAAAGAGATTCGCAATATTGTATTGGTCGGATATCATTGATTTATAGCTAAAAGTAACATTTGTATTGTATTATAATAAATTACTCGATTTCGAGCAACACGTATATTAGTACATATTTAATTCGCGAAATGTAATTTTTGTCCACGGGGATCTCCTTCTACAGCTTACAACCAATTTTGGTGATTTTTTTTCTTTGGACAGAGATAATCGTGATCTTGTTTACTTAGTGAATTGATTGGTAAAAGTCCACCCAATCGGAAGGGCCTTTCTAGCTCAATTGGGAAAGTTTGTTATTTTCCCATTCGCTTAACATTGGCAAGGAAATCAATAGATCAAGTTTAAGGTTAACAGGTGTAAAGAGTGTACAGAACCACTAGCGAGAAGATCTATATATTCATACCAACGAGTTAATGTTAAACTAGGGAGGATACGCCAACGAACTGCATTAAAAGAACGTCAACAGTAAAACAATTTATACTGTATGCACAATTTTTTTTAAAATCTAAATTGCTAGATTTCGTTCAACAAGTACACTAGTTTTTATTGTTGAAAAAATAATTGTTAAAAAGTAACAATATTTAACACATGATGAATGAGGCATTAAACATAAGTAATTTACTTTCAACGTTTAAACTTATATAATCGAAAGCTGGGTGTTCAAAGTCACTATGTCTCGATTTCCAATCAAATTGGTACAATTTTATTCCAAAACAGACTATCGCACAAACTGCCATCTTTCAGAGAGTGGCAATACAATTACAGTATTTTTTTATCTAGCTCACTACTGTATTATTTTCCAACTTCATCTCTGACTTCTTTTTCATGTAACCTACCAATTTGCTCATTTTTGGGTTTGTCTGTCGTAGTACTTTTTAATTGTATTTCTTAATTTACGTGAACGTGTTTACTGAATAAGGAAATAAAAGGAGTTGGTTGTATAAATAAACAATTCCTTGATCCTGAGAATATTGAGTCAGGCGCGCAAGTATCCTTTACATAACATTTATCCTTCATATTTTGGTCCAGTTTTCCTTGTCCAAAAGAACAAGTTGCCACCTTTAAAGTCTGGCACGTGAAGCAGGTTACCTACCGTCCTTGGTATTACAGTAAACTCTCGTTCATCGGAACTAATGTGGCGGACGGCCGGTTCGGATGTCAAAAAATTCCGATGAAGCGGAGTCCGTCGTGAGTCATCATTTCCGCCCGTACGGTGACCTATCATGATTGTATTCACTCTTGTTTTTAAGATAACACAAGAGATTTTATGAAAATAAGGCACTCAAACTTTGAACATGGTAACAATGAACCTATAGGGATAAAAACAATGCAGGAAATAAAGATCCAAAATCTTTATACTCATATTCCATATTCATATTCCAGCAGTCAACTGACTTCCACGTAACACAGGTGCAGTCCCGACGCGAGACAGACTGAATGACAGTTTGGGAAGCGGTTGAGGGGATGTATTGTTCACTTCCTGCCCCCTTCCTCTTTTTATTTTTGTGCGAATACTCCACGGCCTCATAAATCACATCGATGGGTACAGATTATGGAAAACGCCTGATGTCTTTTGATGCAAAATGTGATACTTCACTGTTGTGCGGATAGAACGAATGGAAATTGAAGGCGCTAAAACGGAAAAATTATTAATTTCGTAAGAAAAAAAATTAATAATGTCCAGATTTTCAGTTCCGATGAAGCGGAGTTCCGATGTCACCGAGTCCGATGAACGAGAGTGTACTGTATATTGCTCTTTTACCTGTTCGATTCTATCTAACCGGGTTTATACTGTCTGTTATGTGTACTTCAAAGACAGTTAATCCTAACTGTAGAACATTAGAACATGACATAAGAAATAACTTATCTTATCTAAACAGTAATCATTTCCATATCGAGGCTTACGAATTTGATGCCCTTTGTCTCTCTTCTTTGTGTTTTAATAATACATTGTTGTGTTAATAACAATGGTTACTATTTTAATGGTTATTCTTACGCAAACAGATTATTATAAAGTGTTATACCATAACAAGATTTATCAAGCCTCCGCTGTGGTTGTCCCGTGAGCTGTGTACTGTACTACGTATAGGCCTACCTCATGGTCTGGCAGTACGTTGAAATGTTTCCTCAGTTTAGTTTCCAGGTTTTCTTTATCGTCATTTCTATTTAAAACGCGAAATCTTGACTCTTTCAGCCTCATATCATCGTTCATTCTCCACGGTGGTTGATACAAATTCTAATATCCGTCCGCCATATTGAAAAAAGTTTATATGTAAATGGTCATTTTTATGAGTGGTATATGTAAAATTTTGTAATTATGAAATAAGTGTTCTTAAAAATTCTTTTAAGATATTTTCATTCTTATTTTTATTTTACGGAATAGTTTCAGAGATATACAGGGTGTTTCAGAACTCCCTACCAATATTTTAGGACATTGTTCCTGGGTTAAAAACATATCTAAATACAATATTTAAATTGTCCAGAAGTCTTAAGTTACTCACACAGCCGCCATTTTGTTTTTTACACATAATAATTTTTATTTCCGTAACGGATGGTTGTATTCAAATCATATTAGGTATAAATCTTTATCATACCAATGTACATTCCCAAGAAAAAAATTAATTTTTTCCATTGTATATTTTCAAAATGGCGGCCATTTTAAATTTTCAAACTCAAATATCTCAAAATCGGTAAATTTTATAAAACTTTTACAAGGCACAAAAAAGTTGCCAAATTAAATTACCTAACCAATGGTGCCAAGTTTGTAAGGATCTGACAACAAATAACGGAGTTATTGCGATTTTTCTTCATAAAAACATTGATTTTGCTGTTAAAATGGCCTTATTTGCATTAAATTCAATGCAAAATCCGCGTTTTTATGAAGAAAAATCGCAATAACTCCGTTATTTGTTGTTAGATCCTTACAAACTTGGCACCATTGGTTAGGTAGTTTAATTTGGCAACTTTGTTGTGTCTTGTAAAAGTTTTATAAAATTTACCGATTTTGAGATATTTGAGTTTAAAAATTTAAAATGGCCGCCATTTTGAAAATATACAATGGAAAAAATTAATTTTTTTCTTGGGAATGTACATTGGTATGATAAAGATTTACACCAAATATGATCTGAATACAACTATCCGTTAGGGAGATAAAAATTATTATGTGTAAAAAACAAAATCGCGGCTGTGTGAGTAACTTAAGACTTCCGGACAATTTAAATATGATATTTAGATATGTTTTTAACCCAGGAACAATGTCCTAAAATATTGTTAGTGAGTTCTGAAACACCCTGTAGGTAATTAAAGTTTCCCCATGATATTATTAAGGGACGAAAAATGAACTTCAATTGCCTGTAGCTCCCTAACCGTTAAAGTAAGAAAAAATGGCAAAGAATTAAAAAGTCTCAAAATTTCATGTACAATACAAAGACGACATAGAAATCGGGAGTTTTTATTTAAAATTGTTGAGTTGTCCGTCATATATGAAAAATGGGGGGACTTTTTGAAAATGTGTAAATCCCCAAAAATGGAAAACCAAAGTCAACTTTAGTTACCGTTTAACTTTTCATTATAACGTACAGTTTTCAAGTAAAACATCTGGCATACTTAAACCAATCATCAATCGCCTTTTGTCTCCTCGCTCCTTATCATCGTACAATAGGCTAATGTCTTTAATTTAGGCCTACTGAAATCTACAGTTACAATTGGTTTTTCAAATAAGTCAAGTAAACCTGATTGCTGTGTTTGGTGAGTACAGGTATTCATAAGATGAAGATGTTGAGCTAAAACGTAGCCTGGTTTAGATCACGATAAAAAGCGGTCTCATAAAATGCTGGTGTCGGCCGCCCCCTATAATTTGCGAATCGTGGGATCTCCGCTGACGCAAATGGAAATGGGAGCGCAGGCTACTTAAAGTTTTCATTTTTTAATGCACTAAGTAACGCCAGCAGAATAATTATCTTGACGGCCTTAAAAATAGCATTTCTGATATGGGCTTGAAGGTTCTAAAGTTACAAAATTGAAATATGTATGCAAGTTTAACACGTAATTAGATGAACGGATCGAAGAGGAGTGAAATCCTCAGATAACTGTTGGTCGCTCAGTGCAGTGACAAATCCCAAATTCATTGACCGACGATTCCGTTCGCAAGAAGCCTCAGATCGACTACAAACTTGCACAGTAGATTTTAGGCGTAATTTGAAAGGTCAAGTTCGTTTCTGAAGTTATTCTGTTAAGTAATAAAGTAATGAGACGTAATTTTATTTTCAATAAGAAATGCACTGTGGGCTGTAAATAACGGAGCTTAAGGCCATGTTAATCGAAGCTTGAGTTGTTTGTTGTCTATTTTCTGCCTGTTCTACTACAACAGCACTAAATATAATACAATTTGTTATTTATTACATATTTTAAGTTTTTCATATTTTAAGTATTTATGAGGTTTTAAGTTTTTGCCTTGACTATGAATACTATAAAGATATATTTTATATTAACAAACAATAATAAAAAGAAAATATTTACTAAAAAAAAAAAATTAAAAAATTTAAAGTATCTGCTGGTAATATATATCTTTTTCTATGTAGTTAATATGTGTAATTTTATAGATGTGTTATTTTTATTTATTTATTTTTAATAGCGTAAAACTAGAATTCTCTGGCTTATGTTGCCGTTCATCCCCATACGCGTGGAACAAACGTAGGCCCACTCCTAGTTATTAGAATAATTGCAGCTATTTTATATCGTATATTTCGTGATTGTTGTAGTAGTGGTAGTTGTGGGTTGATTAAATAAGCATTTTACTAGCTTTGCCATTTTTATTTGTTTACCTTGTAAATTCAGTTACATTGAAATGAAAATAGCTATTTGTGTAATAAGAGCGTAAAGTACGTCATTGCCACTCGAGAATTGTAGATGGCCGCACGAAGCGTCATCAGCTGAATGCGGCCAAACAATTCGAGGGCGGCAATGACTATTTGCGTTCGTAATACACATTTTTCCTACCAACATAATTGTTACTTATTACATGTTTTATTGTATCCAAAATGTCATTCAAAATGTTATTTAGATTATTTTTTATTTGTTTCTGTTGGAACATTATGTTAACAAACATAACCTCAAACTAAAAAGAAGCAATTGCAAAACGACAACAATGAATAACAGCTGTAGCATGGTTTGTAATAACAGCTGATTTAAAATTGCTGTTTGATCTAGCGTGCGGTAAAGAATCATTGCCGCTCTAGAGCGGGAAAGAAACGGAAACCGGAAATGAACTGTTTTGGATAGGGGTTACAGGTGTGGCAATGCAATTATTTCCATGCAGTGGTAGGAAAAAGTTTTTTTTTTGAGTCTTTGTGATTTTTAGACAGTGGCATTTTACAAAAGGTTTTACATTGTACCATATAGTCAATCAATAAATAAATCTTCATTTTATCGACACATTTTCGTAGTACATGGTAAATCCGGCGTCTCGTTAACTCTACAAACAAAATAAATCATACATTAAAAAATAAATCCTAGAAGTGTGATATGATTGAAAAACTAAAACCCTGAGTTCATCAGAAAAGAAAAGAAAATTGAAATAAATGTATTTCTCAAGAGACTCCTGTATCGAATAAAACGCCCGCGATCACAAAAATGTTCTCTTCTTGCTTGATTCTGTCAGGAATATCTGTTATTTTGGACCTATTTGAGTCTGCCAATGTGTTGGGAAATTTTACAGTCGTGATAGCTGTCCAAATAAATAAAATTTTCGTGATCACCTCGGGAATCTATCGCCCCTTTAACCAATGATGTTCTAAGCGTTGGGTACGACGTTAAATACTCGATTATCTTCAACAGAATGACAGTTCAAACATCCGTGCGTTTGGTGTACCTAACGCCTCATAGGCCTATACGTGGTCCATTTTATCATGGATTAGGGGACCCACAAATGTCGATCCGCCCGCCAGGTAGACCACTCTAAACCGGGGCGTCCAGTATAGAGAATTGCCTACTTCTATTTCCGAAGGATAACATTTTTGACTAATTTTAATGATAGGCTATATTTGTAAACTACGTTCATTTTCAAAGATAATGAATGGCACCGCTGATTACAAATATAAAGCTTGCATTTAGGTAATTACTCATTTTTGACATTTCGTAGTTTCATATCGATGCTATTAATTGCGTACCGGCGGTCGAACATCGCAGATGTCGGGTCCGGGTGCGAGTGAGTGCACGTGCGTGAATCGAGGGTCTACTTTACCCAGTGCCATGGTGAAGCGGACGGACTATAGTAGTGCAACCGAAACAGTGACTAGGGTGCGTTTCGGGGATGATATGGAGTCGTTAAGCTCCGTATTCGCATCAGCATCATCAGGAAGTGGCTCGTGGCGAGGCCGTGACAACTTGCTTCACGAGTGTGCTGTGTCGCTGATGTGTTGCCGTGCTGAAGGCCGCCCGCGACTGGTAGACGGTCCGCCAGCCGCCTGGACCGCGACTAGATCTCGTCGAGGAAGAGCCGTCTGGATAACAAAGACCTTTGTCCTGTAACAGGTACGTTGTCTGTGATAACAAGAGGCACCAGTGACACGTAAATTGTTTATTGAAAGAGTCTTTATTCGTTATTTAACGATTAAACTTTGGCATATGGCATATAACTTAAGTTTTATGCTCTGCTCCGTTCATATTAGAGTTAGGCCTTTATAGGGTTAACTCGTCCGCTCCGCTCGCTTTCAGAATCAGCTGCTGGTTCGCTTCACTGACTCGTGTCTACGTACATCAATACCACCACACCCGTTATAATAATGTTCCTGAATTATGTTGTATACCCTTTGAATTATTTTGTTTTTTGTTCTAAAACTAAAACACCTGTTTACCCCTAAGTACGGCAAAGGCATTTGATACGTTGATTGGTTGGTTTTAGGCGCGGTTCTTTAGCAGGTGGCTTCAGCTTGCTGGCTTGTCTCTACCTGCAAAACTAAAGCATCTGATTTTTATCTTTAAAAAAAACTGGAGTTACGCCAAGGATTATAAAGGAAATTTCAAAGCCAGTAAGTTGTCTAGCCATGATGAAATTTCAACACGAAAAAGCCCATGTTCTACACTTATACTGGCTTTAGCAATAGTCGAAATAGACCTATCTTACAATTATCTGCTTATTTCATTCATGTGCGTAAAACAATCTCGTTCATAATTGTTCTTGTTATTTGTATCAAGTCTGGGTTAAAGATTTATCAAGTAAATTAGACTTCATTAATTAAATTACCAAATCCTGCTTTAACCAGCACGATCTTCGCGATACTAGATTAGGCCTACCTTTATTGGAACCTTCTCACTAGTTGGCTTAAGAGATTTGCGAAATTTATGTTTTATTTGTTCTAAGCCAATTTGCTATTTTTTCAGTTTTAAGCACAGTAAAGGATACGTGATGAAGTCGAAATAACTCGACTCTCCTCCCAAAGCTTTCGTTCAGTCTAACGTTAAAGTCTCCTCGGTCAGGACTTCGTTATGCGTTGTTCGAGAAGCAATTTGCTAGGTTAAATATAAGTATTTCTGGATGTCATAAAATTAAATACACTTAACTTCCATAATATTTTTTATTTTACCCAAATTTTATATAAATATACTGCTGACTTACTTGTACTTCGCAACGATACTTAAATTGCAATGTTAACCCGAGGAACTTAATGTCCTTCTTGTGAGCTTGTTCGATACGCTCACTCGCCGTCAAGTTTAGCTCGTTCGCTACGCTCACTCGCCTAAAGTCTGTGATGTGCTTTAGTTTTTATTAAAAAACGTCCACCAATACTGAAAATTTGAACAGCTGATGGTAACTTTAAAGACGTGTAGTGTGGAATGCTATTGAAGTTGGGATATCGTTCTGGCGTTTTCACGTCAAGAGCTTTCAATCGAGTATGTGGTTTTTGGGGGTTTGACTTCCTGGAATAACTTCCTACGTTCAAAACCCGTTTTTTTTAATATTTTTTTTTTTTTTTGTATAATTGGTCTTGGTTTAAGTATTTTATTTCAAAACCTAAATCAAAGTTTTTTTAGCGAATTTCCCTATAGGGAATACGCTATTATAGTAGCCATGGTAAGACCTAAGCCCGGGACCATGTTACTTTTTCATTTTGAGGTCCCCAGAAGCCAAAAACACTGTTCGTTCATTTTCATACATATGTGTATATATATATATGTGTGTGTGTGTGTGTCCGTGGTACTGATAACTTTTGAAGGGGACCTCCGATTTTGATGAAATTTGGTATGAAGGTGTAAGACTAGGTCTATTTTCATGAGTTCGCGAATCAGCATGATCGGGTTATGGGAACGGGGTTTTATGGGGTTTCAAAAGGGCCAAAAATGGTTTTTTTTTGCATTTTTGGAGCACAATTTTCAAAATTCAACAATTTTAACTGAAACCATTTAAAAGAGCTTAAAAAACAAACAATTTAGTATCTTGAATTTTTAACTTGACTTAACAGGTTACGGAGAAAAGCCAAAAATATGTTTTCCATGTTAATCTTATGGGAAATCGACGCAACCCTTTATCTCGCTTATTTATTGGAATAACTTGATGAAATTTGGTATATACGTACATTCACTTGGTAGGGTTCAACTGATATTTGCTTACAACACCCACATAGCGGCAAACCTACGTACTCACCCCTATGGGGTTTATGGGGAAAATGAAAAGAACACCATAACTTGATAATTGGTATGTACATTCACTAGGTAGGATTTACCTGATATCTGCTTACAACACCCATATGGCGGCAAACCTACATACTCACCCCCATGGGGTTTATGGGGAAAATTAAAAAGTGCCGAATATTGATACAGTTTGACATTTCTAACGTAACGTATGACATTTCCTAACAAAACTAACATTTTCTAACAACATCCCAAGGCAGCAAACCTACATACCCATTCCTATGGTGTTTATGGGGAAAATACAATATCTCAAGATCGTTTGGAAATTCGCTGAGTACGCAGGTCTGCTGCGACGGGGGTATTTTTGTTTTCTTTAGCAATCAACCATAGGCTATAATATTTTTGAAATCTCTTATAATTAACTAGTATCTAGGTTTATAAGTTCCTAGCAATATATTTCAAGGAAATGTGTTGTATTGATAATACCATTGTTATTAGTCGAAAAACGCCGGAAACCCTCTTTTTAATAATCTTAACCGTAATTTTTCCTCGCTAACTTCGATCTGCTGCTTTGTAAGAATTCTTCACGGCGGCCTATGTTAAGCAGCTATGAAAATCAATTTAGATTCCTGAAGTCTTTATGTTGAATACAAATTAATTCTTTACTCTAATGCAAATAATCATCGGTCAGATGTATAATTCAACTTAAATTCCTATAGTTTACTCTGAGTGGATTACTTAATTCATTATGTAGTCATTATGCTCTAACCAACGAGTATAATAACACAACAGTAGGCCTATTTAGGAGTAGTTATAAAGAGTTGGCCTGTATTTGCAGAAGGTGTTAGTGGACGTAGGTTCTGATACTCATTTATTGCATTATACTTCACGTCAACATCCAGAAAGTAGTGATTTAAGAAAAGTGATCGAGTTGATTATCATAGTCGCTACGTAGGCATGAGGCGAACGCGTGCGAACGGCACTCGCTGTGCGCAGCAGTAGCAGCAGCAGCAGCAGTAGGCGGGGACCTGGTCGACCGTGGCGGCAGCACAGCAAGGTCACCTCCATGTATCTCGTCACCGCGCACCGCATTCCTCACCTTCGTTATCATACTGGATACTGCCTGACTGTGTACATCAAAGTAGCTGAATGCCCATATTGATAACATCCCACTGCCAGATAGTGCTTCCTGCGTATGCTGAATAAATCCAATTTAAAAGCTCTCTTACCGCTTTGTACTCAATTATCCAAAAAGAATTTTTATGGTTCTTTTATCAGTCCATACATTGCAACTGTTACCGCAAGTGTGTTCCATCCATACATATTTAATTTAGTAGTATTCTGAAAATGTATCTACCCTTGATAATGATGTAAGGCTTTAATGTCAATATGCACTGCAAAGAATCGAGCATGGAAAGTGTGAAATAAAAATCCATGTGCAAATAATATGGGGTTTTCGTCTGGTTCGATATTTTTATTCAGTCTTATTTGGAATTTTATGGCTGTAATTTTGGAATTTTAGTACCTATTGTTCTTTGTTTTTAAGCCACAGCTCCACCCCATTAATTTTTTTCGAAGCAAACCATCAGAATTAAATACAGTAGTATTGTTTATAAACTTTTGATTAGTTACAATAACTTGTGCGAATGACTCTTTAATTAAGTGAGATCTCTAATTTAAAGGTCTAAATCATATGTCCGAGTGGTTTCTGAATTTGTATTATTTACCATATAAAATTCTTAGCCAAAATCAAAATCGTATTTATTTATAATCATTGAGATTACTAGTATTAAAAGTTTTAATACTTAAAAATATTTTCACAGATTTATATGGCTTTGATTAGTGTTGGACAACCAAAAATATATAGAGCACGTAGAAAAATAGATAAAGTAGCCATTCTTTTACTGGTGTTTTTATGCAATTTCCACAAGAGTCCGCAGTACCTGCCACCGTGGATTTTTATTCCTTTATGACTGATGTTAAATTCAAAACGTCTTTAATATTGGTCGATAAATATTCATATTTATGTCGTTTTAATAGAAATTTTAATTCCTAGGAGCTAAGAAATCAATAGTTTTATATTGTTGATTGTTTGATTTACAAACAGCAAAGTGTTCTCAACATTTTTGTTCAAAGATGGTCGTGTTTTTAAAGCAGTTTAATCTCATAAATATATCACTTTAATGGTGATTTTCAAAGTATCCTAGACATAAAAATTTCCTTTTTAATCTTTTAAAGTTTAATCTTTTCCAACCAATATTAAAGGCGAAGCGGACGTTTCAAATTTAACATTAGTCTCATGGGAAGAAGAATCCGAGGTGGCGGGAACTGCAGACTCTTAATTTATCTGTAATGTATTTGCTAATCTCAATCTGTACTTTCTACTAAATTTTATAAGATTTCATATTTAGAAAGAAAATCTACCATAAACAATACATATAAAATCGTTATACATGTTTGGCTTTGCTAATGAACATATCACCTGGAATTTCTCTAATATAAATGATTCATAATTTCGTAGTAAATCAACCGCGAAGGACGGTGTCATGTACAGAACATAGTTAATTGGTGATTGTTTGGTCCTTCCGGTGTTTTGTGACTATGAACCACAGAGGCCCTACAAACATATTTGGTCTACGGTATTTGGTGATGGTGTACGGGAAAACCATGTTGATAAATTCGGTAGTGATAAAGTCAATTGATTATTAGTAAATTAATGCTGTTCAGTTTTAGTATTGTTAATAATTGGATATGCTCCGCTACCGCAATAAAATACGGCATATTGAGTGAGGTTATATAAAAAATTTCTCTTAGATTACTAATATATAAACGAAGGTTAAGTTTTAACTGAATTTAAGTCTTCCCTTACGAATGAGGTTTCTAGAAAATCGATTTGAAGTCTATAAATTAAAGATTCAATTTTACTTAAATGTCCGTGCAATATTAGACCCAGAAAAGATTTATATTTTTAGCCAAAAATAAAAAAAAACTCATTTGTACCTCACAAAAGTATTTTAATTTTGGTTCATTACTTGTATTCGGAGAATAAGTGTAATATATACCCCGACATTAAAAGTGTTACTTACCTGTATTAATTCACGCGATTATAAAATAACATTTCTTGGTACTTATCGCCCAATTTCTACCTGCTGCAGGTGGGCCTGATGCATGTGTGAGTGTTTACGAAAGGGTCGCATAATCCTTTAAAAACCTTCAACAAACGGAAAGGCTGTAGTTCTCGGCTACCGATCCAGTCATACTATCCGAAAATTAATAATTCGTTGTTGTAATTCTCTGAGTGATATTTTGTATGATAGAATCAAATTGCTTTTGTTTTGATTTACATTATTTTTTAAGTGGTGGCCTCTCGTTAACCGGTAAGTACCCGTTTCGTTATCACTTTGGATTCATTCTCCCACTCTACACCGTATCACGTTCTGCCTCTCCGCTGGCAGCGCAGCGGCGCGGCGCGGCCGGAACCGTGTTGACCCCCGGTTTTTCAGCGACACCCTACCCAGCGGCGTGACCCAGTGCCGCCGCCCTCGCCGCTTTTTGCTCTACCCAAACTCCTTCAGCGCCCAAAAACCGGGGCCGCCAGCCGCCCGCGGGAAGGTCGCTGACGACTTTTCCCCGCGGTTTTGAGCCCCCGTTTCGGCCGATGTGTTGGTCAGTTGACAAATCGCTTTAGCAGTGACGTGTCGACCGATGAGTGTGTCTAGTTATATTGTTGTGGCCATAGGAAATCGATGGTAAGTACTTGAAGACCGTACCATTAATAGACACAATTTATTTATAATTTGGGAAACAATATTAATGTTTTTATTTTATAATGTAGGATTCGACAATTGTGTGAGATTATCAACAGCAATTAATTTTATACTGTAACAAAATTTTCGATCGTGTTGTCAAACATTGTTTTCATATTTGTTGTTCCCCCTAGTTGATATAAAATAATGTCTTACCGTACATAAATGAAAACTGATGAAAGTAATAAAATTTGTGCCACGTTCACAGCTAGGATTAAATTAAATAAATCACTTATATTAACGTTGAAACTTAGGACTAAGTGGTTGGCTGTTTTATATGTGATAAGTTTGGAATGTAAACAGCTTTATTTCAGTGGGGTTTGTTTACAACTAAGTAACTTCTTACTTTTGCCCTCTTTGCGTTTCTGTGATAATGAAATCGATATTTTTGCCCTTTCCCAAATGATTTGTAAGGCCACATTTGACTTCACCAAAATCAAGACTAATTCAATTTTGGAAAATTAAGCTAATTTATCAAACCTTGAATTGCCGTTACCAGAGATTGCCAACTGGTAGAAATTCGACCATAATTTCACTTAATCAATAATAACCATTCTTGTATAAGATTGACATTGAAACTTTGAAAGCGTGTAGGGCGTAGCTCTGGGGAGGATGTGAACTATATGTTATTCTGCTCATCTAAAGAAAAATACATTTTTATCTGTGTTCGCGGACCTCTCCAACGATACATCTAAGCTGAGAAAAAGGAGGAAAAGAATCTTGCTTTCCTATTAATATATTGAATAGTTAAAACACGTAATTTATAAATTTTTCTACCAGTTTTATGGCTTCTGATGTTTATTTTTTCCTGTGCCAAATTAAAAGTGATTTTTTTTGAAATACCATAGGGTGCTAATCCTATGATGATCTTGATTAGTGAGCAAAAAATAGACTTGCTATAATTATTGATATATTTCTCTAATCTGTCATACACAAAATTAATTAAATTTGTTTGCTTGTCGACCTAAAATTTTTGCTAAACAAATGCCTAGACGCCAAGGAATATTACAGATGTGATAAAATCAACATAACTACAGAGACATTAGAGATTCGGGAAACACGCAGTTAATGTAGTGGATCAGTCGTGTAGCATACATCGCCTCCGGTCGCGGCGCCTGCTGGGGGCTCGTACCATCACAAGCCGGGCATGGACTTGTCAAGCCCACGTTGGGCCAACCAAACACTCGAGTGTTGTGTTCTCGGTCAGTACAGTAACCGCAATCAATCTTACAGCAGTTCCCACGTAAGCATATTTGATATGTAGTTGAGATTATTATCTTTTTCTAACTCTAAATCTTAATAATTGGCGTGGTAAAATCATCTACGGTTATTTTCATAAATTCAAGGAAACAACTCTAATTTAGCGAACCACTCTTGCAGAATATCTTGTTCATCTCTTTTCTAAAACTTGAATAAGTAATATGCTTCATATTAATGTAAAATTAATATTTAATGTAAAATGAATATGTGTGTAATCGATTTTTAAGCTTATTTATATATGTTATGTATAAAGAATTTCACTGTGTCTATCGTAAAAGGGCTAGTTTCAGTACACGAATAATATGTCATTTTAACTTTTTTCTTTTTACATCTGATGACAGATACTTGTATTATGACCGTCAATCTTTTGTTCTTCTTTTCTCGCCTTGACCAACTGCATGATCATGAGAGCCAATTCAAATGTGAGCGCGCGTACGTCTTCATCCTGCAATATATTCTTCGTGTTGTAATCAAAGAATATGGTTCAATAAATCCATTTAGTGTCTCATCAGTACATTTTATTCAATTGTAATTTTAAATTAAATTGACTTTTTTTCTTTTTTTTGCACAATTTTTCTTGTAAATAATTAATTTATCTCGTTTAATTTGTTTCTTTTGAGACTAAATCAACAGTTTTAAAATTAAATTTAAAACCACAACATAAACTAATTATAGTCTTGAATATCGTTAAGTAATGTTGCAAAATTAAAAAATTAAGTTTGTTTGAAAAATAAATTAACAATAACAAAAAATAACGATTTAAAAAATTAAATTTGTTTTGAAATTAGTATTTTTAAGTCCATCCAATTAATAAATAAATAAATCAAAAATAATATTCTCAGTATGGAAAATGATGTTGAAGGCCTGTTGCAACATATCGTACCAATATTATGTTGAAAACTGAGATTTAGCCGTATGATTTATTTGTAAAAGGCAACATGAACGACGAGAGTCGGTCGTCTCTGTTGAGTCTCAAGACGTGTATGTGATGTTTACATCGGTTGTTTACATGGAGCGGTTCGATTCTCGATGCGGACGGCAGCAGATGGCTTTATACCGGGGAGCTGTTTGGGCTACACAAATAAAACCGTTATTGGGCTAAAATGCTAAAATTGGATTTGAAGTTTTACGTTATTATTTTACGCGCATGTGCAATATTTTTAACTATATATATCCGAAAACTTAGTTCAAATACCTTTTCTAAAATCACGTTTTAAAACTAATTCTTTGACACATTCATTAATTTGTTTTTCGTCCCGTTGCCTCTTTGTCAAATTTATTTTGTACCTTGATTTAATAACTTCATTAAATGTTCGGCGTTTTTCAATTTTGGCTGGAGTTTTATAAAATAAAATTTATATATATTTGTATATATTTTGAAGTACTTGCTGTATCAGCGCCTTTGATAGCTCAGTTGGTAGAGCGGTGGACTGTAGAGGTGAAAACAGCTGATATCCATAGGTCGCTGGTTCAAATCCGGCTCGAAGGAGTGACTTTTTATTTGTTGTAATTGATCATTAAAGTTATTTTAACAACATTGTTTTTAATAAAAAGGTTGTCCTAACGCCCGCACCGGTAAAAAATGCGCGTTTCAATTTTATGCAGTAAATATTTCCCCAATTGCAGAAAAATGTCGATACATTTTTCTGGCAGAGCCTGAATTCGGAACGGCTTTATTCATAAACGTGAAACCTTGAACCTTCCCTCATTTCGCGAATTCCAGTAGTTTTCCTCTTGCAAAACCACTTTCCGCAAATGTTTTGCGATGACTTGTGCCCAAACACCGGCGAACGTGCGTTGCACAGCGTTGCAGTAGCTGCATCAGCGACACAACACGGGGGATGTTCCCACCGGCCAGTGACAACAATGGGAATCAGCTGTTGGCGTCAGCGGCGAGTTGTGACGTCACCGTCAGCTGGAGGGGACTAATACAAGCGGCAGAGTCGCCGGCTCGCTCATAACAGTCTTAACCGGTGTACAGTCAGTGTCGTGGGTTGGAACATCATTCGCTACCGGAGGAGGATTGTGGATTGGTCTCAGGTACAGATTTACCTTATATACCTATAATAAATAATTATTTCTGTGTACATTTTTGACCTCGATGGACTCGGAAACCATTGTACGGTTTGCCTTGAAAATCGTTGTATGTATGGACATGTTATGGATTAAAGTTTTAAGCTATTAGTTTTTATAGCCCTCAGGGCTTAGCTGCAGAACCGTCATGGGGGTACCCATTTCAGGGTTATTGGGAGTTTTTTTATCTGATTTGTTTATGAACACTGTGAAACTTGGTATCGGAATACAGCTAGTAAATTACAATTTCCAAATAGATCAATTTTTTCGGCAAAAATTGTTTTGAAATATTTTGCTATGCAGTATGAATTGGCAAACACTCAATAAACAGCGTTTGTATTCCAGCAACTGGTTTACCAGCTTATTATTAAGTGAATAAGTTTTCAAAATCGAACTATTTAAATCCAAAAGTAAGAAATTATTTGCTTTAAAGATGATTTTTATGTAACATGTATTTTTACGTCGTTAATATCCTTATAATCGGTTTAATTATTTACTGTTTATAAGTTAAATTAATATCAAATTTTAATTTAATAAATATAAGTTTAAAACTTATGCTGATCCCTTCCCATAAAAATGGTAAAATCCCCCACCTCAATTCCTTAGATTCCTGATGAAAAGTAGGTTTTCCTAGTACTGATTTTCGGGTAGCGTATACACTAAAACTGATTTCATCACTAACGAAAACTAGGGTCTAAGCCCAAGCGTCGCTGGAGAGTTTTTCACCGTGTTATGTTCCGACCATTTTGTAGGATCAGTGGGGCAATTTAATTGTATAGGGCGTGGTGGGAATCCGCTTCCCGCTGGAGGGATCTGGCTGGGGCTGTAGGATAAACCAGCATTGTCGTCCGCAAAGCAGTAGTAAGTCCTTAAGTCTGAAGTACAGGCCGCATTGTATTTTTATTCCCATAAGACTAGTAATAAATTTAAAAAAAATCCGCTACGCTTTTAATATTGGGCGAAAAAGATTCATATTTATGTCATTTTAAAGGTAATGTTAATACCTAAGGCAATGTGAAATCAAATTATATTAATTGATTGTTTGATTAATAAACAACAGAGTATTCTCAACATTTCTTGTTCGAAAATGGAAGATTAAAGTAAGTGTTGGCTTAAAACAATGGGTTGATTTCTCTAGTATATCAGATAGTCTTAAGCAATTTAAGAAATCTGAATTTACATTATTGTGCCGATAGTAAACAATATAAAAATCGAGGAAGTGTCAGAGTTATCTTTGTGTCAATATTTACTTTTGATTTCATTTCACTTAACATTGACCTTTTGCAAATACAGAGATAACAGCACGGGGGGGGGGGGATCCAAGCGTTTTCTTTTTAATTAGTAACTTATTTGTTTGTATGTTGGCATAAACAAAGTACATAAGGAAAGTATTTTTGCATTAAAACACATAGCGTTAAGTAATTTGAATACGTATTTTTGTAGTAGGTTGTTACTTAATCTACACTTTTTTGCTAAACCAGTCATCTCTCAAAATTAGTGTTATAAGCAAACATCATGACAAATGATGTCATCAAGACAAATGAAAATTTTATTTCTTTGAACTTTTATATTTATTTGTATAATTATTGACATTTGCAATGCAATGTAAACTGTCTACTGCAATAAAGAATTTATTTATTTTATTTATTTATCTAAGCCTAATTTATGTATGAAGTGTTACGCATTGATCAAATTTGTTTGTTTGGCACAAACAACGGAAAAAATAATAATGGAGTGTAAACTGATCGATTGTTGACATATATACAGCACCTTGCTTAGATATAATAAGTGAACCCAAACCGTCGTGGTATACAGTCCAAAGGCTTTCAGCTGCAATTCAAAGAAAAACGTGTTTTACTCATGGTCTTTTGCCAGTATTTTGTGTGTGTGGGATCTGTTCGGTAAAATTGAATCCTTTCAGTTGAAAGTGCCGCTCAGAGGATTTTGAACAAAGACCAGCTCTCATATGATAGATATCTTATATAATAAAAGAGTGCATTTAAGGGTCTAGAGAGAGAACTACTGAACGGATCGAGGCCGTTTTGGTGTAAATGGATTTCTCATGACCCCTAGATGATAGGAAACATATGCTATCCCTCGGAAAATATCTTATAAAGCCGCAAAATGAAAATTAGACCCTATTTAGACCAATCTAAGACGTGATTTTGTCGATTTGTTTACTGCTCCAGGTGATCCATATCTTACCTTGAAATTAGACACCACTGCTGCTTTACAAAGTGTTTTTGTAAACAAACCAGACTACTTTTCAATTCTATTATAATTGACAGATACAAATAAAAACAAGAGCAAGTAATGTTGCAGTGGTTTTTAAAGCAGTAAAATAAATATTTAACATCTGATGCTTTAATAAAATTTGGTTTGCTATACTATAAAAAGAGTTTAATTAACATAGATGATTTAATTTATGTATTTAAACTTAAGAGTTAATTATTAATATTTGTTTACACATATGTTTTATATACTATCAACTAATGAGCTTTATGTTTTGAAATATATAAATATAATCTTTAGATCGTAAGATTCTTCCCGCCATATTTTAATCCATTGATTTTTGTTATATCTAAGTCATAAAACATCCTTATATTCTTATTTTTTTTCCTTTGAAGGTCCTGTAGGCTTTTGATTCTACATGTTTAACAGTTGGTTTATTGTTCCCACTGATATAATGGAGTACTAAAATGTGAAAATGTGGAACTATGAACTGGAAGAAGTAAGTCTTGAAATGTACAAGAAGAAAGGTACCAAGAATAAGAAAAGGAGATTGAAATATAGTGGAAACAAAATACAGAGAATAAACATTTTGATTAGTGCTTTAGTGAAGGTAAAAACCTACTGTACGATTGTCTTAGAGGACAATACAGTAACACTTAGTACACACATGAATCTACTTCTATAACATTGCAAAGAAAAATTCAAGTCAGAACTTGAAAGCAAAGTTCAATTAGATGCATAAACACTATGGAAGAGCCCACAGAATGGTGATCAGTGATGGTGGTGATACCAAAACCTAATTGGGGCGTTAGACTCTGCGTGGATCTAACAAAATTAAACAAGAATGTAAGAAGGTAAAAATGCCAGAGGTTGAAGACACACTTATTTAGATTGGTAACAGTATTTCCATTTATTCCATTACAGTTGTATGGCCAATTAACGTATGGGTATAATTTAGAGTCCATTTAGTTTGCCAGAATTTGGAATTTGTTTCTGATTTGTAAAAACCTTTAATCATTTTTTTAGTCTAATAGGCCTACTTTATTGTAAAACCAATGATAGTAAGTATTATAAACTATTTAAGCTTATAAACTATTAATGATATACTAGAGATCAAAATCCTCATGATCAAAATTAGACGAAAATGTATAACTGAAACATCTGTTCTTCATGTTTTAGCAGTTGTTTTTACAACAGCTGTCTAACGATTCAATCAATTTTCCTTAATCCAAAAGATTAACATTGAAACTTTGAAAGCCTGTGGGGCGTAGCCAGCGTAATTAGAATAGGAGCGTAATTAGAGTCCAGCGTAAATTAGAATAGGATTCCGCTCATCTACTTCATACCTTTCTAACGGTATGTGCGGATTTCTCCTACAATGGACATGAGCTGAGAAAAAAGGAGGAAAAGAAACATGGTTGCCTACTATAGAGGACTACAAAATCGCCCACTGGTCGAAATTCGACAAAATATTTATTTGATTAGAGCTAATTAGATTTAGAAAAAATTATAGATAGAACAAATTGTTTTTCCTGATTTGCTATAATTTGTTATTAGGTACAACAGCTGTTTCATGATCATTCAATTATCCTCCTCAAATAAGATTAACATTGCAACTTTTAAAGCTTGTAGGGCGTAGCCTCGGGGGCCGATGTGAACTAAAATACCATTCTGCTCATGCTACCTCTCAAACGGTATACGCGGGTTTCTTTTACGTTGCTCACAAGCTGAGAATAAAGGAGAAAAAGAAACATGTTTGCCTATTAATATATAGATAACTGTTCACATTGCTAAATAAATTAAAACATTTTAGTTTTAATACTATGTTGTCTGTGCATTAATAAATTCTGTGACCATTTTAAAACGTAAACATCAAATTCATGAATAATCATCATGAAAATTACCCGTCATTTTTGACGGGCTATTTGCTAGTTTATTCAGATTTTGAATTAATTGCTGTAACAGCTCCTTCGATAGCTCAGTTGGTAGAGCGGTGGACTGTAGAGGTGAAATCAGTTGATATCCATAGGTCGCTGGTTCAAATCCGGCTCGAAGGACTTGATTTTTGCAATATCCAAGCATTTTAAGCCTTTTTAAGAGGTTTTTTACATACATTCTTCAACCAAGTTTAAATTCTACAATTCTCAAAAGCACATTGGACTCTTATTGGATTTTATTTAAGACAAATTGTGCTTAATTAAAGTTTATTTCAGTGTCCTTACATGAACTTTAATTTGCACTGATCTAACTGCTTTTGCCTTAGACAAGTAGTATTTGATCCTTGATTATTTTTGAAAAAATTACATACAATAATACTGTATAAAAATACTATATAGTAAAATTTGATTTTAAATTAATGGTGCTTTTTAATTGGTGTGTGTTAAATTTAGATAGTTTGTTATTTTTCGTGGTTTGAAATTATTTGTTCGCTCCTCACATTTGTTAACATCTTCACAATCCTACTGGGCGCACCGAAACTGATATCCAAAACCCAGGTAGACGCCGAAACTGCTATCCTTACCCCAAGGGCGACCCCAGGCAGACGCCGAAACTGCGATCCTGGCACGGAGGCCGCCTCCGGGACGATACTGACGATACTGTACGTAAGACAACACTGCTGCTCTTGCTCTCAAACTGAGAATGGCTGATATATTTGTGGGGGGGGGGGGAATAAAGAAGGAATGTACACCCTGAAAGTATTTGTTTAAGAGTCATCTTCACCCCTGGGCCGGTAGCACATTGTTGCGCAGTAGGCAATTTTAACTATACGGCTTTTAATGCAAAACATGGTATTTGATTCCCCTGTTTCGGACGCCGTTTTTCAACCGATTTTCTTTAAACTTGGTAAGTGTTTAGTTGAATAGTTATATTAGGTCCCTTATACCTCGAAATTCTGAAAATTTAACATATATTACTCTCTGTGATGTCGCAAAGTAACCCAATTTTCCTAAGTAATATTTCAAAATTTAGTAAAGTTTTCAAAATTTAGAGGTATGAGGGACCTAATATAACTATTTAACTAAACACTTACCAAGTGTAAAGAAAATCTGTTGTAAAACGGCGTCCGAAACAAGGGAATCAAATACCATGTTTTGCATTAAAAGCCGTATAGTTAACATTGCCGACTGCGCAACAATGGGCTACTGGCCCAGGGGTGAAGATGACACTTAAACTGTTAGTCCGGGGCATTTAGCCAAAATATGGCCTTGACCTAGACAAAATTGGCCGGGTAATGAGACCTAGTGGAATGAGTGTGGTATGTGTCCCTGATCATTTGGTAAAAATTCCCAACTTTTCCCACGACAGGAACATCCGCCATTTTGGAAAATGGCGGAAAAAGTTGATTACAGTGTAAGTGTTTACTAAAATGGGATTTTCATAAAGACCACACCACTTAGATTAACCCAAAAACGTTTATATTGTTCACAATTAAATACCGTACAAGAAAATACAATATTTATTGGTATAAATAATGTTTTAAGGTTCAATATGTGCACTGAAATTTAATATTTCGTCAAAATTTTTGTAAGTTTTTTGTTTTTTTGTAATTTACGGCGTTAATATCACAGATACGATAATTTTATCCCTTATAAGAATTGTAGCCCTTAAAATTCTGCATCGATTGCATATATAATATTCTTTTTTGGAATAATAATAACGCTGATACGGTGCCTTAAAGTCTAAAATATTCACGGCTTTCAAAGGGGTAAAAATGGGTTTTTTGCATTTATGGACCTCCAATTTTAAAATTCAACATTTTTAACTGAAACCATTTGAAAGAGCTTAAAAAAACAAACAATTTAGTATTTTGAAATTTGAACTTGGCTTGAACGGGTTACGAAGAAAAGCCAAAAATAGGTTTCCCATGTTAATCTTATGGGAAATCAACTAAACCCTGTATCTCGCTTATTTATCGGTATAAATTGATAAAATTTGTTATGTACATTCACTAGGTAGGGTTTAACTGATATTTGTTTACAACACTCATACTGCGGCAAACCTACATACTCACCGCCATGGGGTTTATGGTGAAAATTAAAAAGTGCTGAATATTGATACCATTTGATATTTACTTTAACTAACCATTACACTTCCTAACAACTTACATTTTATAACAACATTCCATGGCAGCAAATCTACTCATTCATAGTGTTTATGGGGAAAATAAAAAATCTCAAATTCCTTTGGAAATTCGCTGAGTAGCCTACACAGGTTTGCTGCTACAGGGGCATTTGACAATAAGACAAGACAACTATATACAATTAATTTAATCAAAATAAATATTATTTTTACAGATTGCATGATATTCAGTGAAAAGAATATTTTGATGTAAATATGTAATTTAATTAATTAATACTTTGTGTATTGTGTATTAAGAACTCACTACAAGAAAGTAATAAAGAAAATTAAGTACCAATCAAATTATAAATAGATAGTCAGACATTTCAGATTATAAAACTAATATTTATGTTAGTTTTTTTTAATATAGATCAATATATTTTATATCTTAATAGATCACCTGAACCTTCCAGTAAAAATGGAACAACTAAGCTTAAAAGGGAAACAAAGACATGGTTATTCTTAAAAAATTTGCCATTATTTAAAAAAATGTTGAAAAAACTTAGTAACATTAGTTTAACAAAATTAAATAGCGTTTTTTACAGATTGCATACTATTTAGTTGAAAGAGTATTTGATATTTTGATCATTGAGTCTTTAGATGCAGGTGTATATAATATCATATACGGTAAGTAATGGGGCCTAATGAAATTATAACATAATAATAATTGGAAATTACAAGTAGTTAAAATTAAAAGAAATCGTTATACAGATAGTTTAATGAAATCGACCAATGGTTTTAAGCTTTAAGTGGTATGAGCTTTAAGAAAATATCATTTTAGTAAACACTTACACTATAGGTAATTAATTTTCCGCCATTTTCTAAGATGGCGGACCACACCAAAATTAGGAAAATACAAAATGATTATTAAAAGTTAAGCACACTATATGTATTGTATCTATTATAAAACTACTCATCTTTTTTTGTGAGTCGTCTGATAATTTTAGGGCCTACAGAGATGATGTCCTTGCTAGCGAACGGCCTCACGAATCTAAATTTAAAAAATGTTGTTACCTGTGTATTAATTTGAAATTTATATACCCATCTATTGTGGACTATACAAGCGGAATAAATGGCATATCGAATTTTGCGTTGTTTATATCTTGGTTTAAATATCAAGATTAAATTGGTTTATTTCATTAAATTATATTTTTTTATAGTTTTCTCGTCATATTATCAAATACCCCCGTCGCAGCAAACCTGCGTACTTAGCGAATTTCCTAAGAAATTTGAGATATTGTATTTTCCCCATAAACACCATAGAAATTCGTATGTAGGTTTGTTCCAATGGGATGTTGTTATCAAATTTAATGTTAGTTGTTAGGAAGTATAATGGTTAGTTAAGGTAAATATAAAATTGTATCAATATTCGGCACTTTTAATTTTTCCCATAAACCCCATGGGGGTGAGTATGTAGGTTTTGCCGCAGTATGAGTGTTGTAAACAAATATCAGTTAAACCCTACCTAGAGAATGTACATAACAAATTTTATCAATTTATGCCGATAAATAAGTGAGATACAGGGTTTAGTTGATTTCCCATAAGATTAACCTGGGAAACCTATTTTTGGCTTTTCTTCGTAACCCGTTCAAGCCAAGTTCAAATTTCAAAATACTAAATTGTTTGTTTTTTTAAGCTCTTTCAAATGGTTTCAGTTAAAAATGTTGAATTTTGAAAATGGAGGTCCATAAATGCAAAAAAACCATTTTTACCCCTTTGAAAGCCGTGAATATTTTAGACTTTAAGGCACCGTATCAGCGTTATTATTATTCCAAAAAAGAATATTATATATGCAATCGATGCAGAATTTTAAGGGCTACAATTCTTATAAGGGCTAAAATTATCGTATCTGTGATATTAACGCCGTAAATTACAAAAAACCAAAAAAACTTACAAAAAATTTGACGAAATATTAAATTTCAGTGCACATATTGAACCTTAAAACATTATTTATACCAATAAATATGGTATTTTCTTGCACGGTATTTAATTGTGAACAATATAAACGTTTTTGGGTTAGTCTAAGTGGTGTGGTCTTTATGAAAATCCCATTTTAGTAAACACTTACACTGTAATCAACTTTTTCCGCCATTTTCCAAAATGGCGGATGTTCCTGTCGTGGGAAAAGTTGGGAATTTTTACCAAATGATCAGGGACACATACCAAACTCATTCCACTAGGTCTCGTTACCCGGCCAATTTTGTCTAGGTCATTCGCTAAATGACCCGGACTATGTCGTCAATGGCCATCAATAAACAACCAAGAAAACTGAATGATAAAACTAAATTAACCTCTGGGGCACTGGATCTTTAAACGATTTTGACCTATTGAACAATGTACTGTACAATTGAAGACGCAGTTATGATTAGCGATATGCTGTATTTAGTCTAAAAACATGTATCGCCTTATAAATCATAACCAATAACAATTACAGTAACAGATCGTCAAATTAGGTAATCCCGTTAATCGATAAATAAGTTTATGTTGTATACAACAGTGATGAAATTTTGAAGCGTCCCCAGCTTGGCTTGGAAACAGCACAGTAGACCGAGTCGCAGTACAACGCAGCATCGCAGGTGAGTGACGGGATGAGTTATGGCGCCTCTCTCTTCAATTATCCTTAGATATATTTGTCAAATTTTAAAAATTTCGTGGTGTGAGGGACCTAATATAACTATTCAACTAAACACTTACCAAGTTTAAAGAAAAAATGCCTCCAAAAAAGGGGAATCAAATACCATGTTTCGCATTAAAAGCCGTATAGTTAACATTGCCGACTGCGCAACAATGGGCTACTGGCCCAGGGGTGAAGATGACTCTTAAGGGGGTGCTATGCGCGAGTACAACTTGGAAGTTCCAGTTCATTGGCATTAGTTGAAAAGTGACTTGAGTGACAAGTCGGACGGCGAAAGATTCCAGAGCCATTAGCCTACACCGGACGCTGGAATCCCCGCTGGACCCTCCGCTACCTGCTGATGGGCCGCTGTGCCAGGATCACAGTTTCGGTTGTGGGATTAGCGAATCCTTTTGAGGATTAAAAATAGAATCGCAGTTTCGGTGCGCCGATCCTACTAATCATAGGAAATATATTAGTAAATTTAAGATAGGACAGCAAACTATCCCATTTTGAATATCAAGAACTAATGAACTTGTTTGAAACTGATCAATGTCAGTTTCAATATCAGCCAATAAAGTGCTTAGGGTGTTGTGTATACTTTGTCATCTTAAAAAAAATAACACTATTTCTCCATTTTGCGTTACGGAGAAAATACTAATTTATGCCACTGTGCTACTACAGTAAATAAATATCAGTGTTGATAGGCCTGTTGGTTATTTTTCAATCGTTTCGCTCGTTCACCTGCACTGACCACCCAACACAGTTTATCGCAGTATGTACCCAATTTCAAAGTACAGGAACACCGAGGAGACCTTGACTATGTTTAACCTAGAAAGAAACTGAATTCCGCTTGGCGAACTCGTTTAGCCTCTCTAACCTCGAATTGACGATACGAACCGACGATCAATGTCCACTTGAGAACCGGAATTTCCGCACATGGACGCTCACATATCAATTAATTTTAATGGCCAAAGTGCTAAAATTAGCGATCGTTCAACTCCCAACCTTTCGTACGGATGAAGGTAAACATGAAATAGATTGAGAAGAAATCGCTGTATCAGCGCCTTCGATAGCTCAGTTGGTAGAGCGGTGGACTGTAGAGGCGAAAACAGCTGATATCCATAGGTCGCTGGTTCAAATCCGGCTCGAAGGAATGACTTTTTATTTATTTTTTTTATGTGCAAAGTCTTTGAATATCGTGGAAGGAAATGCTATTAAATATGTAAAGCTTTGTATTATGAAGCAATGTATACAGAACCGAATAAGTAGGAACATCCTTATGGGGAAGTGAGAACGCCGCCCCCGAAACACAGGTTGCACCGCCAAGATGTAATTTTTTCAAGAATAATGCTGATTGGTTGAATGGAAACAGTTGGATGGAATAATTTTGCCGACGTTTGTTATTGTTTTGATTTTATGTAAACAAATACGCTCATTTTGGCATTTAAGAGGAGAAAGAGCGCTTTCTGTGACAATAAGGAGAAGTAATCCTAGTATCAGCACTTTATTTTACTCTGGTTTTCAGGGGCAAAACTAAAGTTTTTTAACATGGGATGTCCCTACTTACTTGGTTCTGTACACATTGTTATGAAGTAACAATGGTTATACTCCCGAAGTTATCCTTCTCACCTCTTCTATGAGTTGTGTTTGGCAGTCGTCTGGTCTTCTTCAGAATAATTTTAATAATTTAGTTGCGTTGCTTTGTATTTTTAATCCTCAACATACGCGCTGCACCATATTTTTCTATGTTTTATGTTCAAAAAACAAGCAGAGCTCAATTTATGTACAGTTTTAATTTTCAAATATATACAGGAGTTCAACATAAAGCAGATAATTTTATTAATAATAAAGAAGAAATAAAACCCTAACCTTTTGCTCTCATTTAATTTTGCTTTCTAAAACCATCCATGTGTGTTTGTAAGCACAGGCCACTCATTATGCCTGATAGTCGAGTTCCAGTGACCTTTACTAAAAGTGTAGTTGCCAAACAATCAGAAGACCACGTCATCTTATTCACATAAACTCGGTAGATTTACAGTTGGTTAAGTCACCGCAGCACTTGTTGATAGCTTTACCGCAGAACAAGTCATCAAAAGGCCGACCGCTTCAACAGGCCTAATCAATGGCTTACTTGTCCTTCGTAATCGTTTATTTCGTTTCCGCTTTTGTTTAAAACTTTACCTTATACGTATAAAAATAATATTTTAAGGGGTTTAGTAGTTATTTAGTTATAGTCTATGTTCTGTGTGATATTACTAAACTATGAAATGTTATAAAAGATACCCTGCCCGCACTATTCTGTGAAAGCAAATTTCGCCCCGAGACAGTAATTTGCTGTTGGGGCAGTCGAAGCACCGATAACCAAATTATTTATGCATTTCCAAGTATGTACTTTTTACTTTGATAATTCATTGGCTGAGTAGCTAAGCGCTGGTTAAATAGCTCGCCCTAATATGCTGGTTGCCGGTGGCAAGATTTTATATCCTAAGAAAAGTTAGTACCTTTTTTTATGGTTCGAAATTTTACCCAATTGCCTTTGGGCATTAATATTAATGCCCCTGACAAATGAAGCAGCTGCTATTTGCCAGCAACAAAGCTACACCTAATCTAATCCTCATAATCACCCTTCAGTAATATTCACTATACGCATCACTGAGGTTGAGCGACGTTGTCTCAATAAATGCAATGTAAATTGCACTTTCCATGGAGCAATCAAGTCAAGACCTATCCTAAGAAACGGTTTGTTTATGTTGAAATAGTTTTTTCCCCGCTAACTAACGCAAAATCTTTATAAAATATATTCGTCATTTTAAAAATATACGCAAAAGTGCAGAATATTATGAAGAATTTCACAAGAATGCATATCGTAGCCTGTTCCATTCATGACATTGCTATTTCATTAATTAGTGGTCTGCAGAGACTTGTAAGCATGGAGTAGTTCCTCAGTTTCAGAGAATGGCGCAATACAAGAATATCACACATATTGTTTTCGGCTTCATTTGTTGTCTCTTATAACAGTTGAAAACCATTCTTCACCTTCTATGATATACGGTTGGTTCTTTTAGTTAGTTTGATTCGAATATTTTTTCTCAAGAATAAGAGTACAATTGGTTAGTTATAATTTTTAAGTAGGGCCTGTAATTCCAGGGTAGGCTTACAAATGTAAAAAATACGATTTTTTACGATATTGGATGGTCCCATGAAATTAATAATAATTAGATAATTTACACCCATTATTCGTCATTATTCACCTTATACGTCATTATTCTTGATAAAATTTTTACATTTTTTAGGTTACTATAGGTGTTGCTTTTGCAATTCTTGGTTTCAATAGTGTAATATGAGATTTTATCATGAGATTTAAGAAACTTAAAACTTGAATTTTTAAACCGACCGAAAGAAAAGGTAGTCTGTGTTAAATTCTGAAGCACATTTTACATAACATACATGTAGTTGAAATAAAGTTTATTCCGGGTAGAAGCAGTAAGTAAGCGTTTGTCTGCTACAATACCCAAACTCTTTGTTAATTAAAAATTAAAATTTTTTTGTCGACCGAAGAGATTTTTTTAATAGGATGGGTTTTGCACCGGACGTGATCAATCGACCTATCTAGTCCGCCTCTCATTGACTGCAAGGTACAAATTACTACCCGATGAGCTTCATTCTAACTAATCTAATATAACCTTGATCGTGTTTTTCCTTTGACGTCATCACGTATTGAGTAATAAAGGAAGCGGGCGATCCTACTATAATACTAGACAATACTATAATACTATACTATAATACTATAATACTATAATACTATGATACTATAATACTAGATATTTTAGGAAGCGGGTGGAATAATACTAGACATTGATATAATTGTCTTCTTAAAAATATCCAAACCACCACATCAGAGAAGTTGTGCGGTTTTGCCCCCTCGACTTTAGCTGCCGCCGCGCCAGCTCGTATCAGTAGTACGAGAATTCTTATAAGTAATTCATGCGTTGGATGTCCCGGAAAAACTTCTTTTTTGCAAAAAAAAAAAAAACACTGTATTTAACACTTTGATTGCAACAGACTCAAAGGCTTGAAATAAATTCTTCTACTTCATTAGAGCATGTTTGCAGTTACATTGTTGACAATTATTCCTTATTTTTGTGTAAAGAAGCTACCTCAGGTACAATACTGTTAAACATTTTTATACCACTGTTAAACGGTCATCTTTCAAAAACTAAAGGTGATGTACAAGAATTTGGAATTTATTTTATGCCTCGTGTTATAATTGGGCTTGTAATGTTAATACAAAAATAATTGTTCGTTCTTTTTATCAAGAGTAAAAGCTAAACTATATAGGGTCAGGGAGGATTAAAATTTTAAATTAATTTAAAAGTAGTTTCTAAGATTGTCTATTACTAACATTAGGTAAAATTCGAACGACTCGTTTTTACTGAACAAAATTGTAAAACTTTCCGAGTATGGAATTTGCTAAAAAAACAATACTATGAAGAAGAGTTTACTAAAAATACCCTTGATAAATTTTTTTTCTTTTATTGAAGTTAATTCTTTGTTTTATTAAATTTTGAGTAAACAATACTTTTACTTAGTTTACTATGTAGCAAACAAATCGGTGTATCCCATTAAAACTTATCCTGAATATTTACTCCTAAAAACTTTACCCTTTAGAAGTAGTCTCGACTACCTATCCTGAATCTAAGTTTAATAGTGAATTTAGTATTGGAGTACCTATAAAATTCGTTTTTTGCTGACAAATCCAAAAAGTTTTTGACTGAGCGCCGAGGTTTCATCGGCAAAAATGTGATTATTTAATCAATCACATATTGAAATATTCCAATCGAAAAAAACATATTAATTTTTATTCGATTAACCAGCTCAGCCATAGTGGTTGGTATGAGGATCCTTCTGAGTGATTCACGTTCAAGGTCCCGGGGAAACTTTTTATGTCCTCCATTGTGTGTTTAGTTGCGTGTATTTTTTGTGGCTCTATGTTGAGTTAATTAAGTGTCTTAATTATAGTGATAGTTAAGGGATCCTTGTTATTTGCTTACCCAACACATTGTATGCATAAAATGTGTTCGTATTTGTTGCATATCGTAGTGTGCACGATGCACGACATTCGGTTTTTGCAGTTTGAAAGCTGTTCGTGTCTTTATTAAACCTAGTTAACGCAAAATGATAGAAATTCGACCAAAACTTCAGTTGATCTCACGAACCCTATTTGTTGTTTAAATATTTTATAACTGATCCTGAATATATATTTTTCTTCCTGATTTGGTACAATTTGTTATTACAACAGATATCTGATGATTCAATAAGTTTTCCTTCTCCCATAAGATGCATTTCTCCAACGGTATTCATGAATTTCTCCTAAGATGCACAAAAGCTGAGAAAAAATGACGAAAGGAAACATGCTTGCCTATTTATATACCGATTATCTCTCGTAAGGTGTCTCAAATCGATTACAGATCAACAGTTTGTCCTACAATATTAAAATAAAATCATTTCCAACTAAATTGGCCCCAACTAATAATATAAAAATATTTTTAACGTTGCATAAATACAGGGTGTCCTAAAAACGGGGTCACAGGTTCGAATCTCGGAAATTTCAAATACAAACTATTTGTATTTGAAGTTTGATTTGTATACCAATTTGAAATAAAACTATAAGTTTGAAGTTTGATTTGTATATTGATTGATTTGTATACCAGCTATCAGAAATGTCAGTCATATTACACATCATCAGAAAGGTCTTAATACAAAAAAAATTATACAAATTTCTTTTTAAACTGAATTTTGTTATCTTAATTCATTTCAACAATTTTGTATTAAATAGACCTTTCTAATAATGCATAATATAACACATTTTGTATTTGAAACTTCCAAAATTCGAACCTGTGACCCCCAGTTTTGGGGACACCCTGTATTTATACAACGTTAAAAATATTTTTAACTTATTCCTTTGGGTCAACTTAGTTGGAAATGATTTTATTTCAAGATTGTAGGACTAACTGTTGATCTGTAATCAATTTGAGACACCTTACGTGAGAATCAGAATCAGAATTTATTGGTCTTAGAGTGTTACAAAGCACATAGACAAGTCAATTTGTTTTACAATACCACGGGGTATGTTGTAATGAAATTACTTTTTATAGACTAGAACATCGTTTCAAACATAAATATATAAAAATAAAATACAAAATACAACAAAAAACTAAGTACAGGTATATCACAGATAAAATAATGCATGGTAACTATTTAGTCACTTTGTTTTCAAGTCAAGTTTACACAGATAAAATATATAAGCATGAGAAAAAGCAAAAACAATTATTAAAAACTACAAAAATTTGTGCCAGGGTGACATCCCGTATGGATAGCAATAGTATAAATTTAACATCTATTTTTAAGTTCGGTATTATAAAAAATTAAAAACCAACTATTACTATATTAGTTAATTGTTAATTGCTCTTTTTTGTTCCAGGGCTTTGAAAGTTTTCCCGAGAAGCTCCATTTTCAGTAAGTTATATTCCGTTTGTTCGCATTTCGCACAGCGTTTTAAAATATGTTTTACCACTGCACTAATCCATCTTCTTAATTCTATAATTCTAGCTTTAAAGCTAGGTTTACACGTGAGAGTTTTTCACTCTCAGGGAGTTTTGTACTCTCAGGAGGTACTCGCAGATGTGTTTACACAACCGGTGAATTTTCCACGATAGTTAATCACAGACAGTTTTCTGCGAGGACTATCAACAACTGAGAATTTTATGTGAGTAATTAACTAAATCTCCGATAGTGAAAAACCTCACTACACTTGAGAGTTTTTAACTCTCGGAGAGACTATTACTCTCAGGAGTTTCTCGCAGAAGTGTTTACACTACAGGCAAATTTTTCATTTGCACGAAATGTCCAAACTCGCGAGATCCAGCTTTTGGAGAAAATTAGTTACTCTCAGATAGTGTCGGCTAGCTAACTCTCAGCACAGTTTCGTTTATATGACGCTAACTCACAAAAACCCTCAGAGAGTAAAAAAACTCTCAAACGTAAACCTACCTTAAGTGTTTTGTATTTAACATCCCTTTTACTTTCTCCCCCTATACCATAGTATATGGAGAAAGTATTGTTTTCGTCAAAATTTTCGAATTTGAGTTGTTGGTGGATTTATCCATTTTGGTTCCCCCTGAGTCCAAAAAAGTGGTTTTCGGAGTGATGTCTCTCTCTCTGTGTGTGTGTGTGTGTGTGTGTGTGTGTGTGTGTGTGTGTGTGTGTGTGTGTGTGTGTGTGTGTCTGGATGTATACAGAGCTAGAGAATGCTCCAATGGTCCGATTTTGGTGAAATTTGGTATGTAGGTCCAAACCCACGATAATTCCAGGCGTTTTTTTCATTTTTTTTGAATTTTTTATTTTTAAGGGTAGTTTACCCCCAAAAACCCTCAAAAAACGCGAAAAATCAAAATTTCTCAAAAACGGCTCTAACGATTTTGATTAAAGTTTTGTGGATTATTAAGATTAAAATGCTGAATAAAATGACACCACCCGCATCTCTGAGAAAATGCCCGTTCAAAAGTTATACAGTAAAAAGTGTTTAAAAAATCAATTTTTTTGATTTTTAAAATAGCTGTTATCTTGAAATAAATTTTACTTATCACCATTAAATAAAGCTCAAAAAACTAAATACATCAGTATTTTAAATTATTGCTCTACGTCAAGTGGTTGCGGAGAAAATTCAATTTTTCGTTTAGTGGTAAACGCAGTACGTTGTTATAAGTCACAAACGCGCGTAGAGTCAAACTCACGCTCCTCAGCTGGTAGCTATCCGACTGAGCCATCAAGACATTAATGTTTGAAGCTTTTAACCCTTTTTTATATTGTTGGGAGAAAGTATGTGTCAGTTATCTGATACCGTTTATTTCTCTCGACCTACTCGACTGATTTTTAATATTGAAGTGTCATTGTAAAGCTTATGATCTAGCGCGTGGGCGAACGGTGGAAAAAAGAATTTCGTTTCGGGTCTCGCCCCTAGCCTTCGAATTATTCTAGAGGGCGTCTTAAAATGTTGGCCAACTTTAAGTACCGTATACGATTTTTAGGTATGAATTGCAACTTAAAACAACTGATTAATTTCAGACGAATTTTAAAATCAGATTGTAAACAAAAATAGATCGTCCGTCTGTAGCCGCATAATCAACAGTACCAGGTTAACCGAGCCTTGCTCGTTGGTTTTAATACACTTTTGTTATAGTGTCATGGTAATCAAGCTATTAAATCTACCAGACTCTTTACAGATAACAGCTGTTTAAAAAAAAATTGCTTAAAATTAATGTTCCTTTATTTATATTTACTACTTAAAGTTGTTATTTCGTTACCAAAATAGCAACCCATAAGACTAATGTTAAAAATTACGATTCTAAAACTTAAATTTAGACCAAATTCGATTTTTTCTGAGATTGAGGCTGTTTCTAAACTTATTTTTGGGCCAAAACACTCTTAGATGCAAAGTTTAAGCAAAATCTAACCGCTAGATTTCGAGATCGTGGAACACACATCCCTTCAGACATTGCTCGTATTATAGTATAGGATAAATTTTGTAAAGTCATCATTCCTTCGAATTGCACTGTAGGTGAGTTTCTCACAACCTAAAAATGTATCACAAAATGCACAATGCTGCAATGTGCGCACGGACGGGCTCTCTAGTTTCCATTAAAACGTTATTATGATTTTTCTGAAACCATTATCACAGCCAAGTATTTTGCTATTATTTTAGCGAATTTCCCATAGGGAATAAGCTATTACCGTAGGTCTCATGGTAAGACCTAAGCCCGGGACCATGTTACTTTTTCGTTTTGAGGTGCCCAGAGACCAAAAATAATAGTCATTAAAATTTATATATATATATATATATATATATATATATATATATATATATATATATATATATGTATATATTTATATATGTATATATGTATATATATATATATATATATATATATATATATATATATATATATATATATATATATATGTGTGTCCCTAGACACGATAACTCTCGTAAAAATGGTCCGATCGACACCAAATTTGGTAGAGATGTGTAATCCTACATTTATTCGGATGAGTTCGTAAACCAGACATATCGACCTACCGGAAGGGGTAGTTTTGGGGGGTTTTGTACCCCAAAAATGGGTTTTTTGCATTTTTCATATGTAATTTTTAACAATTTTAAATTTTTATTTTGACCATTGGATTTAGCTCAAAAAACACACAATTTAGTATTTTGAAGCTTTGCTCTATCTCCATTGGTTACCGAGATATTCAAAAGTCTAAAGACAGTACATTGTATTTTGGGGCTCCAATGTTAATCTTATGGAGAATTGGGATGTGTTATTATTTCATTTATTAACCAATATTTTTCGATGAAACTTGGAATTCAGCTTCATTTGGTTGAAATTCATCCATTTATGGTAAAAAATTTTGGTTTTGGTGCTTATCATGGCAGCAAACCTGCATACTCTTTTCCCATGTTAATCATATGGAGAATAGGCAAACTTCTTTAGCAATGGACAGATATTGATGAAACTTAGTAAATAGCTTCATATGGTCGAAATAAATTTTTTTTCATGATAAAAACCTACTTTTAGTGTTCCCCATGGCAGCATACCTGCATACTCTTTCCCTATATTTATCATAAGGAGAATAGACATTTATTTCCCTATTTATGAGCATGTGATTTTATTTGGTTTACAGTTTTATGTGGTCAAAATTAGTATTACTAATTTGGATATTCGCTGAGTACGCAGGTCTGCTGCGACGGGGGGTATATTTTGTACTTTTTACAGATTCAAACTCAAAAGTGATTTACAAGCCAGGGATCATGACATCGTAACAACACGCCCTTATTTATAAGCGCCTTACAATTTATTAATGTACATAAAATTTTTAAGGCTTTTACTTTAGTGCAAAAAGTATGTCCTTCGAGCCGGATTTGAACCAGCGACCTATGGATATCAGCTGTTTTCACCTCTACAGTCCACCGCTCTACCAACTGAGCTATCGAAGGAGCTGTTAGAGTGTGTTTTAAACTTGCCACCTAACTGTTTTATGCTTATTTCCTCTGCTATATTTCTGCTTAAATGAAAGTAATTTATGCGTACTATCTAATTATATACAGTAACATGAAAAAAATGATTATTATTATAAAAAATGCAATTTTAGTTTATTTGAATATAAAAATCACGATAGTACAGTATTTGTTGACAGATCCTTATGAACTTGGTATTATTGGTTAAATAATTTAATTTTTCATCTATTTTGTGCCAGGTAAAATGTTGATGTAATTCACCGGTTTTAGATATTCATGTTTAACAATTAAAATGCCGCAATTTTTTAATATGCATAGGACATTTTTCCCGATAATGAACACTGGTGTGATAAAGGTTCATGTCGGATATCCTTTATGGAAATAAAAGTATTAAGTCTAAAAAACAAAGTGGCGGATAACTACCTAACCTAGTTTCAATATGGCATTTACTAGATTAACTTAAACTTAGTAAAAAAAAAAATAATAAATAAAAAAAAACTTATAAGCGTTAGCACATTAGAATTAGCCTAACAAATAATAGGAGTACTGACAACTGCTGAGTGTGAGTGATCTTGCTCATCTCTTAAGTACAATTTTTTTTTAAATTTCAAAACATGATTTAAAATATTTTGTCATGTTGGCTGTACAGTAAACCATACACCGCATGTTTTAAGACATTTTTTCGATCTAGTAAACGCAACATCGCGTTTATTATTCCCCTTACATTATTTTAATGTAGAATGTGGATCGATTGCGTAACGCTCCGCTTGCTAAGGTCGTTTCTCGTCGCGTGTTTTTGCGTTTATGCAAGGCGTAACCAAGTGACACACATGCACGTGACGCGGGGCTAGCGTCCACCTGAGATGGCGACGGGAGGGTCGATTCTTTTGTCAAATCGCTTAATCGATTTGTTTTGAATGAATTAAGTCTTTGATTCATCTACTTCTCTCAATCTGCATCATCCTTCCTATATTTCTTCATTATAATTAATAATACTAGATAAAAAACTGTAAATATTTAGGTATATACGTAAAAAAATCACTTGCAATTGTTTTAAAATAATAATTTCAGACTTTTAGAGCTCGAAGTTATAGGTAACAAGACCAGAAACTGCTTCCTATCAAAATGTAAAAAAAAACCGCTGGAGTTATAAAACGGCACGAAAACTAAAACAATTGACCGAATAAAATCTACTTGTTTCTTGATACGTATAACTATGACGTGCATTTTTATTTAATGTTAAAAGGTAAAATTATTGTTAGAAACTGACAGCTTTTAAAAATATACTTCGTCACGTTTTCTTGATAAATTCATTGCCTTGTAAGACATATTGTACTATTTCAAGTCGGATAAGAATGAATTCGATTATTTAATCGATTCTAGAATGAATCGAAAAGAAAGATCGATTATTGTTTCACTCGATTGCTCGTCAGTGCCGAGCTGTCAGCTGCTACTCGGCCGCTGTTGTCCTTACACTCGACATTGAGTTGCTTCGACTTCCGCGACCGGTTTTTTTCACAATCAGTTAAACCGTTTTGCTCCAAGAACCTGATTGTCGTTTCCCAGACTGAAATAATTTTGCAATGCATGACCTATTAAGATAATTTTGTTTTGTTATACTGAAGTTTTCTATTTGAGCGTATAGTTGTATTACACGGTCCGTCGTGTTAGAATATAGCGTATAGTATTTTTTGCTGATTTTTTACATATTATTTTGCTTAAAAAACACATTACGTACTGTAATTTTATTGTTTAAATGTACTCTCATTGCCAGTTTTGGGTTATCCACGTGGATACAATATTACCATTTGTTCTGTGCTCATTAGAAACCAAAGTTTCCGTTATATGTAAGTTACGCTATGTTTTTAACGGGAGTTCACTGTTATTACCAACTTCTCCAAAATAACATTTGCGGAGTCCGGAACTTTCTTATCCGACAGAACAACTGTTATTATTTATTTAAAAATTGCTGATTTGAATACGATTTACCGTATTATTTTAAGCTGTTATAGGTTTAGTATAAGTACTTTATACCTGATCAGCCCTGTTGCTAAATTTCTGGGCATGTATTGTTATTTTAAACACTTTTATATCCTTTTTTTCTTATCTTGCAAAATACACAAGACTGTTGATGTAATGGGCCTATTTGCAATACAGTATATTAAATACGTAGAAAATACGTCCCCTGTGAAGCGTGTCTCTTCATGTTAAAAGTTCTGTATTGTAGTACAGTAATGTTGGGTATAATCATATTTGAGTTCGATGATTTCTTAACCCGCTCGCTAATGCCTACACAATGGTTTAGCGTATCTCATTCTCTACTTCATGGTCAATAATATGTTTAATGTATTTTACAGTGTGAATTAATTCCGTTCCATGAACATTTATGAGCGGTTCGTTAACTGGGGTGGGAATAGTTTTTACTGTGGCGTTTCCTACAATTTTCACTTTGGTTATGTTTATACGGTGAATATGAAAAGAAGGTTGCATGATAGTGTGAAATATGCACTTTCGTTGTGATTGTAATTAATAAACATTTACTCTTCCATTTTTTACAACAATTCTTTTATTGATAAACAGTTTGCTCAATACTCTACTGTAAATTTTATTGAAAAATTCTACTGTTATAAACCTCAAAAATTACAACTTTTTAAATAATTTTTGATCCATCCTACTAAATATTTTATGGGTGTCAAAGAATAAAGCAGAATCGTAGAATTCGGAAAATAATTTTCAGCAAATTTATTGATAAAATTTGCAAACCATAAAGAAGCGACTCATCTTCCAAGGCATCATATTGCGCGTTCTCCACAGACCATTGGAATGCCAGCGGGTCGTTGACTTTCAGTAGGATTTATACAGTACGAGTTAGCATTTTTATGGCATTTTGTTCAATAAACGTAATTTTTTCATCACAGTGACTTTTCCCCGTTGAGAATAATGTACATTGACAATCCTTCCATCTTCCTCCCGAAAATTTATGGTATGAAGAGTGTTTTATATATAAATTCACAATTTAATTCAACGTAAAGTTCACCAAGAAGTAACTCTATTAGTATTATCCTTGGAAAGAATTAAAGGGATTTCATGCAGACAACCGATCATTACGGTGACAGTAATTATTAGCATCACTTTACAGGCGAAATGTCAGGCGCGTTAAATGTTAAATATATAGGGCTAGAATTGCTACTAGAATTTAGTTTGTTATTTGGTGCAGTGTATAGATGGTTCAGGCATGAAAAATTATAGAATCTCGCCTTTATTTAAATCAGAAAAATCGTCTTCAAAAGTTGTCGGAAAACTAGTGTTTCTTGTAACAATATACCTGTGGTGTGGCTTCTCATTTTCAATTAAAACCCCTTAAAATACTGCCATCAAAAATTGTCGAAAACTGATGTTTCTTGAACAAAAACAGACCTGTGGTTTATGGTGTCATACTTGATAGGTGGTTAGGCCTTTTCTAATACAGAAACACTGAATGATGCATTGTACTTGAATATGCTCTACCATGGTTTTATAGTTGGGATATTGTGGAATATATTTGTGCAGAATATGACCCAACTCTCGTAGTCAAAATCCAGTCTCGTTTCCATTGAGCAATTAGGAATTGATTTAACAGACATTTCGAAAACAAATGCATCGTGAAGGTGGATCTTTTGCCAAGCCAGGTCGAAGTCCTGTTACACCTCATGTGACTTTTTTTTGGCCTTTTCAACGAATAAGCCTATACAGCACATAATACCATAATACCAGCACATAGTGTAGGAGGTCCCAAACGTTCCGCATACATTCGCAGCTATCAGTATAGTCCACGTACAACGACGCCTTTGAGAATTATACATTTTTTATTTACATACATACACTCTTCAGTAACTCGGAGGCTGGTGGTAGCTATATTATTTATTGTTTTCAATCCTTGGGTAGCTATGCAGTCCTTAATAAGTTCCTATCGAGATACGATGCTCAAAGAAGTTATGACTCGAAAACATCTTACTGTAGTGCAATAACAATAATTTGCAGGTATGCAGTGGGGCTGAGGTATTGATTGACATGTGGACAACATAACTATGCCAAGAAGCAGACTGGTTTCTTATTTGTTATTTAAAAGAATCGGCGACGTTTTCCTTGTGACTTGAAGGAATAGTCGCTCAGTCATCAGCGCCAGAGGAACGATAGGAACAGGCCTACGTCAGCCGCGCGCCACGATACGACAAACAAGCGCCTTATCAAGCCAGACTCCAGCGTTCGTGGTTCCTAGTGTCATCTCGCTGGCTTTTAAACAATATTTCGAATTGGCGGAGTGCTTTGCCGTTTGAGTAACATAGACCACACATGCAAAATCAATACGTAAAACTGATTTGAATTATTATGCATAAGCCTACACAATTTAGTAAAATCACTGAGGAAACTATGATTGAAGAATGTACTTTGAGGTGTTTAAGAGTATAAAAATTGTCAAAATTGTCAACTCGTATTATTAGGAATCTATATATTAATAGGCACGCATGTTTCTTTTCCTTCTTTTTTTCTCAGCTTGTGCATGCGCAACTTAGGGAAAATCCTAGCATACCGTTAGAAAGGTTGTCCTGTAGATGAGCAGAATCACATTATAATTCACATCAGCCTTCAGGACTCTGCCCTACAGGCTTTCGAAGTTTCAATGTTAATCTTATGGGAGAAGGATAATTGATTAAATCATCTGACAGCTGATAACAAATGCTAGCAAATCAAGAAGAACAGATGTTACACTTATGAACATACTATTATGCTCAAGATGAACGGAGTGTTTGGTAGAATTTCGACCAGTGGGTGATCTCTAGTTGTAATAAATTTGTATGTCGTAGATGTATATATACTGTACCAGGTAGAAAAAATACAATTAAAGTATTACTTCCTAATATTTTCAATAATTGAATTTTTGTCATAAAATTTAAAGCTCAAGCTCTTTGAAGTCATGATATTTCTAACTTTTCACTAAGATGTACTAAAATTAAACATTCAGTGTACAGTATTGAAAATAATGTGTACTGACTAAGACATTTGTGTTTCAAATGGACATTAAAATTATAAAAAAAATCCTCTAGTGATAGTTTTATTCTGATTTGTCGTAAGGAGAAACTTCAGTAGTACTGTAGAGGCGGCTTACTTTTAATTGTGTTGACATGAGTTTTCTTCATAGTAATTTGCTGCGTGCGTAACATTATGATGATTGACAGTTTCCTCGCATCCGCAGGTTAGCAAATATCCGATAATTTCGCCAGGTGGATCAAATCAACGTGGTATTGCGGAGCGCCGCGCTTACGGTTTTCCTCTTAGGATACATTCAATCCAATGTCTGACATTTGCAATAACGTAATCTCAATAGTAAATGCGACAGTGGATCAAACTCCTTCCAGTGAATGTAGAAATATATTATGTATTCATGTCGGATACATTATACTAAATTGTGTGAAGCGATTTTTTAAACGATAATTAATTATCTTGATCCTGGGAGAAGTATTTATATTTGTTGCGTAAAAAGCCACTTAATTGGCTATTAACTCTTCAGTGTTGCCGAGTTCTTTGACCTTTGAGTGAATGTTGTTTATTTTGTTCATTGACATTATCGAAGCTAGAAAATATAAACTGATAACAATGTTTTATGGCTTTGACCAAGAACAAATTATACTTAAGTGAGATGAGTGAAATTGTTACATATTATTATGTATAAGAGAATCCATTATGCGGTGACATCAGGCAGAGAATCGTTTATTCTCTGTTCGCAGGATAGAATTTTCACATGAGTTCCAAAAGTTTGCTATCTCTTAGAATAAAATTACGTAAAATGATATAAAAACTCCTTTATTGCTCCGTCTTTCTAAGAAAAAAACATCACTTTTAATAATATTTTACTTCGCAATATTTTGAGTTTGATAGGAGCCTACGTTGAATCCGTTATGTGCGTTCTAATGCACTCTCTCATTTTTATGTCAATTTATTTGCTCTTCAGAACGTAAATTTGGTTAAATCTCGTTTGAGTAAATATTATTAATTATTTATGAACTCAGCATGAGCCTATTCCAACAAATCAAAAAATACATGGTACTGTCCCAACACAGAGAAGTATTTTTCCCAGATTGTTCGATAAACAGGATTCTACTTATGTACAGTTAATTAATGCAAAGTAAATGTACTCGTTATATTTTTAAAGTTGTATTGCAAATCAGCGCAAACAAAACAGGAAATGGGTTAGTTCTTTTGTTTGCAAGGAATTAATGGACCGACATGGGAACAATTTTGGCATTGTGTGTCAAGCCAAGCGCTGTGAAATAGTTATAAGGCCTATCTGGCTCCGGGGTGTCAACCCTTAATGTCAATGTGTCACACAATGGCTTCCCTGTCATGTAGGCCTATACAGTAGCTCGATCCACTACTATCTGGGAAGGAACTTTATAAATAATTTGCTTAGGCCTAATTAAAAAAAATCATTTATTAATAATGCAACACGTGTAATATTTATGTGATTCAGCCAGACTTTTTCAGACTGAATGCAATATACTAACTTAAACTTACATCATAAATCCGGAAAACAATATTTTTTTTATTTTTGTCTCCGGTTTTATGAAACGCGTTGACAGTTTGTGTACTTACATCTCTGCCGTTAATTGCCCAGTAAGTAACTTGAAATTACACAGTCGAGGTTCGCAGATCGCATTAAGCGAAAAACGCGTTACAATAATATTACTGTAGCCTATATGATTTTACGAAGCTACTTTTATAATCAACTAAGTAATTTTTATATAGATTCAGATCACTTTCGTGTACAAAATTATCTGAAGATACCATACAATACTTTTGTCAATTAAGTTTTGGGTTGGATGCCAAAATTATAAGGCCAATTTTCAAAGATGATAAGTTTATGATATTGATATGCAATGAACGGCATTTTTGCTCTTGTATGTTGGTCAATCAAGACCAGCGCCGTTCCAAAGCTACCCGCACCGCGCCGAAGTTAATATGTGGTGTACGCGACGACGCCGCCCGTCTGTGCTGTTGAACACGAATAAGAAAACTTCTTTAAATAATTTTGTTTGTGATTGCTAGATCGAGTAAATCATATAAATATGGCCTGAAAAAGTACTAAGTTGTGTTGAATTACCGTACAAATAATTTGCTTAATCCATGTACTGTAATAGTATTTAACCTGCTGTAAAAAATATTGATGCATTTAAAATAATATTTTCGAAAAAAAATCAACTGGTAAATCTCGCATTTATCACTGCATTACATCCAACTTGCTCTCATGAAAAAAAGAAAATAGTATTGTGTCTTGGAAATTAAAAATAATTAAATTTAAAACTTGGTTACACGACAAATTTTGGTTTGTTTATTTTCTGCGTTTCATTAGAATCAAATATAAAATTAAAGCCTATTGTTAGTGTGGAAATTTTATGTTCAAGAATCTTCATATCGCCACTGAAGTTGCCGATTGTACGACTTTATGTCTGAATTTTACCTGCTCCCGTTGGGGCGCAGTAAAAATATTTTCGGGGGTACGACTTTGTGTCGTCGCCCGCCTCAAGCGGCAGCGACGACACAAAGTCGTACCCTGGCTAATCTCCTCTCTCACTCTCTCTCGCCTTGCCTACCTGCATAGCCTGAGGTGTAGGCTTTGCTTTGGCGCACAGGTCTGCTCTCTCGGCGTCGGCGGACACCCCACATTGATTATGCTATTTATCTTTCCTTACTGAAATCTTACAATAAAGTAGTTTTTCGATATAGAAATAGTATAATTCGTTTCAACTACTGGACGCTAAAAGCATAACACTAAAATATAATCCTAGAGGCAATGTTATTAAATAACATTGACAAAAACTGACTTAATCTGAACTTTTTGTTCTGTATCTGAACAGCATCAACTGACTGAAAAAACACTCTTAGGCCAACATATACAGCAAATTCAATTAAGTGTACTAGACATTTATTAAATGTTACCGTTACCTTTATTGATCCCTTTAATACTTCCTCCGTGTGGGTTGTGTTTTTCTGTGTTGGGAAAGCGTCAATCCATTTTATTGCCCTTTTCAGTTTACTCAATTTTTTAAAACTTTACATTTAGTTTTAAAACGTCTAAATTCTACATATTTATTTTTTGAAGAATACTATACTTTAGTCAACCTCATTCTAATATTCGTAATGATAGATTACGTCATGTATAAATGTTATCAAAGTGTTAAGTAAATTGAAATGGTATCAAAACAATCTTTTTATATAATAAAATAGTGCATTTAAGGGTCTAGAGAGAAACGATGAACGGATCAAGGATATTTTGATATCAATGGATTTCTTATGGTCCCTGAGATAAAAAATATGGCACCCCTGAGAATATGCCTTAAAACTCTGTAAAATGAATTTTAAAATTTATTTAGACCAATCGAAGACGTTATTTTGTCGATTGGTTTACTGCTCCTGGTGATCCATGTCCTACACTAATATTTCATACCACTGCTGATTTAAAAAATAAATTTAGTAAACAAAGCAGACAACTCCAATTCTCCACCATTATTGTCAGACGATAAAAATTTCAACAAAAGATTGTTCAACATTGTAGTTACTTTGAGAGTGGTAAAATAAATAGTTAACGTTTGCTATGATTAAGTGAAATTTCGGTTACTATATAAATAGAGTTTACTTATTGTATTTACTATAGGCCTTTTTAAACTTATGGTTTACAGATTAATTTGTTTACACTACTTATATGTTTTTATCTTAACCATAAATTAATGAAATGTTATTTTTGAAAATAAAAATAAATAAATTTTAGTACATATTGAGTGGTTATTTTTGTTATAATTACATTATGGAACTTCTTAAAATTGTCATGTAGGATAATGTGATTCTTACCGTTTAGTTTACTGGTCTCACTAATGTACAAAAGGGTGTACAAAAATTTGAAGGTACAGGAGATGAACTATGAATAAATAATAATTAAAAGACTCAAGAAGAAATACTAAGACTTAGGAAGGAGATGTAAATAAAGTGCAATTGCAATCAAGAGACCAAGAAAAACCCTTTTGAATAGTGAGTGACGTTTAAAAGAATCATAATACCAATTGACAATACAAACGAAATTCACACTGTACCTAACTGTACCGGAATTTATACTACCGGACGGTTCACATTACTATAATTAAATGGCAAAATTGTAAGTTTAAATAATTATGTTGTCAGGGATTTATTTTCAGGGAAATTTTATTGTCAAAGATGTAACTAATTTCTTAGACGGTAATGAATTTAGCATATAATTTAAATATGCTTAACTTTAAATCATTATATTTTCCTTGGATGTCTTTGTACCCAAATAAGGGTATGAACACGGCGCGGCGGGTCTCCTATACTCTCCTACTCCGCCAGTGTCCAAGATTATTGGATACTTATTATCCTATTTTATGTAACATTGCACTACAAAATACAAATACACTTTAAACATGACGTTTCGGGAACTGAAATTTGTACTTTCAGGACAGATGACGTGTACAGAAATAGTTTATGAGTATAATTTACTTGTGTTCCTTAGTGCCCGGCCACACGGGCGTTTTTTTCACGCACGAACGCAGCATGAAAACACGCAAGAAAAATGAGCAGCATTAAATGTAATGGGGTATGCCACACGAGGTGTGTTTTCCCGCTTATCGGGCGCATTTTCAAGGTCGCCCGCCGCGGTCGCGCTAGAGAATGAGTTGTGGTGTATTTGTTGAAGCTTATTTTCACGCTCAAGTCCCTGGCCACACGAACCGGGATGAACACGCAGTAAAAAAAATATTTGAAACTTACTGAAAAACTTTATAAATACCCACTTTGCAGCAGACCTACATCCTCAGCGATTTTTTTATGGAATTTCGGTATTATTCCACTACCCCATAAAACTATGAATATTTAGGTTTGCCATCATGTGGGCTTTGAAAGCAGATATAAGTCAAAACCATTCCTACTGAATGTACATACCAAATTGTTGTCTGTCGTACAAAAAAAGAATTAGTGAAAAGTTTTTGAATAATAAATAAATCGTCGGAAAAATGTTTAAAAGTGTCTGTCTACTCATCTTGCTATTTGAGGTGAATGGAAAAGATATGCTAAATAAATAAATTTTGCTTTCCCCAATAATCAGGGCCAATAGAAAAACATAAAATCAATGGTTTTTCTAAATGAATAGTATAGTTTTTAATGGATTCATGTTTATGATTATAAATCATAAAAAACCAAGGCCATGAAGAAAATGCGACAATCACGCGAATACGGCGATAAACAGCGAGTTTGAACTGCATTGAGCCGCTCCTCTACTTCAGGCGACAAAATAAGCTATATTTTACCGCGTGAAAAAACGCACGTGTGGCCTACACACGGCGGAAAATCAAGCAGCGTGAAAATAAGCTACATTTTACCGCGTGATAAAACGCCCGTGTGGCCGGGCACTTAGCGACGACATATTCGCTACGACATAGTAATAATATGTTATTCAAATAAACTTTATCACCAAAGATAAATTTTCTTAATCAGAAGTGCAGTGCAGAACCTGACTTTAGTGATTTTGGTCATCAAACATAAATCAAAACTAGAGATCGCCCACTGGTTGAAATTCGACCAAAATCTCAGTTCATCTTGAGCCATTTAAATTTTTATAATCGAAACATCTGCTCTTCCTTGTGTGCTAGAATTTATTATTATAACAGCTGTCTAATGATTCAATCAATTTTCCTTCTCCCATAAGATTAACATTGAAACTTTGAAAGTCCATAGGGCGTAGCCCTGGAGGCCAATGAAAATTATAATGTGATTCTGCTCATCTACAGGACACTAACTTTCTAACGGTATGCGCAGATTTCTCCTACAATGAACACGAGCTGAGAAAAAAGGAGGAAAAGAAACCTGCTTGCCTATTAATATATAGATGGCATGTTTGGAAATTGATATTTTAACCTTCCAAGTGTTGTGGCAATTATTAAATTAATGTCGCTTTTTAAAGTTCTACTTTATAACTAAAAAACAATTTTACTGGGGTTGAGGATTTTTCTAAACTTATTTTTCGGCCAATATATTGTTAAATTCAAATTTTTTATCTAAATACCCTCTATCTTTACGCTCTATAGATACCCTTTATCTATAGATTTTTAGATAATTGGATCAAAATAATATGGAAACACATGTCCTAAAATGCTTTGTTAGGCGCCAGCTGACATTTTCTTTTTATAAATATCTGTTTCCTTAACGGATGGGTGTATTATGTTTATATTAGGCATGAACCTTATCACACCAATGATCAGGCCGGTAATAAACTATCATAGTTTTATGAAATAAATCTAATATCGTTGATAAAAAATATTACAATAATAAGAAAGTAATAAGATATCTTAATATAATAAGATGACATCTTAAAATAATAAGAATAAAGCAAACAATTAGTTTAGTCTATATTCACATTTAACAACTACAATTGGGATAATTTCACTCCTTTCCTACGCGAAGTGTTATTGATCTCTAGCTGTCAGTCCCTCGTTAAACCTCCCCTCTCGGGGTACGACAACATGTCGTCGCCCGCCTCAAGCGGCAGCGACGACATGTTGTCGTACCCCCGCAGAGCAGGTATGGTGCGGCCGCAGGTAAAATTGGCCACGACGACATGTTGTCGCTTTACCGAAGTTGCCGGCGCTCTAAGGTTTATTTGAATTTATTCTAAAGGTTTTTTTCAATCAAACAAGAATGAACAATGGGAGTAAAGTGGACGATGTATCTGGGATAATAACGAAAACCTGTTGATTCTTTAATAATTTAATTTGTCCACTGCTATTAATTAATATCCCATTATCCCCAAGCAACAAAGGCTAGAGTTAACAATTACAAATATGTATTAGCAGAGTAAACTAATTAGGGTGAGCAGACTTCAGTGTTCATCTTGCAAATCTGAATAACACAAGGTCAAGTGACGGGCTGGCTAACATTCACTGAGAGCTTCACGGGAGAGAATTAACCCAATTACTTAATTGTACTTAAAACAACAAAAACTTGAAAGTCCCCCTAGCCGCTGCATTAACTGAAGTTCCCGAAACAGGTCAATGGAACGAGATTCAGGATAGCGAAACCTTAAGAGGGCGTTGGAGTGCCGCCATGTTGGATTTATTTCCCATAAGAGCAATGTTAAACTTGTCACCGGCATTTGTCATATAATTTCTTTATTTTTTGTCCGATTGGTTCAGAATAAATAGCGTTTGAATCACAATTAAATTCCCCGTTCCTTTTGCGAGATCGATTCTTTGTAATTAATTTATAAAATTCTGTAGAAAATGTTTTAAAAGTAGTAAAAAACTTGCTTTGTTATTTCAAATTAGTAAAAAGCACTAATTTTTATAAAAAATTCCTCTCGCAAACCAAATCCGCCTTGATGAACCCTTTATTTAGAGCTATAAACCATTATATTCTGATAATAAATAAAAGAGTTATTTGACATCTGGTTTAACATTGCTCTTATGGGAGAAAGGCGGAATATGGATTGACTCCAACGCCCTCTTAAGGTGGTTTGGGGGTGGGGGGGGGGGAGGGGGTAAGTCAGCTGATTAGAAATGATTGCAGGTTTGGTTTTAGTGTATAATAATACGCTTGTCCTCAAGTAAGCCTAATACTATAAAGGTTTTGTAAATTGATGAATTCTGATTTTTGTGAAAAATTTAATGAATAGGATATTAATTAGGGATTTTACGAATTAATAGATATTTAAATAAAGTACTAGGGGATTGTAGGGGCAAAGGCCCCTAAAAATCAAAATGGTGATATTGTATCCAAAAAATAAGTTATTCAATTCATCACCTCCTTGCAAAATTACTCTATTTCACCTTAAGTTGTAGTATGATTATACGTTTGGATTTTCTAATAAAATATTACCTAATCTTGATGAAACATTTTGGAGTTATCAAATCAGTAATTTACCAATAATCTCACCTTTATTAAAATACAGTAGTCTATTTTATGGGGAAGAAAGCTATTGCACTATTATACAACCAGACTCGGTAAAAATAGTTTTAACCTTAAACATGTTCATAATAAGTTTGAATACTCAAGTAAATAAAATAGTTCAATGCAACATTAGCCCTTTAGTACTGTATACTCCTTCAACCTGGACCCCTGTGCCCCCCATTACCCCACGCTCGCCGTGTCCCACACGCCTCCCCGAGTCTCCGTTCAAATCTCCGGTCCAGTGTTTCCTGTACCTCCAACACCCCTAGGGCCCGAGTAACCCCCATGCTCCCGGACCTTGTGCCCCCATGTTCCTTTTCCCCCCATTCTCCCATGATGCCCGCAGTTCTTCAACATGGCCCCTGTGGTCTCTATGTTCCTCATTCCTCTTCTGTGCCTCCCATTCCCAACCAGCTTTCGTGCCACTGACATATCTAGTGTCCCTTGTGCCCCATGCCTCATACGCCCGTGCCTCCATATTCACCATTTCATTCCGAGCCCGCTATGTCACTCATGCCTCCTTCTTGGCCCCAATGCCCCTAACCCACAGTGCCACCGACACCCCTCGTGCCCCCCCCCCCCCATACCCCTGCACCCACGGTGCTCTGTGCCCACATGCCCACCCTTCTTCCTCGTGGTCCCGATGCCCTTTATGTCCCCCATGCCTCCCCCGTGCCACCCCATGCCCATCTAACCCTCTTGCCACCGAACGCCCCTGGTGCCCCTTGTGCCCCTTGTGCCTTTACACCCTCCACCACTACATGCCCCGTGCTTCATATGTCGCCCATGCCACCCCAAAGAGCCTATACCCCCGCACTCCCGTTTTCTCCATGCTCCTCTGTCCTCATGCGTTCCTCCCCATGCCGCCTATGTCCCCCATGCACCCCTCGTGCCCTCTATGCTCCCATATCTCGAATATCCTGTGCTCCCCATGGTCCTGTATCGCCATCCCTGCCGTCCTCCCTGTACCGTCCTGTGCCCTCCGCAGTGCCCCCTATTTAACCCGTGCCCCCTTGCTCCCTTACCCCCGTGCTATGATTGTAGTCTATTTTATTCTATTCGGTCAATTAAGTATAACATAGATAGATATACTGTGTTGTCCGTTTTCGCACACTATTATTTACATGACAAGCTCCCTGTCTTTATGGATTAACGGGGCATTTATTGTTTTCCCTACGAACTACGTAAAGAAATAAGCAGAGGAGGGATCAAACCAAAACAAAATATTCCTCATTCGGATGTTATCCAATGTTAGTAGTTTACATAATATGATTCAGCCGGAAATAAACTAACACTCAATAAAATTATTCAACTCTAACTACTAAATAGCCAATATATTAAAGCATTAATGTAATAACTAAACGAAGTTCACTGATTAAAAACAACATATATCCTATCCTATACTATAATACGAGGAATGTCTGAAGGGATGTGTGTTCCACGATCTCGAAATCTAGCTGTCAGATTTTGCTTAAACTTTGCAATTAAAAGTGTATTGGCCCAAAAATAAGTTTAGAAAAGGCCTCCATCCCAGGAAAAATCGAATTTTGTCAGAATTTAAGTTTAAAAATCGTAATTTTTAACATTGGTCTTATGGGTTGCTATTTTGGTAACGAAATAATAACGAAAGGTATACAAAAATAAAGGAACATTAATATTAAGCAGACTTTTTTAAACAGCTGTCAACTGTGAAGAGGTATAGTTGGTTGTTGGGAGAAATTTAATAGCTCTAATGACACTATATCAAAACTGAATTAAAACCAACGAGCAAGGCTCGGTTAACCTGGTACTTTAATATATATTTAAACATTATATCAATCATGACACGTCTAATCCACTTTTAATTGTCGTATATCAGCATATACAAAATCATTCTACTCCTGTCTCCTTAAAGACATAGATGGGGTCACGAAGAAGACATCTGTTGTGAATCAGTAATTTGCCCATGACTGTTAGTGTTCTCCTTTTTTATAGTGCATTGCCAACTATTTTAACGATATAATTGAATGGTTATCTTGACTCAAAATATCTGCTCAACAGACAGCTGAGTTTATGATAAAAAATATTTACTTTAACATCTGCTTAGTTACACGTGCAGATCTAAAAATCTTCTTCCCATTAGATTAACATTGGAACTTCAAGGTCCAATGGGGCAAAGCCCAGGTAACTTTTGATAACTCTGGTATTTTTCCTTGCGTCCTTGACCCTCGAGCTTTAAAATGAGCCATCATACGTTACCCTATCTTTCTTCTAACTCGAGATATTTCGTGGGGACCGATTTGCTTACGGAATTATATATATAGATTTAATGTTAACGGTTGTTTTCAACTTCACCTTTTAAAAATCACTTTATGGATACAGCTCTTGTACAGCTTGTGTAAAATTGCTGGTAAAATTTATTATTAATTTATAGTCACACATTTTTTGTTATTTTGTTTTAGACATTTTAAAACCAAGAATTCAATGATATAGGTCATTGAAACATTGATGGAGATTTTAGGAGATTTTAAAATCAAAGGGATATGGTATTGCATGTTTTATGCAAACAGGTTCGCTTGCTGTAACCAATTTAAAATTCACAAGTGGTGTAGTTATAGTCTTAAAGTTGTCCTGAGGCTGTCCATTGTAAAGTAATCTGTCAAAAATGGAGCTGTGATGATACATGTGTTAAATCTTTTCAAAACACTTACTTGTTTTATAAAGTTTTTGAGTTAGTTTTGAAGTAATGGGCTTCTTTTTTCGCAACATTTTCAAGTAAAATTTTTACCACACTACACGCAAAACAATGGTTTTCTGGTCAGTAATCGGTCCGCAAAGTCTGCGTTTATTGTAGCCTTTTAAAGTGGTCCGAAAAAATATACGTTCATTTTTTCCTTGAGCCAACAACAAAATTTGTGTTTGTTTTAAACAAAAACTCATTCTAATAAAAAACCAACTAGGATAATGTAAACAAAAACTACTTGTAAACTATATTTTTAATTCTGGATTTTTACATTTCAATCATTTGACCTACCAATTTAGCCTATTTTAGAATATTTAAACTAACATGGGATTAAATACCGGTATTGAAAACAAAAAAGTGAAATCGTAATTAATTCTTTTTTAAACTAGTTATTGTTTTACATGTTTGCAGTATGAAGAAAAATATTGTTATCATTTGGACCGAAAGCGTTTTCCTTACATAATCGCATTTCAAAGATCGCTCTTTCTCGCTCGTAAAACGCGATTGCTTACTGGAAAAAAAAACACCTTCCGTCCTAGTGATGGAAACTAATATTTGTGCACTCCTCAGTACCTAACCTCAAAGCGTCGCATTACCCTCTGGTGTACGGTAGTCGCTGTAGGGTGCATCGCCTTGACACCGTACTGCAACTGCGTGGCACGCTGGTAGTTGGCCGGCGTGCCGCCGCGCGGCGCTAGTGTCGCTCGCGCCCTAGTCAAGTGTTATGTCATTTCAGTAAAGTGTTCGCCGTCAGTGTCAGTGTGCATGTTGACTCCCGGCTTCCACCACCTCCACGCATGTCAAGTAAGACTATCGGCGATACGCCACTCTACGATCGACTAGTCTAGCGTTGATTAAACTGTTTACCGTAGGCTCCATTTCTAGTAATTATTTTAAAAATTATAATGTTTTTCTTAAAACGCAGATTAAAAACAGATTATTGTTCATCTGTAAAAATGTTTTGTGATATGTACATGGCCTACATACCTTATTTGTATAAATTATTTTAGGCAGAGGAAATATATATCAAGAGAATAAAATCATATTGCTAGTAAAAATTTAAAAAAATCCGGGAAGTGTTAATTCTGAATAATTAGTCAAATTCATTTGAACCAACTAGGGCTTTCTAAGAAGTTTTCTACTCTATATTTAGATAAAGGCATTCGTAAAAATGATAATTTAAATTTTTTGTTTTGTGCTATTTTAGCAACTAGCCTAAAAGTTGTATTTAGTCAATCGGCCTATAGCAACAAGTTTTATAAAATTATATGTTGATGCACTTTTCAATTAAATAAACTTTTATTTAATTTTAATTTTATATTTTTTAATTCTAGTTCCTTGACGGATTGTCATGAAAAAAACACACCTTATTTATAACGACCATATGCAGTACAATTTTCTAACTTAGAACACTATGGTACCGTAACGTCATTCACATTATCTTTTATGTGGTCCAGTACATTGCGCGATGCTGCTGAATTATCTCTACTTGGAAGTCGCGTTTTCTGATACCAGCCCAATTTATCTGCATTAATCAGTCAGTTTAGCTATAGTATTGTGAATGTTAATCGTTGCAAATATGCCTTTCCTTATTTACTATATTTTTTTAACATTTTACTCTTATAATGTTCACGATTGTTAAGTTAAAATAGTGTATCGCTTGATATCGAGCACTCTTGATATAGAGGCTGATGTACTTTACAAGGAACAGCATACAGTAGCGCAAAAACGCAACGCAATCAAATATATCCGGTAAATAAAGTAGAGAACCTTCGGGTAATTAAATATAACATTTTTCCATAATGCAATCGAGAGAACTTTTAAAAGAAATGTTTTTTGTTGCTTTCCAAACGTTTGATTTTTGTGTTTTTCAGATAAAAACTTATATACCTCAGAAACTACTTGTTGGATTTTATTGAAAATTTTACCATTTAGCTAAAAAAGTTAGGTAGATATGCATGTAACTTGCATGGGTTACAAAATAAATATACAAAATCAGAATATTCTAGTGTTTTTTTCTATAAAATTGGTTTTGAAAACTAAAGCAACTTGATTTTACCTATATTTTAGTAGATTATATGGCCTTGGAAGTAACGTAAAAATTATTTAAATCGTGCAAACAATTTTGGAGTTATATTGATTAGAGAATTACTCTGAAAATCCACCCAAAAATTTAGCTTTTAATTTTTGACCATGTTAAAATTTAAAAATGTTACCTTTACAATATTTTGCATTTTCATAGCGTGTCCCGCATAAAAAATGGTGCAAGGCATTTTTCCATAGTAAAAACTTCGACCTTGTTTGCAGCAATTCCCCTTAGTTTTATCCGGCGTCTGCGCAATGCGGTGTATCTTTGCTGCTAGTGTGTGATACCAATAGTAGCTCTGTAGTTGACGTAGTGTAGTGTACATGATCCGAACAGGTGGCACAACCTTGTACAGTACCGACTAGCCCAACAGGTGCCGCAACACGTACACTAACGTTGACGATTATTGTCTTCACCCGTCAACAATAGTGGAGAATAGACAATTAATCAATTTGCCGCATTGTCATTTAGCAAACGTCATTATAGTGTTAACCGGAACCCTCTAACAATGTGACATCTTGAAGTTTACTAGCCATGATTATGATTGTGACATGCGTTTATAACCTCTCATCAGAGTGTTGAAATCCCAGTTATGTTAAGTTTCAAATTGATAAAGCCCTGAGTTGCGTGGTTACCATAAATTCATAAATAGAGCCGTAACATGGTTCGACCTAATCTTAGTTTAATTAATTTTTGTTTAAACCGACTTGAAAAGAAGTCATTAACCTAATTCCTAAATGATTCGATTGACATGTAGGCAGAAGATACCGATGCATTAAAACTTAGCAGGTTTTTGGCTTTATGTTGTTGGTAATCCAAGTGATTCTAAACAAATAATCAGTTACATTTGAAAATACTCGTACAAGACTGTAGGAATCGTCGGCTTTTACCTTATGAATGAATTATTCCTAAAATACATTGGTGGCGACGTCCTTTAATCCAGCTACTTGGATTACACGAATTGTGGATAGTTATAAGCGATGGCTTATGGATGCGATATTCCCTAGTAGGTATTTACGTCCGCACTAGTGAATACTAGTTCATCCTTAAAGAGCATCCTCATAATTAGACCAATTCGTATATAAGGTTGAAATTGTGGTTCGGATCCAATGGTAAAATGTAGGTCCCTAGTTACCATTGGCTGTTGGGCTATTAATTAACAATCCTGCCTAAGGAAAATGTCGGCCTTATAGTCAGTAAAAAAACTACAAGATCGCGCCACAATCATCCTACACACACCTCTCATTCATCAGGTTAAAATACCCACTATGTGAGGTCCCTGTCTCAAAATAGTGATTTAGTGATTGTTATTCATGTTATAACCGTACATAATTTAGTCAGAGTTTAGTTTGTGAATAGCAGACACGAGCCTCCATTGATTAGACGGATATGTTTATCAGTCATTACACCCTGATCGGTGAGGCGTTACACCTGCAGTTGTGCAGGTGATGTGTGTTGTTATCAGCGTTGTTATAAGTGTAGCCACCGACTGATAGCGCTTATCAGACGCATTGTTTACATTATTGAACATCGATACTGTTAAAGTTCATCTGTTCCCTTTCGTGACTACTCGTTCACGAACAATGGCTTTGATCTTTGGTATGCTATAACTCAATAAGCTTACTTATCACCGGCTCAAACAATGACTACACGTCAAATTCTTTAATGAAAGATTTCACACTCATAAAGTAGATGGATCAATTTTCCACGACAAATCCATACTAATTGAACTTATTTTTTTTTTTTTTTACTTAGTGTTATCCAAATAAACAAAATAAGCGTTGCACTGGTAATATAAAAAGTAAGTATATTTTTTTTTAGAAGTAGAAGTAACTTCATTTACACACATGTCAATAACTGTCTTTCTTCGAACATGGTCAACAGTCGTATAGCTAAAGAATATTAGTCCCAAGTAACTTCAGTAAGAAAAACCCTAAGGAGGTTTATTGTTGAGAACTTATATCAAGTTCTTATCAATGCATGTTTTAAAATACGCATAAATAAGGATTTCATGTTGTTTGGTGTGGTGATAATTGTGTTTAATTTTTTTATCCGCAATTTACAATTAGCTTCATGTTTTTCGTATTATTTAATTGTTCTTTTTTTAAAGTTCATTGTTGGTGATGGTGAGTTTACGTTCTTTAGTAAATTATTACGGACTTTTTCCATCTCTGATTAGTAAATTACGAATTCACGACGTTTCGGGGATCTGGAATCTGATCCCGTCTTCAGGTTGGAAAAATACCTAGAACATAACAAAGTTAGTAAAGAAACACACCAGGTGAACCTGGAGAAGTCCTGGTTTAATATTTAATTGTTTTATTTTGTTTTCAGGCTAGCATAGGCTGTGTTGTCCTCCCCTGTTGAAGGAGCGTCTGCCCCAAAATATTCTTGTTTAGGTAAGTCTATCCATTTTATTTTATGATTTATATTTTATGCAATCTTCAGAGGTTTGATGTATTAGAATGATTTTCCATGTTGGCATTTTGATTCCATAGATTTTGGGTTTAAAATATCTAACAACAATGTTCCAAAGCCTAAATTTCAAGCAGTGTCTGCACTTGACATGATAGTCACCTATCAGTTTTAAAAGTTACAAGATAAATTAAATCTAGCAAAAAATTTGATAGCATGAGGCCAAGTCAAAGTGTTATCGGAAATTGGGTTTAACATTAAGCTGCTAACACAGCTTAATAATGCTTTCCTTACACTCTGTAATACTAAAACAGCCTTAAAAATTATATCTATCTTTTGCCATTTTACGAATTTCCTGCTGTATACAATACAAATTTAAGTTAATGGATTAAATAAAAATTCTTGGATTTCAATGTAGTGTGTTTAAATAAAACCTTATATTTAGCAGAACAGATAGGCTATAAATTAATAATCAAATAATGTTAATAGTGTAGGATACACTCTAAACCGCCAGAACGGTCCGTGTACTGTATGTGGTTTGTTTATGTATGAGGAAAGCCCGCGACCGCATGAATGAAGGTGATAATCGCTATACACACTCGGCGCGCGGGGCCAGCCTAGCGTTGTTTTGGTTGTCCCGTCGTCAGTGCTCGGCCAAATCAATGTATAAAAAACCGAGTAAGCAGGGACATCCTTGGGGAAGTGAGAACGCCGCCCTTGAAACACAGAGAGCACCACAAAGATGTAATTTTCATTCTAAGATAATGCTGATTGGCTGAATGGAATCAAATGGCTAGAAGAATAATTTTGCAGAAGTTGTTGTTGTTTTAATGTATTGTAAACAAATATACTCATTTGACATTTAAGAGGCAGAAATAGCGCTTCCCGTGGCAATTAGAAGAAGTGATCCTAGCATCAGCGCTTTATTTTCCTCTGGTGTGCGAGATCAAAAATAACATTAACATGGGACGTCCCTACTTATTCGGTTCTGCATACGTTGGCCAAACTAAGCTGTTTTATAGCCCTTGAAATTCACCTAAAGAATATATCATATTTTTTAACAATATTGTACGACAAAAATAATGTCGAAACTTCAGGTATATGTGAGTTGAGCTAAAGGCTCTACAACTTGATTTTTTTCATTTATTTTTTAATTTGAGTTTTTTTTAGTTGATAATTTGAATTCAATCATGACATTATTGTAAATTGGTTGAAAATAGCCTTAGTGTCTGAAGTGTTGGAAATTAATCAAAATGTATATAGGATACAGTATTCAGTCCACTATTAATGCATATTAATTTTCAAAATATTTATTAAAATGTTTCTGTCCGTAATCATTTTTATAGTTGTCATTGTATGTGAACTTCTTTCAGATTTAGGCATTGTGACCTTCTATTTGTGACCTTATAAGGAATTAACAAATTTATAGCTCTAAATAGGTGTTTATTACATTTCGTCTTCCTGGCTGACACCACAAACTAATCCTATACTAGGACACATTAGCTTATCCATTATCAGCATAAGATGCTCTTATCATTACCACTGGGGGTGATTCGATAGGCAAGGACGTGACTTTTATCACCTCTGGCCTGATATTCAACACAATATCCTAATATTGACTTACCTATCTGATAGAATTTTAATGAAGTTTTAACTGCCTGATCCACTGTTGCTTCTTACCATCAACATCTTACCAGATCATCCGGCCACCGGTGCCAACCGTGAGTTTTGCTTTTCACCATCTTGTACTACTGTAATGTCAAGAACATGTTATCTGGAAGTGCATTCACGTATACGTAATAAACTTTTATCTGATTAGTTTATAATGAATAATTATCAATGGTATGAATTTTGTATTTTCAAACGTTTTTCTTTTAGAAAATACTTTGTAAAAATACTGTATTATGTTTTTTTTTAAACACACATATAAATTACAAATATAACGAATTATTTATTATTTGTATCAAACTTGAATCTTAAATTTTTATGAATTTCAAGTGAACATGTTAAGACTTCATTGTGGATTAATATGTACATCAATGCATATTATAGTAATATGAATACATAGTATTTTGTAAAGAATGTTATGGAACTTAATAACGACAATTCCCACTCATTTAGATTGTAACTATTTACTAATTTAATAGTCCCCGTTCATTTTGCGCTCACATGAGTAATTATTTATCAGTTGAATGCGTGTAATCTGACAACACCAACAATGCAATGATTGTAACAATGGTTTTTAGAATTTGTAATTTCATTATGTTCTAATTGTAACGCCAAATCGGTAATTAATCTAAAAGCCAATCTGGGGAATGTTTACAATAAGCAACTGTACTGTAAATTCCCGCGGTTCATTGCTCTAGTCAAAGTAGGAATTTTAGACGATAAGGGTACGAACAGAACGAGTGGGTCGAGGTGGAGGTGTAGGTCGCGGTCGATGCTACAAGTTAGGTCGCGGTCGATGTTGACCGCACATAGCGAGGAGGTCACCCGCGCTGTCAGTGCAGCTCAGACCATTGGAGAGTGATGTGTGTAGCGTGCTTATTAAATAAAAAAAAAATCCTATATTTTAAAAAGTATAAGTACCTTAGAGCGTCATAACTTGCGATTACCACTACAGGAATGGCGATATTTACGTTGTTATACGTAGATGTTATACATTTTGTTGATATCTAATAAGAGGTACAACTTTGATAACTACCGTAAATGTTCAGTATGTAAGAACAGATTTATTTCTTTTTAGTAGTGTACAATAATTACATATTGTGTTGACTACCAGTACAATAGTTAAAAGAAAGGGCCACCAGGTTATTATAAACACAAATAATACCTTGTGGCAAAGTACATTTATTTATTAAAAGACTATTAATTTAAGTGTTTGCATGGTTTTTGTTTATACACTCTACCGCACAATATAAAAGGCATTAGTTATCAAATATTCTCAAAGATAATTCCAAAATAGTTTGTTATCATTGATAGGTCTAATTTCATCAGGGAGATCATTAAAAGGTTTAGCTCCCGCATAACATGGCAATTATGGTAAATTTTAAGTCTGTGAAAATCAGATCTAAATCAATTTTTATTTCGTGTATCATAGTTATGAAAATTTGTGCCAAACTTCGAGTCACATTTTGTTAGAAAATGATTAATTGTTTGATAAATATACAGACTAGCTAGTGTTAAAATGTTTAAACCACGAAAAGCTGATCTGCACGATTCTCTTGTTTCTATCTTTTGCTAAGATTCATAAAGATTTCCTTTGAAGATTAAATACTCTTGAAAATTTACAATCTGCACAAGCCGTCATAAAGCTAATAAATTAATAATTATTCAAATTAAAATTAATTTAATTTTGATGTTAAATAAAACTATTTTAACATTAAATCTAATCAAGAGTTACACTTATGGCATACCTCGTATTTACATGTATTTTGGGTTTCTATTACTATTACAGGATGGAGAACTGAAAATTAAATTAAGTATAACAATTAAGTTAACAGAGAATCACAAAGTAATAACTGGTTTGTGGTTACCTTGAGGGGTGGGAAAGGTTCAGGCGTTCGCGACGGGGGACGCTCGACTTTAGCTGCCAAATTTTTTTGTTCGTTTAGCACAACCCGGGGAGTACGTGCAGCTTTAATGGAATGCTGCGGACGCGAACAACATCACCCCCTAAACGAACCAATCACAACGAAGCATCCAGGTAAACCGCGAGGTAAGCATCCATGTAAATCAAATGATTTTGATTTTTAAAAGCATCGCTGTAAACCTCCTGGATGGCATCGCGAGTCACCTCCACCGCGACTTACTCGTTATGCAAGGCCTCGTTAACTACAATGTGTTTGATTTACATGGATGTCGACGGCGACCGCGACCGCGACCTACACCTCCACCGCGACCCACTCGTTCTGTTCGTACCCTGGAAGTTTTACTTGAAAGTGCAGAGTGTAAATGTGTTTAATGTGTTCGACACATTAGAAAAACATGTCACCAGGAGTATTTAGGGGGAACCGGATAGGGAAGAGGGAAGGTGAACTTGCGGGGCGGGTTTTCCAAATTGAATTTGTGATTCCATATACTGTATATTGAAAAAGTGCAAGGTATAGACTATCACAAGGACTGTTGTAGAATTTTATCGCCATTTGTAAGATATTGATTGCCGTGAAGTTTCGAAGAGGCACCCCAAGTCAAATCCTAACGTAATTACTCATTCTGCGTCCATGGCCACAGCTCACAACCAGAACTCAAGTTCTGATAGCGAACGCCGTTGCTGGAAACCACCTGAACGCACGAATTTTTTTAAAACCAAACCGCAATTATTGCGGAGGGCCGCATTGAGTGAGCTTGGAAACCACCTGAACGCACGAATTCTTTTAAAACCAAACCCAATGATTGCGGCGGGCCGCATTGGATGCGTTTGCGCGAACAAGTTGCTCGCAGTGTTAACAGCTCGCATACACGATTGCATATACTTGATTTAAATGCTCTGTCAATAGATTTTTTATGACTGCATCAACAGATTAAGTGGTCCGTAGTTGCATTCATTGTTGACACCGATCGTCGTCAACGGCGGCCCAGGACCCTCGTGTCCCCAGTAGGTGTTGCGGTTGCATTGCGCTGCGGTCACCGTGACACTGCCACGTTGTAGTGTCACAAGCCCGCCGTGTGGAAACTCCACCCGAGCTGCTGTTCCACAACACCCTCCGTCGATCGACCGGCACAAATCCGCTTTCTAACAAAGATTCTACAATATTTCAGATTTTTTGTTTCATGTTAACAAAAACACCTGACTAAGCCTAGAGGCGAAAAGTGCGATTAGGAGAAGATTCGTGCCACTGTTGAATCTCGTGTCCAGCACTGTGTCTAGTACAGCAGTTTTCCATGTCTAGCACATTAATTAACAGTGTTATACCTGTGTGTAACTCAGTGATCCATATTTCTTTTATCGATTATTTTCAATCTGGAATAAACTTCAACACATTGAAACTTCAATGGTGGTATGGATATTGCTTGCTCGTCTACAACACCGAATGATCTCTATACATTGCTGAGCTCGAGGATTATTTTAATGTGACATTTTGACTTAAAATAATTCCATATCATTGCAAATGCTATCCAAATAATCTTTGTCCTTGATAGAGTATCGACATAAAAATATTAGTGATCGGAAACACCTTCATTTGTTTAGAAAAAATTACACTGTTAGCGCATATATTGGCATACAAATATTTAAGAAACATATTGTTCGACGGCTATCCGTAGTCGAACGATTAAAAAAAAAATTAAAATAGAGATTAATCAGATGGAGTGCGCGGAGGAATGCGGCAGCGGGCTGGCGCGGTGATGCGATGTGATGTGATGAAGAAGGCGCTGTTTTGTCGTGCTAATAGCGATCGTTTCCTCGCCTCTCGAGGCCAAACCGGCACAACAACAAGGCTTTTCCCACCCCTGCCCGAGTCGACAGATTCCTCCTGGTATAGAGCTTCATATGGAAGTGGGTAAACTCTGTGTTACTGTGCATCCTGCCGGTGCGCTAGCGTTGCCTGCTTCTAGGCGAAATCTTATCTACAGCTCACACTCAGCACTGTCATTTTCAAGGGTGGGTACGTTTCTTAAAAGAAATATACTTAACTTTGTAGAGCATAGCACTGTCATTTTCAAATGTGGGTACGTTTCTTAAAAGAAATATACTTAACTTTGTAGAGCGTAGGGGTAGTTCAGACCCCATTGGGTAAAAAAAATCATTCTGGAGATTTATTATCATGATATGAAACTTTTCTACCTGATCCTCAGTTGAACAGTTTTCATATGAGAAGACTCCTGTCAGTTTCCCGTCGATTACGAATGCCCAGTGATTCTGGTCTTCAGACCCAAAGACTCCGTTGAGAGTAGACTTTGCTAGAGACAAATTGATAAGTAAATTTTCCTTAGTTGTGGTTCGCCAAATAAGCGACAGTTTATAGTGTTCTGTTTTCAAAATTTAGTTTCACGCCTCAGCAGTTCCTGGTACTGCCGATCCACCGACCTTGTGCCGGTTGCCTCATATCCAGTTGCGCACTGCGCTGTCACTGTGTGCACATTTCCACCGGTAACGCAGGACGTAATTATCCATCCTCACCACCCGCTGCATGTGTTATTGTTCACTTCTCTTTTTCTGATCCCGACTCGCCCCGCGGCAGTTCGGTAAAAGTCTCCTCTGATGAGGATTTCCCCGTATTGCAATCGTCTGTTCTTGATGTCAGTCTGATTAATTGTGGTGATATGTACGGTTGTTTATAGTAAGGTTTCCTTTTATACATCGTGTTTACCCAGTGTTGTATCATCGTTCAGTATGGAAGGGGGGGGGGCCTTCTGTGATTGTAAGAACCCAATAAAAAACTATCTCTCGCGAATTCTTTTTTATTGTAATGCTAAGCGGTCAATAAGTATATCAGTTTTGTGAAATTTCACTACAATAAAAAAGGTATGTTTCGAATAAAGAAGGAAATGTCTGTTTGTGTATGTAGGAGCACAACGTAATTAATTACGGTAGCTTGTGACGTGAGTGGGAAATGGCTCAGTTACGTAGTTAAATTCGGGAAAATACTAGAGAACCTAGTGGAATTTACATGAACTCAGGTGAAGTGGCAAGTTAACGAAAAGTTATCAGGCGGAGGCACGAGTATTGACTCGCCCCCAAGGCCGCAGCGGGGACGATAAGCGGCTGATAACAGAGCGTGCCGCCGCCCGCCGCTCCTCTCACGTCTACTTACGATCCGCAACATCATGCTTTTACATTCGTAAATACAAAGTTAACGTTGCATGGCTAGAGTCGTATTGCCATCGTTGAATATTAAGATAAGAACATGAGATACATTCAGTTGACGTACATTAGTAGGAGGGGTGTACAAATATAGTGAGTATTTTTATACCCAACCAATAACATTCTTCACTAGAGCGTTTTAATGCAGAATTTAATATGATTAATTCGCACTGATATATTGAATTACTGATGCTCGTAAGAAATGGATACATGAACATTACAAGACAATGATGAGCGTTTAAAGTATGCGTGTTACAATTTAAAAGAAGAGAATAAAACAAGTATTAGGAAAAAAATGACTACCCCGCCTTGAGAATTAGTCCTCTTTACAAGAGGATTAAAATATCTTTTTCTATATTCTATACTAGCCTATACAGTAATACGAGCAATGTCTGAAGGGATGTGTGTTCCACAATCTCGAAATTTAGCGGGTAGATTTTGCTTAAACTTTGCGGAGTGATTTTTGGCCCAAAAATAAGTTTTAAAACAGCCTCAATCCCAGGAAAAATCTAATTAAGTTTAGAATCGTAATTTTTAACATTAGTCTTACGGGTTGCTATTTTGTTAACGAAATAACAACTAAAAGTAAACAAAAATAAAGGAACATTAACTTTTAAGCAGCTTTTTTAACAGCTGTTATCTGTGAAGAGTCTGGTGTAGGATTATTAGCTTGATTACCTAACAAAAGTGAATTAAAACCCACGAGCAAGGCTCGGTTAACCTGGTAGGCCTACTACATAATTAAGACTGTATTTAGAAATGTAAAACAAGTCAGTTACTCCAACGGTTGGCTAAGAACTTATCCTAGAAGTATAATGCCATTGACAACAACGACGTTGGTTAAACAAGCAACTCAGGCACCACTAAAACCGCCTCATATACTCTTATGGGAAACTCAATTACAGATTATTAGTTCACTCATTGTCGGAATCACTTTACCAACAAAAAGTCTTCTACAAATTATGTGAAAAATCTACTCTGAAAGTTTTAAGTCTATCTGACGCTTTTTCGAGAGTAATCGTTTGTAAATTAAATTGAAATTTGATTTGTGTTTGAAATGAAATTTTATCAATGCAGTAAGGAACCAACACCACTGTATCTTTATTTCCCTCCTTTTTGTGTCTTTCGTACAGTTCGATGGTGAATCGAATTTTGTGTTTCGTGATTGGTCGCAGTCTATGTAAAAGGTAAAAGCCTACGCCCAACTTCATTGCATTTCTTCTTTATCATAGTGCTGCCAGTAAACACCAAGTGTTTTTTTTTTGTGTTTTAAAACTGACTCGATAATCGGTGATCTTCGATTAGATAAAAAATGGCAACTGCAAATGTATAACCGAAAAGGGAAAATGTCTAGGCGTTTTCAACAACCCCCCTCCCTATAGTACTATACAATACCAAAAATGATACAAGTTCTAAAAAATTATATCAAAACTGAAATTATTTTAGTTTTTGATTCGTTAAACTCTTAAAATTACTCTTTACTTGGACTTCACTTGTCCAAAATAGATAAAATTATTATCATTCAGTATTACAGATTAAAAAATTACAATAAAATTTGTTGCGGTAATTGTTTTGACTAAGGCCAATTGCCTACTTCCACTCAGTTTTCATTAAACATAGCCTATCGTTTGTAAACTAGTTAGAGCGTTTTGTATTTGGGGTTATAGTGTTTTTTTTTTTTTTTTTTTTTTTTTTTAGATTTCTAAATCTAAAATGTCGTTGGTTTTTATTGTTCTTTGTTTGAATGGAGATTTTTAGGTTATTTATAGAGTGCAGTATAGCACAGTCAGTTCTGCCCTACAGTATAGTCGAGTTCCTAACATCCAAACGGTCTGCTCTGTGTAATCGCGAGGTACAATTCTGACAATCCTTGTATCATTAAAGAATTGTAAAACTTGTCAACTCAATTTCTTCAGTTAAAAAAATTGCCTTTGTTAACATAAGTTGAGCTACACGAGTGGCTTTAATATTGTCGTGTCACAATAGGTTCATACCCGCATTTGATTAGTGACTTTATGGATTTCATATTTTGTATCCATTCTGAAGCTTTTATTATAGTGTTTGTCTACGGATATTGTCTATAACATAATTATCCTGCAATTCGTTATGCTCATATGCATTTATTTAGTCGTCGCACACATTACAAAACAAAGCGTGCAGTCGAACAAAATTATCAAGAAAGCGTTTTAAAATGGCTACAGGTCGGAGCTGTTCTACACAGCTACCATTACTCTAGCATTACTCGCTATATTTCTCTTGCGCAATGATCTTGTTGTACTTGGGGAACACGCGTGGTCGGCCAGTTTTTTGCACGCACGTGCATCCCGTGTAAACGCAGCCTTAATAAGGGATCATCAACTATTTTCCTTGTTTTTTGCTTCCGGCTACTCTTCTCCGACTCTGGTATTCTAAGCGGAATGCAGGTACAGCGTTTTAAACGCGAGTCAAAGGCCAGTGACTCATTTTCACCGTAAGGTTTCCAGTTTTCGCAAGGTTCTCCTCGATCGTTGCACCGACGTATGCAGGGTGTCCCGCAATCATTGGACCAAACTTTACCAGGTTATTCAAAAGGCAAAATCAAAGCAAATATTACAACACGGGTCCCATCTCAATTAGTTTTTCGTTGTCTGCTGTATGTATGTAATTCCAATTAATCCAGTATTTTTTAACTGTTTAACTGTTTGAATCACGGATTTGAAGTTTGGCACAACCCAAACTTGTGGCACTAAATCCACAACCCAAGTTTGGTATTAATACCCAAACTAAAAAAAATGAATATCTATGAAAATCTGAATATCTAAAAAACAAGAACGTGCAACGTTTATTGGGCTCTAAAAATTTACAAAACTTAACTATCCAACCAAAACTGTCAAGGTTTTAAATATCGAACGAAAAACAGCAGAAATGGATTCTTTTGAGTCTTAAATCATGCAAATTTGCATAAGTTGTCTAGCAGAAAACGTCTTGTAAATAAAAGTCCCAATTTCTCTATTGTTGGTCGTTCTATAACAATCGTGTTTTAATTTTTTTTTTTTTTTTATTAATAAACGTTTAATTTTTTTATTGCAAAGTATTAAACATTTTTTTGGTTTTTAAGATATTTAGCTGCAAAAATGCTTGCCATTTTGCAACAATTAAAATTAAAATGTAAAAAATCTTCTGAATTTGGGTCTTAAGACACTTATTTATTGTTCCACGTTTTAATTGCATGGCTCAAATCATTTAAAAGATATAATGGATCAGTTAAAAATTACAGACGCCGGACAACGAATAGGACCTATGTTGTATAATATTACTTGCTAGTTTTTTACCTTCTAAATAATCTGTTAAAGTTTGATGAGATGGTCGCAAGCCGCCGCGCCGTGTATAGTATGGCCGCTGCCGCTGGTAGAATGCTGAGATTTGTCTAAACCCTGTCCAGTGCGAGGTTTTCCTCGTATCATGTCGTGCGGCACGTGCTGCCAACGTGAACACTGGCCATGTCGTCACGTTGTCTACGTGCATGCAGATCCGGTAATACGTGGCGATGGTAATTCATCAATCAGAAGATCCCACCACTGACTGAATTGTGGATTCAGGGATCTGGGTGCTGGACTTTGGTGGTTTTCTCTGATCTGCAAGTGTCTGGCAATCCGGCCATACGTTACCTACTTACAGAAGGTCCCGCAATCTTTGGACAACAATTAAATTCTGTTGGTTATTCAGGGAGAAAAAAGCAAACAAAACATATGATCAAATCCAACATGAGTCCTACCTCGAATAGTTTCCGCCTGAAAGTAAATTATAATTAGCCTCGACACTTTTCAAACAAAGTACGGAATTAAACGGCAGAACTTTTGAAATGTTAAATTTGAATAAACTATCATATTTTTACCTTTATCCTTTAAATGACTACACAATAAATTTCAAAAATAATGCCATTTTAATTTTTTTATTACAAATTTGGACAAAAACTGTGTTATGTTTACCGAAGACAAACATTTGCAAAGTTTAATTACTAACAAAAAATACAAAGCTAGTACAGATTGAATGACAAGCAACGTTGAAATCTGTTTTTTTAATCATGCAAATTTGCATAAGTTTACTTGCCAAAAAAGAGTACAATTTTTTAACTTCCATTTCTCATTATTCTGAGATTCTTTTTCTCCCCAAGATGGTTATATTCTTTACGATCTTGGTGTTTTGTTGGATCGTTTAATTTTGTATCTTTTTTGTGGGTGAAGAACTTTTTTTGTAAAGTTTTATAGCATAAAATTTTTAAATGGCCGCTATTTTGAAACGATAAAAGTTAGAGATATACTTTTACAGTATGTGTCACTGTACAGTCTAATCCGGTGATACCCAAACTTTTTTAGCTCGTGGCACATCTAGGATTAACCTAGAAAAGGTTAGGACCAAACGTATCCTTGCCGTTAAATTGTTATTAATAGCCCTAGTAAAATACATTACAAGTAGAGCTCTGAATAGCAAACCCAATACTTCCAGTTTGCTCTTACGAATCTATTTTTAGTGCCATTCATGGTCTACATGTTTTTCGAGTAAACCCTTCTTTGAGACTGTACAACTAACAAGACCAACATGTCGTGCTTTACTGTTTGTAGCTCGGACTTGGTTTTTAATTTCTATTTTGTTAGTATCCGAAAATCTTTCTCGCAATATAGGACTTGAAAACGACAGCAATGATTTCATTGAATTTTTACTTAGCCCATTGCATTTTTTATTTAAGGCAGCCAAAAAACCTGAGTCATCAATCCACTATGTACAGTGTGTACCGTCTCAGTGGAGCGATAACCGATTTAGATGTGTACTAATACAAATAGTCATATAATCCATCAACAGAAGAATGTCTTAGCCGCCGCTTAAACCGGCTAGGAAATTTAATGTTCGCAACTGTAGGCTATTTATTTTCACTGTGTCTCTCTCTCTCTTGGTTTTTTTTTACATATTTATTTCCTCTTGTTCCACGGCTCAGCTTGGAACTCCCTGGAATCAGTGAGCACCGCTCGTGCTTCTGTTGTTGGGCAACGCACTGTACATTGTACAGTATTGTAGCCAGACGCGGAAGAGCCTTAGCGCCCATTACGAGAGAAGCGCTAATACATTACTTCTTTCCCGCTGCCTTGACTTCGATTCCAGCGGGCACGCTTGCGGTTTATTACTTTGAATGTATGTAAAATTGTCCCTTCAACTTTTTGGGTCACGTCAAATAAAACTCCTTGTAACTTAATGAAAGATGATCGCAACGAACATTTCAAAAGCACTGGATAGTGATTGATCACTGCAATGTTTTTTAGCAATATTTACGTTTCTTCTATTATAATCGATTGGTTAACCTGTGTGTAATTTTTTAATTGATAGTTTTTATATTCTCGTCTTTAGGATGTTGTCTACTGGGCTGGCATACGATGGAGCAAAATAATCCAACGTGTAGTAGGTGGGAATTAATTTAGGGAACGCCCATTGATTTAAGTTTCACCAAAAGTTCAGTTGTTCTTTCTAGCCTACTTTGTTTTACTTGAAACATTTGTTTTACTATAAAAATCCTGCTGAAAACAAATTTTTCCCATGCAACCAGTGTTTGTTGCAGTATAGCCTACTAGATTTTAGATTTAACGTTTTAGAAGTAATTTTGCCGATAATTTTATTAACTGCAATAATAGTTGAACAATAGTTCGTAACTATTTGTTTTGCATTATATTTAAAAATTTTATTAAATGTTTGTGACCTGAATTAAAAATCAGATTCAATCATGAGAATTATATGCAATAAGGTAAACACTACATTGTACTGAGTTTATCGTATGCGCAGATTTAAATTACAAGTT